>SJYX01021629.1:625678-690528 GCA_006410675.1 Oreotragus oreotragus
GAGGATGAGATGGCTGGATGGCATCACTGACTTGATGGACATGAGTCTGAGTGAACTCCGGGGGTTGGTGATGGACAGGGAGGCCTGGTGTGCTACGATTCACGGGGTCGCAAAGAGTCGGACACGACTGAGCGACTGAACTGAACTGAACTGATGGATGGAGCCATCCTCAGTAAATCTTTAACCCAATTTTCTGTTGATGTGTGAAGCCACGTTCCCTCCCTGCTATGCCCGGGGCCAAACGATGGTGGAGGTAATGAAGAAAATGGTGACCTCCTTCAAAAGTACCATGCATGTACTGCTGCACTCACCGCCTCCAACCCTGTAGCAGGCCACACGGACCCATGCCTCCACTGGAGACTCGTGGCAAATGCATAATAATAGTGGCTAATATTTATTAAGTTCTTACTATGTTTGAGGCTAAAACAGACAACAGGCTTCCCTTGTAGCTCAGTTGGTAAAGAATCTGCCTACAGTGCAGATACCCAGGTTCAATTCCTGGGTCAGGAAGATCCCCTGGAGAAGGAAATGGCAACTCTCTCAGGTATTCTTGCTTGGAGAATCCCATGGGCTGGCGCCTGCCAGGCTCCTCTGTCCATGGGGTTGCAAGAGTCGGCCACAACTTGGTGACTAAACCACCACCACAAAACAGACATTGGCTAACACCCTGATTTGTTAATAGGGAAAAACTAATGGAAAAATCAAATTTGTCAGACAAAATCTACCTCTGTAAACTTAACACCAGCAGGAAGGCACCAAAAAATTAGCAGCAGCTATAATCAGAAAAAAGAAAACAAAAATGAACCAAAACAAATTGCCAAATCAAATATTTATTAAATATTTATGTGCTTAATCCTTATAAAATGCTTTTAATAAAATTTTTTGAATGATAGAGAATTTTGTGATGGCTTAATAGCACTTATAGGAAATTGTCTTCACAAAATTCATGATGGGAAATGCTACCCTTGAAAAATTTGTTAGTGTCTCCACTTTACTCAGTCTCACCTTTAAATTTGTTCTCAATATATAATTAAGAAATTTGTTCTCAGTTACATCAATAACTCATGCATTTTTTTTTTTGTCAAGTAGTAATCCATGGTATGAACATGGCACATTTTGAAAGGTATTTGAATTGTTTCCAGCTTTTGTAATATACAAACAAAGCTTCTATAAAGATTTGTATCTAGATATTACATGAAAACAGATTTTCATTTCTCTGTAGTAAATGCCCAGAGCACAGTTGCTGGGCTGCATGATGGTAGCCACATGCTTAGTTTAAGAAACTGCCAAACTTTTTTTCCAGAGTGACTGTGCCAGTTCACACATTCACCAGCAATGTATGAGTGATCCAATTTCTCCACATCCCTGCCATCATCTGATGTTGTCACTATTTTTTATTTTAGTCATTCTGATAGGTGTAAAGTTAGTAATATTTCATTGTGGTTTTAATTTGCATTTTCCTAATGACTAATGATGTTGAGCAACTTTGCTTGTCATCTGCACATTTTCGTCAGTGAAATATTGGTAAACATCTGTCCATTTTCAGATGGGTTTGTTTGTTTTTTTACTATTGAGTTTTCAGAGTTCTTTACATATTCTAGATACTAGTCTTTTGTTAAGTTTGTGGTTTGCAAATATTTTCTTCCCAGTCTGTAGCTTGTCTCTTTATTCTCTTAATAAAATATTTTGCAGAGCCAAGGTTTTTAATTTTGATCAAAGCCATTTCCTTTTATGGATTGTGGTTTTGGTGTCAAGTCTAAGAACTTGGCATTGTCCTAAATTACGAAGATTTTTCTCTTTTCTCCTAGGCTTTATATTTTTACATTTTACACTTGTGCCCGTAATCCATTTTGAGTTTGTTTTTGTATAAGGTATGAAAACTTAGATCAAGGTTTATTATTTTGCCCTTAGATGACCAGTTGTTCCAACATTGTTTAGAAGGTTAGCTTTCCTTTATTAGATTACTTTTACAACCCTGCCAAAAATCAGCTTGGCATATTTGTGTGAGTCTATTTCTGGGTTCTTTATTCTCCTCCATTGATCTGTATGCCTACGCCTCTGCTGATACCACATAATCTTCATTACTATATAATATCATAATATCATACTATATAATATGAAATTGGGGAGATTTTATTCTTAAAATTTTGTTAGCTATCTCAGTTCTTTTGCATTTCCATATGAATTTTAGAATAAACTTGTGCATATCTGCAAAAAAATCTGGCAGGGAATTTAAAATGAATTTCATTAAACCAGTATATCAGTTTGGGAAGACTTGACCTCTTTACTAAGTTAAGTTTTCCAATTCGTGAACATGGTATCACATCTCTCCATTTATTTCGCTCTCCTTTGATTTCCTTCATCGGTGTTTTGCAGTTTTCAGCATACAAGTCCTCTACATGCAGTGTTAGGCTTGTACCTAAGTATTTCTTTTTCTAAGTGGTTGCCAATGGTATAGTGTTTTAAATTTCAGTGTCCATGCATTCATTGGTAGTATATAGAAGTGCAGTTAGTTTTTAAATATTCATTTTGTAGCCTGTAACCTTGTTGAACACATGATTTGGTTCTAGGCTTTTTGCTGTTGATTCCTTGAGATTTTCTACAAAGAGAATCATCTTCAAAGAAGGACAGTTTTCTTTCTTTCCGGTTTGTATACATTTTATTCCCTTTCCTTAACTGTTGCAAGAGCTAGAACTTCCAGCAACATATTGCACAACAGATAAAAGAAGACAATCTTGCCTTGCTTCTGATCTTAGTGGGCAAGCTGTAATTTTCAGATAAATGCTCAATTTCAAGATGAGGAAGTTTCCTTCTATTCCTAGTCTTCTCAATGTTTCTTATCATGAATAGGCATTGAATACTGTCAGATATTTTTCCTTCACCAGTTAGGATGATTGTGTGATTTTTCTTTAGCCTATTAGTAAAGCAGATTATGTTGACTAATTTTCAAATAATGAAACAGACTTCCATTGTGGAAGAGAGGGTGGAAGTCTTAGACACACTTGATCTTGATTGTATTGCTGGGGGTGTGGGATACCAGTTTTTTCTTTGGTTAGATTGGAGTAAAAGAGTTTTTGTTTAAAAGCTTCTTATCTAGGGAGGCTTCTCTTTCCTGGTACTCTGACTAGAGATAAACGGTTGTTGTTGGGACTTTTTATGTCTGAGCCTCTGGCACTTCCACAGAACTGACCTCACCACCACCCAATCTATGATGTGTGAGGCAAAAAGAAAACCTTGGCACCCATCTCTATGTTGCTTTTTGCATCCCAAGATCCCTAGAGAGTCTGTCTCTTCTCTCTACCTTTCAGACTATTTTATTTTGTTTTGTTCATATATAATCTAGGGGTTTTAATTGACAGAAAGAGAAAAACAAAGAA
The DNA here is from genome assembly GCA_006410675.1 of Oreotragus oreotragus. Lineage (NCBI taxonomy): Eukaryota > Metazoa > Chordata > Mammalia > Artiodactyla > Bovidae > Oreotragus > Oreotragus oreotragus. The sequence continues at coordinate 629,056 of SJYX01021629.1, forward strand.
ATATGTCTACTCTAACTTCCTAACTTTGGAATCAGTGCAATCTGATTCCAAAATGTTATAGTGACCGGTTTACTGAAGAGGCTGGATCAGAACGTAAGTCAGTTGGTTTTCTTTTATTGCTACCCTTCAAATTCCCTCTGCCAGTCTCCCTACACTGAATGATGTGGTGAGCAGATCCTCATATTTCTCAGATCAGTTTCAAGCGTGAACAGTCTTCATTTCTGGAGGGAAAAGGGTGTGGGTGTGCTTCGTCACTCAGTCATGTTCGACGCTTGGAAGGCAAGAATACTGTCTTGGGTTTCCATTTCCTCTTCCAGGGGATCTTCTCGACTCAGGAATTGCACCCGCCTCTCCTGTGTCTCCTGCATTTGTTTACCTGCTGAGCCATCAGGGAAGCCTCTCTACTTGGCTGTTTTCTCTCCAGCTCTCTGACTGTTCCTTCCTTACCCTCTATGGTTGGGGGTCAGGAGAGGGAAAATTAAGGGGAAAGAGCTAAGTGTTACGTTACGGGCTAGAACCTCTGGAGTCAGGTGTGAGCGCCCTCTGCCTGGCGGATGCCCACATGAGGGTTTTCCTCTCTATGTGGCTTCTCCTGAGACCCTGCTCTGAGAAGACCATGGGTGTTCCTCTGTCACGGGTGAGAGATTCCAGCTCCCGGCAGCTATTGCCCCCCACTCCCCACCCCGGTCCCTCGTGCTGGGGTCCATTTGCCCCAGCTGGGCAGCATTCTCTAATGACAGTTCAAGCTCAACTGCCTTCCATGATATCTGTGGAAAGAGCGGCCAGCCCAAACGGCAGCACTTGGTCCTCTTTCAATTCTCATAAACAGCTCTAGTGCCTCTCTTCCCTTCAGAATTTTCCAGAGGACATTCAGGCACTGGTGTCTGTGCTTTCCAAACTCCAAGGGACACAGTCGCGTTCTTCAAGAACTTTTCCACCCCTTTCTGCTGGATTCTAGAAGCACTGGGTCAGCACAGCTGGCATGAAGCAGAAATAAGAAACCTCCCTCCAGCTCTCGCAAGGAATGTAGGGAACACACAGGACACAGGATGAGCTGTGGTAAAGGGATCTTGACTCCCCGACATCCTCAGACAAGCTCCAGCTGGAGGTGGGGGAGGGGACAAGGGCCACAGAACTGGTGTTGGGCCATCTCTTAGCACATCCTATGTGGATGATCTAGCAACTTCTTTAGAAAGAATTATTTGTCTCCTTGTGGTGCTCAGGTGAAACTCTGCAAAGATAGGGAAAGTCCCACTTAATATTCTGTCAGAGTGAGAAGGAAATCCCGTATTCTAAACCATGCCCTCAGCCTATGAAGGAGTGGTTCCAGGACACAGGCTTATCCCCCAAATCACATTTATCTTCATGTACAGTTTGGGGTTTGAGCTGATTCATGGCTGACCCACTAGCTAAGACATGGCCTTATTGTAATACAACCAATTGGGACACATGTGGAACCACATTTAGCACAGGCTGAATGCAATCACACAGAACAAGCTGGACCTCAGAGGGCACACCATGCCATAGGACAACTGGTAGGTGGACAGCAGAAAGAAGAAGTAGCTAGAACAATCTGAAGCTCAGGAAGCTTTTGAGCAATGGAAGTTATGTAAGTCTATGAAGCAAAAAGATGGCACTGCATAGAGCCGAGTGGGCTTCACAGCCTCAGGCATTGCCTCACACCAATAGCAAGTCTCCCTGGAGTGCCCAGGACAGGCCCATGGTCCTGCACATGTCACTTCAACCTTGCTGGCGTTCTTGTAACAAAATCCAAGGACATCATCTTAGTAAAGAACAAAGAATTTGGTTAATATTCAGTATCTGATTCTGGTTGTCCCCATTCTGCTTACTAGAGTCCATATAAATGATGCACATGGATTACCAGTCTTCAAAAAATTGGAATAATAAAATGCATGCAGTGGTTTTCCATGGTGACTGAGATGGTAAAGAGCCTGCCTGCAATGCAGGAGACCCGGGTTTAATCCTCAGGTTGGGAAGATTCCCTGGAGAAGGAAATAGCATATCACTCCAGTATTCTTGCCTGGAGAATTCCGTGGACAGAGGAGCCTGCTGGGCTATAGTCCGTGGGGTTGCAAAGAGTCAGATGTGACTGAGTGACTAACACTTCCACTTTCCTGAGATTATAGGGTGCATGGAAAGTGACTAAAGATCTTGTAGTGCCCATGATCATTATCACAAGTATCATTTGCTCTTGGACTGACAGTTGTAAGGAACGTTAGTTAATAAGCTGCCCAGCTGAGAGAATAAACATCTGAGGAAGTTCAGGATCTGCAGAGGTAAGCTTATTTGCCCCATGACAAGCAGTGGGTGTGGCAAACCTTGCAGCTGCCACGCAGATGTTTGGACTCCCAGTCCTCGGCTCTTGTCTCTGGCTGAGGGTATATTATGGAGAGATCCTCGAAAGGTGAGCTCATCATTGGTCTGGAGATTACATGAGAAAATGGAATAGATTTTAACAGAATAGCATCACCTTGGCATTCATCTCCTCTGCCAAGAAGCACGTTCCATCCAGGGAGCAGATGAAGGTGGGGACCTTCCTTTCCTCTCCACAGCCACCAGAAAACACCATGCCAAAGGAAGAATATAGCCAAGTCTTCAGAATATTACATTTCTCAAGAGGAAAATTCCTTTTCTCTGGTCAGTCACTGTTTTGTACATGACACCTGAGAGGAGGATTGCATACCGCCTGCTTGCAGGGCAACCATATGGAAGTCCCCCGGGGGAAAGCGCAGAGCAGAGCTGATTTATGGCACCACCACAGACCCTGGGACCAGGCTGGGGATGCACCATATCCCAGCCCTGAGGCCTCATTCCAGCCTGTGCACAAGTCCTGTGGGTTGGGAATAATGTTGCAAACCCAGTGTGCACGGACTGCCTGCTCATGCAGAAACCTCTGATAATGCTTTCCTGTGAGAGACCTGGGCTCTGGGGACCCTGGCTTCCTGCTGCGTCACTGTGATGTGACCGTGAGGGTGGGAACCGAGCCCAGGAAAACTTCCTCCTGGACTGGGTCGACCCTTGTGCAGAATACTGGCTCAGAGCTGCGTGCTTTTCACTGAGATATCAGGGCCTCTGTCACCCTGTGTGGAGGGGCCCCTCTGGCCGCTGCCCTGCCAGGATCTGTCTTAATGCACCCTTGAGACTCTCAAACTAGGAACCAGCCAATAACGGGACTGCTCATGTCTCAAGCCAAAGGGTCCAGATTTAGAAAATTTGATGACTCAGGTGCATGGGAATCTGAGGGTCTCTTATGCTATCAACAAAGCAAACAAATAAAAAATGAATAAAATGTTGATTGGAACCAAAAAATGTCAACGGGACTGTCTCTAAACAGTAGAAATACATTGACTTTTCCCTTTTTACTTTGTTGCATTTTCCAAGTTTTCTTTTCACTTTTACATTGGAAAAGTAGCTTTATTAAGAAAAAAATATTAGAATAACAACTGATAGAGTCAGTTTAATGTTGCTCTCCAAGGGATCATAAATACTACTGGTAAGTAAAGCCTTATAGCTGTGAACACAAGGAGGTTAACTGCTGGGACCTTTATTTCTCTGGGCCAGGACCCTCAGATATTGCCTATCACCAAGACCTCAGTTGGGGGGGGGGGCATGTCACAAAATCCACACATTTCCTAATGAAGGAATCAGTTTTGCACAGCTTCCTTATAGTCACACAATAAACAAAACAACTCGCCTTTGCAATCAAGTAGAAGCAATGACATAGTGATAACAACCATTTATTGAGCACTCACTGGGTGCCAGGAAGAAAGACCTTCTACCTAGGTCTTCAATCCTTACAACAGGATTAATGCAGGTGGTCGAGGGTGGGGTTTACTCAAGCCTCTGTGTTTAGATCCGGGCTCAACAACTTGTGATCTCTGTTACCTGAGTGGCTATGTGACCTCTTTTAGCCTCAGTTTCCTCATTTGTAAACGTATTATAATAATAATACGACCTACCTGTGAAGTTTTTGTGAGGATTAAATAAGATACCTCTGATAAAACACATAATGTAATGTTTGGCTTAAAGTAAGAATGTCGTATATGCTAGTTAGTATTATCCTAATTTAACAGGGTGGGAGTGGTGTATAGAAATTGCATACAGTATGGCTCCTGCCCTTGTGTAATTTATTTGAATAATAAATAGATAGAACTCTATATCCCTAAGTTTCCAGGCTGAGCCACAGGGTCCTAGTTGAGTGTTCTCTTTTTGCTTTGCCTCACTGTGATTGTGAGTTTTAAGGGGACAGTGTTTGGAGGCCAATTAGAGGACATCTGACAGGCTCTCTGTGACTGCACAGACCACACATCTAGGAGACCTGCAGGCTGTATCAAGTCAGGTTCCAGGGGCCATCAGGAAGTACTCCTTAGAATGGTTAAAGTAAGCCCCAAAGACCACTGCCCAGTGAGGACAGCCTCCAAGAAAATTCAAATGCCAAGGCAGATTTCTGGTGGAGGAAAGTTCCAGTGCTTCTTGCTTCTACTAAGGCTGTTGACAGTTAAAACTAAAGTCAGGGTCTTCCAATCTGAGGCCTCAGGAGTGAGGATAAAGAAGCAGAGAAGGAACAGAATTGCACTTGGAGCATTTCCCACGTTAAGATATTTTAGGATCTGGTTGCTAGGTGTCCACATAAAATATCTTCATCAGAGAAGGAGGAAGTTGAACACATTTTGCTCAAGACTTTTTTCATTTGTTTGTCAAAATTGGTGCCTTATAGAAAGAAAACAGAGGCAAAAACAGGCATGCTTGGATTTAATATCCAGAAGCACCCCAAAACAAAATTCCGTGGACAATCCTGTGTAGATTTGTTCTTACTTCTCAGCCACAAGTCCCCTCAACCTAAGGCACGTCCCTCTAGGGCACCGAGATGTTGGAGTTGCCCTTTCACAGGGGGTAAGGAGGCATTCTTCATAATTAGATGAGTCTCAGGAGCAATTTAAAGGGCTCTGCCTATGCATTCCTCCTGACTTTTTGCGTTCTTCCTGGGCAATATTATCTATTCTGTTGCTCTTGCCTGTCATACATGATATGCCTTGAAAACTACAGATACTGTAGTCAAGGGAAAACTGCATAACCCACCACAACAACTCCCCTAAGCTCCAGAGCCATTGGAACAGTTGGGAATTCTTTCAGTTGCAAGTAACAGCAACAATAGAATTCAACTTGCAATGGTGTGGCACACTCAGCTGTTGGCACAATCCATCCTTCCATATATAGAAGCTAATATGTGGTTTCCTAGTTACCCTACATTTCTCAGCTTTACTTATAGTTGGAGGTGGTCGTGTGGCTCTGTTCTCGCCAATGGAACACGAGTGGAAGCTGTGCATGCTGTTTACGGGCCTGGCCCACAACACCTCCCTACAGAGCTTCTCGGTCTTGTTATTCCCTCTGGCTGGCAGAGTCTATGCACAGAGACACTCCAGAGGCCATATACTGACAAGAGCAGAGCCGACATTAGCTCGGGTTCTTGAGTTTCCACCACCATCGCCCTGCGACCTCCAGCCCTGACCACTCGAAAACAAGGAATAAATGTCTGTGGTGCTTGAGCCATTATGTTGGGAGTCAACTTATTATCCCATTGTAGCCTATCCTAAATAAAACAGAAGGCTTAAAACCGCAGAACATTTTTAACAAGATGTTCAACGGTAGTAGATGCCATCTGCTGTAGACTCTTTCAGATGCTCAGTGTGCTGTCAGGAACCAGGTATCACACCCCACCAGCCTCTGAGTATTTGCTCTCATGCTCTTGTCTCATGGTCACAAGAGGGCAGCTGCAAAGGGACGTTGGATAGTTATGCTCACCTCCAGACAGAGGGTGGTCTGTCTTTTGATTCATCCAGGGAAGCCCCTCACTCTGTTTCGCTAGCTGGAATAAATGAGTCACTCGCTTTCATTGGACTAAATGGCCAAAGGGAATGAGATTAGCACAAGTCATTCAGTTCAGTCGCTCAGTCGTGTCCAACTCTTTGCGACCCCATGAACTGCAGCACGCCAGGCTTCCCTGTCCATCACCAAACCCAGAGCCTGCTCAAACTCATGTCCACTGAGTTGGTGATGCCATCCAACCATCTCATCCTCTGTCATCCCCTTCTCCTCCTGCCTTCAATCTTTCCCATCATCAGGAACTTTTCCAATGAGTTAGTTCTTTGTATCAGGTGGCCATAGTATTGGAGTTACAGCATCAGCTCAGTCCTTCCAATGAATACTCAGGACTGATTTCCTTTAAGATGGAGTTGTTGGATCTCCTTACAGTCCAAGGGACTCTTGAAAGTCTTCTCCAACACCACAGTTCAAAAGCATCTTTGGAGCTCAGCTTTCTTGAGCTTTCTTTTAATCTCAACTCTCACATCCATACATGACTACTGGAAAAACTATAGCTTTGACTAGATGGACCTTTGTTGGCAAAGTAATGTCTCTGCCTTTTAATATGCTGTCTAGGTTGGTCACAGCTTTTCTTCCAAGGAGTAAGCATCTGTTAATTTCCTGGCTGCAGTCACCATCTGCAGTGATTTTGGACCCTAAAAAAATAAAGTCTGTCACTGTTTCCCCATCTATTTGCCATGAAGTGATGGGACCAGATGCCATGATCTTAGTTTTCTGAATGTTGAGTTTTAAGCCAACTTTTTCACTCTCCTCTTTCACTTTCATCAAGAGGCTCTTTAGTTCTTCTTCCCTTTCTGCCATAAGGATGCTGTCATCTGCATATCTGAGGTTATTGATATTTCTCCTGGCCATCTTTCCAGCTTATGCTTCATCCAGCCTGGCATTTTGCATGGAGAAGCAAATGGCAACCCACTCCAGTACTCTTGCCTGGAGAATCCCATGGACAGAGAAGCCTGGTAGGCTACAGTCCATGGGGTCGCAAAGAGTTGGACAGGACTGAGCAACNTTTGGCAATAAGGAGTTCATGATCTGAGCCACAGTCAGCTCCCGGTCTTGTTTTTGCTGACTGTAGAGAACTTCTCCATCTTTGGCTGCAAAGAATAGAATCAGTCTGATTTTGGTGTTGACCATCTGGTGACGGCCACATATAGAGTCTTCTCTTGTGTTGATGGGAGAGAATGTTTGCTTCTCTAACAGGAAAGAATCTCTGCCTGTTTCTTAATCAACTGGGGTTCTAGCAGGATGAAAATGGGACATAGGGGATGTTGTTAGGAAGCAAAGATTGGTGTCTGCCAATCTGGGTACTCATGTACCCAACTGTTTGCTAAACATTTTCACCATTTCACACTCCAGGAATCATCTTTAACATCTTTATTTCTCTGACTTCCATTTCGTATTTCCCCCCTTTTTCTTAACTCGCTGCTATAGCGCTCTCCTGCCTGCCCTTCTGTGCCATTTCCCACACGGTCACTGGCGGGATGCTACAGAAGCTCAAATCTGACCCCAACACTCCACTGCTTAAATACTCCTGTGGCCACCCCAGCTGCAGAGTAACTGTGTGTGAGTGCTAGAGCTCTCCACGACAATATCTCTGTCTTCATGGTCCACTAACCAGCAATTTGTAAGACACACACACCTACATTTTATGCCTCTCTTTCTTCTTCCCATAATACACTTTCCCTTCCTTTTCATCTGTCGGAACTCAAGCCTTCATTCAACCTTAGATCACTTCCCCTGCCTCCACCCTAGCACTGATGTTGACCCTCCTTGCCCTCAAGCGCGTCCTGCTTCATGAGTGCCCACATCCCCAGCTTCTCCCATTCCCGGTCCATATGTCTGTCTCCCCGACTGCCTTGTGATCTGCCTGAGGACTGGGCCGTATGTTATTCACCCAGTAACTGACACAAATAAAACACTTTTGCAAATGAAACAGTATCCTAAATCAGCACAATGCAAGGGATCTGAAATGAGACTTTTGCACTTGGGACTCCCATACAATTTCTTTGGCATGTTTCTTGGTGTTTGACAAATAAATATTCCTCTTCATAGTGTACAATGTTAAAAGATTAATTTTTTATTAAGCAGGATTTCCAGATAGCCACAGAGAGTTCCCAACAGAGTACTAAAGTGTAAATGTGTTCTTGGGATGAATGAGTAGATAGCAGAATCTGGGAATTATGATATTATTATTTCCTAATAATGGCAATAAACTGTGGAAAATTCTGAAAGAGAAGGGAATACCAGAGCACCTGACCTACCTCTTGAGAAACCTGTATGCAGGTCAAGTTCCCAACAGAGTACTAAAGTGTAAATGTGTTCTTGGGATGAATGAGTAGATAGCAGAATCTGGGAATTATGATATTATTATTTCCTAATAATGGCAATAAACTGTGGAAAATTCTGAAAGAGAAGGGAATACCAGAGCACCTGACCTACCTCTTGAGAAACCTGTATGCAGGTCAGGAAGCAACAGTTAGAACTGGACATGGAACAACAAGCTGGTTCCAAATAGAAAGAGGAGTAAGTCAAGGCTGAATATTGTCACCCTGCTTATTTAACTTATATGCAGAGTACATCATGAGAAACACTGGGCTGGAGGAAGCACAAGCTGGAATCAAGATTGCTGGGAGAAATATCAGTAACCTCAGATATGCAGATGACACCATCCTTATGGCAGAAAGTGAAGGAGAACTAAAGAGCCTCTTGATGAAAGTGAAAGAGAAGAGTGTGAAAGTTGGCTTAAAGCTCAACATTCAGAAAACTAAGATCATGGCATCCGGTCCCATCACTTCATGGCAAATAGATGGGGAAATAGTGGAAACAGTAGCTGACTTTATTTTTTGGAGCCTCCAAAATCACTGCAGATGGTGATTGCAGCCATGAAATTAAAAGACACTTATTCCTTGGAAAGAAAGTTATGACCAACCTAGACAGCATATTAAAAAGCAGAGACATTACTTTGTTAACAAAGATTTGTCTAGTCAAGACTATGGTTTTTCCAGTAGTCATGTATGGATGTGAGAGTTACACCATAAAGAAAGCTGAGCACCAAAGAATGGATGCTTTTGAACTGTGGTGTTGAAGACTCTTGAGAGTGCCTTGGACTGCAAGGAGATCCAACCAGTCTGACCTAAAGGAGATCAGTCCTGGGTGTTCGTTGGAAGGACTGATGCTGAAGCTGAAACTCCAATACTTTGGCTACCTGATGCGAAGAACTGACTCACTGCAAAAGACCCTGAGGCTGGGAAAGATTGAGGGCAGGAGGAGAAGGGGACGACAGAGGATGAGATGGTTGGATGGCATTACTGACTCAATGGACATGAGTTTGGGTAGGCTCCAGGAGTTGGTGATGGACAGGGAAGTCTGGCGTGCTGCAGTTCATGGGGTCACAAAGAGTCGGACACGACGGGGTGACTGAACTGAACTGAACTAAATAATGGCAATGATAGCAGCCGATTGCTGGGCACTTACATTGTGACAGCACTTGGCACATAGTTTAGAAATTAATCCTGGAAAAGGGTGGGTGGAGGAGGGATGGATTGGGAAGTTGGGGTTAGCAGATGCAAACTGTTATATATAGAATGGATAAACAACAAGGTCCTACAGGGAACTATATTTAATATCCTGTAATAAACCATAACAGAAAAGAATATGAAAAAGAAAATATATATGTCTAATTGAATCACTTTGTTATATGCCAGAGGCTGACATAACATTGTAAATCAACTATACTTTAATATAATAGAAATTTTTAAAAGACCAGGAAAAAAATTAATCCCTATAATAAGCTCATGAAATAGTTGCTCTTACTATTCTCATTCCACAGATAAGAAACCCATGGATCAAGAGTATAAAAGTTTTCTTAGGTTTACACAGCCAAGAAGAAAAGCAGAACCAAGACAGAAACCCAGTTCTTCTGATTTCAAAGCCTGCTTTTTGAACTCATCTGCTGGGCTTCCCAGGTGGCACAGAGGTTAAAGCATCTGCCTGCAATGCTTGGGAGACCTGGGTTGGGAAGATCCCCTGGAGAAGGAAATGGCAACCCACTCCAGTATTCTTGCCTGGAGAATCCCATGGGCAGAGGAGCCTGGTGGGCTACAGTCCACAGGGTCCCAAAGAGTTAGACACGACTGAGCGACTTCACTTTTTTTCATTCACTGACTTCCCTTTAACTTCATCTATTGGGAAATCATGAGAGTGTCTGCAGCATGAGAAAAGAAAGAGCTTTTTTTTTTTTTGAAGTTCAGCCTGAGAACTAGATTTATTCTCCTTAATGAAAAAAGTGTGAATGGTGGTGGTGAGATGTGGAGAGTCATCTGTGGATGGGGTGCTTCCACCTGAAGACTTCTCTGCCCAGAATTTCAGGGATTGTTTGAGGGAGGCGAGAATGTTAGCTCAGTGCTTTCCTAACTGAGTGAGCGTACCCATGACCCAAGGTGGGAACTTGCTGAAATGCAGTGAGGATGAGGGGTACATCAGCATCTTGCATCTTACTGCTGCAGACCTCCTCTTCTTTGAGCCCCTGGAGGGCCCACGAGGTCACCCCACTGTGCCTCCAGGGCAACCTTACCCTCTGATGGCTGGTGGGGGTGAAAGTTCAGCAGTTCCCAATACTCTGTGTCTGAGGGGACCAGGGACAACTGCTTCACAGTAGTCTTGAAAAAGGCTTGAAAAAAGAAAATGAAAGTTGCTCAGGTGTGTACAACTCTCTGCAAACCTATGGACTATACAGTCCATGGAATTCTCCAGGCCAGATTACTGGAGTGGGTATCCTTTCCCTGCTCCAGGGGATCTTCCCAACCCAGGGATCAAACCCAGGCCTCTGGCATTGTGGGCAGATTCTTCACCAACTGAGCCACAAGGAAGCCCAACAATACTGGAATGGGTAGCCTATCCCTTTGCCAGTGGCTCTTCCCCACCCATGAATCCAACCGGGGTCTCCTGCACTGCAGGCAGATGGGAAGCTTGGTGTTGGTGGTTTAGTCGTTAAATTGTGTCCGACTTTTGTGACCCCATTAACTTTAGCCTGCCAGGCTCCTCTGTCCATGGGATGCCATGTCCTTGTTTTATCCAAATCTCTCTCCCTGTAGAAAAAAATCTACCTTAAAAGAAGTTAAGTATCCATCTAAACGTCTGTCACAGCCATCCTGTGAAATAAGTAAGAGAACTGATTAGCCCATCCACCTCTAATGTTATCTATTTGCTTCACACTTTCACGACCCAACAAAGTCTCCTAAAATAGGGCTGGGAGGTGTTTTAGAAGCTGAAAAGCAGCTGAGGGTGGCTGAGGCCGTGCAGGGAGCGCTGGGCGGGATCCTGGCCCATTTGTGCTTGCACGCAGGTTCAGGGCTCACCTGCCAGGTGAGGCTACTGAGCAGCCCCACTGGACTCCCAGACCCACCTCCCCTCTGAAGGATACATCCACTCCCAGGCTTGAGGAAGGGACAATAGGCTTGCAGGCTCTGGGTGCCCTTAGCGAAGGAGACTCACTCCCAGGGGCACCTTTCTCTAAATGGAACAAAGGAAACACAGTGTCCTCAGCGACTTGTTGACAGACACCAATATTTTTTTCTCCAGCAAGGTGCTTCTTGTTATGTGGTTCTCGTAATATCCTCTCCTCCCACACATTTTTCCCCTGTCAGAAAATCTTCTATCTTCTTCCTTGAAAATGTTTTTCCTTCTTATTCTTCTTCTCCTTCTTTGTCTCTGTTTTTTCCTCTTACTTTCCAGCCATCTTTTCTCTAATGAGGTCAAAGACAGCCGTCTGATCATGACCTGTAGAGTATTTGGCTTAAAGACAGCCGTCTGATCATGACCTGTAGAGTATTTGGCTTAATTTGAGGACATGAAATTCAAACATCCAGAAATCACAGGCTTTTTTTTTTTTTTTTTTTTCAGGGAATAAATACTGAATGAGTTGCAACAAAGGAATGGAGGAGGAAAAGATATTTACTGAGTGCTGACTGTGCACTAGTCACAAGGCTGATAGTTTGCACAGCCTGCTTCACATATGCTCCAGNCAGAAATCACAGGCTTTTTTTTTTTTTTTTTTTCAGGGAATAAATACTGAATGAGTTGCAACAAAGGAATGGAGGAGGAAAAGATATTTACTGAGTGCTGACTGTGCACTAGTCACAAGGCTGATAGTTTGCACAGCCTGCTTCACATATGCTCCAGAGCAAATCTGCAGGGCAGGCAGGGCAGTACTATGATCCCATTTTACAGAAGGAGAAACAGGCTTAGAGAAATCACAGCTGGAGCTTAGACACCTGGGCAGGAAGAAAGCCAGAATTCAAGCCCAGGAATTCTAGAACACTGCCCAGTGTCTGTCCACTGCCCCAGACTGTAATTCTAGACCTTGACACTTCTTAACTATGAAGCTTCCCCTTTCCCTCTTTAATTGAGAAGGAACCAGATACCCCAGGAGACTCAGAGACTCACCATGGTGTGTGCTGACTGACAATAATCTCATGTTGGTTGTGTTTAGGGAAGTAACCATATAATTGGGCTTCCCTGGTGGCACTAGTGGCAAAGAACTTGCCTGCCAAAGATGCAAATGTAAGAGAGAAGCAGGTTTAATTCCTGGGTCTAGAAGATCCCCTGGAGGATACCCACTCCAGTATTCTTGCCTGGAGAACCCCACGGACAGAGGAGCTTGGTGGGTTACAGTCCATAGCGTGGCAAAGAGTTGGACGTGACTGAAGCAACTTAGCATGCATGCATGTGTTTGGGGTACAAATGTGTTCCTGAGGGTTTCTCTGCCTCTTGACACCAGCTTCACCGACCCTCTCTAAGTCTCAGTTTCCCACTCTGTAAAATGTAGGCAATAATAATACCTACTTCACCAATGTTTCCCACACTGATGAGAAACATTCCACAGAGGGTATGATTCACAATATACACTTAATCACTGTTATCTATTGCAATTGTTGCGTCTGCTGTTATAATCAGTGCTCCTGTCATTATCACTGATACTCAAGATAAAATTCAATACCAGTGTTCTCCAGTCGTGTATTCAGCAGTAATTGAGGGCCGGGCTCTGTGGCAGGCACTGCCCTATATACGAGAGATATAGCAATGCCTGGGAGGCAATCCTGCCTGTCACAGAGTTGACATCCTAATCCAGGGGGAGACTCGACACATAAAGAAACATGGTGATTTCAGGCAGTGAAAAACACTCTGAAGCACCTAAAACAAGAAAATGGGATGGAGTGATTGAGGCTTGGGGTGGGGAGGTCTGCTTCAGATTAAAGGTTGAGGAAATTATTTTCAAGAAGCATTTCAGTACGTATGAGCTGAGCCCTGAATGATGAGAAACAGCCAGTTGAGCAAAGATGTGGGGAACAGCAGACCAGGCAGAGGGAACAGCCAGTGCAAGGTCCTGAGGTGGGAATGATCTCAGCATGTCAAATATGCTTTCCTGATTCCAGAAACCTCCTTACACCAGTAGGAAGTATTTATAGTCATTACAAGTGCAGACAGACACTGGAGCCAAGACTGCTTGGTTTCATACCCAGTCTGTGACCTTGGAAAAGTCACTCAACCTTCTATACTCTAATTTGAAAAACTGGAAAAACAATAATGAACATGAATGTAGTTGGATATGAAGACACATAACAGTTCTTGGCACATAATGAGCTGTCAATAAGGGAAAACTATTAATATGAAATTAAAAGATGCTTGCTCCTTGGAAGAAAAGCTATGACCGCCCAATCTACACAGCATATTAAAAAGCAGAGACATTACTTTGCCAACAAAGGTCTATCTACTCAAAACTATGGTTTTTCTAGTAGTCATGTATGGATGTGCGAGCTGGACTATAAAGAAAGCTGAGCGCCAAAGAACTGATGCTTTTGAACTGTGGTGTTGGAGAAGAGTCTTGAGAGTCCCTTGGACTGCAAGGAGACCCAACCAGTCCATCCTAAAGGAAATCAGTCCTGAATATTCATTGGAAAGACTGATGCTGAAACTGAAGCTCCAATCGTTTGGCCACTTGGTGAGAAGAACCGACTCATTGGAAAAGACCCAGGTGATAGGAAAGATTGAAGGTGGGAGGAGAAGGGGACGACAGAGGATGAGATGGCTGGATGGCATCACCGACTCGATGGACGTGAGTTTGAGCTAGCTCCAGGAGTTGGTGATGGACAGAGAAGCCTGGCGTGCTGCGGTCCTTGGGTCACAAATAGTTGGACATGCCTGAGGGACTGAACTGAACTGATTAATGTTATTATTACAAGTCCTAATTAATACATACATAGCACTTGAACAGTTCCTAAAAGTAATCAGCAGTCAACAAGACTCCATGGGTTGTAGCCCACCAGGCTCCTCTGTCCATGGAATTTTCTAGGCAAGAATACGGGTGGGTAGTCATTTCCTTCTCCAGGGGATCTTTCCAACCCAGGGATCAAACCCAGGTCTCCCACTTTGCAGGCAGAGTCTTTACCATCTGAGCCACAAGGGAAGGCCCAACAAGCATGAGCTGTTGCTATTGGTGCCTGACACCTAGTATGTTATCGATAACATGTGCACTGAGTGGGGTTTCTCATGGTGCCCTTCCATCCAGATCGAGTGTAGAGAAAGGACTCTTCACATCATTTTAGGATTTCATTTACAAATGCATCAGTATAATCTCCATGGTCAGGGAGACTTTTGTTTATCAACACGTCTGCCTTATTGAATGGAAATGATGCTTTTAAAAAAATAAAAGAAAAAACAGAATTACAACACTTGGAGCACTTTTTTTCCCCAATGATTTAACTACTGTTTCCTCAGTGCTGACTTGAGAAGTGTGGTGCATAATATCTCTGTTGCCTTCATCATTTCCTGAAGACGCTCATTCCCTTCAGGAGGTGAAATGCTGCTACAAAAGGGTCAGTTCAAAATCGGCCACCATGGAGCTTGGATTGGTTTCAGTGACTTCCCATCAGTGTTTTTCTGGTTATTACCTATGGGCTATTGGCCCTGGAGACACCATAACTCACAGCAGACATGGTTTTGTTTCCACGCCAGTCAGAGAGTGCAAATTCCCTCACACAACTGTCAAGAACTGGGTTTTATGAGCCCCAAACCAAGAGGTCCTGGCTGGACCATGATGGCACAGGTCTGTTGGAGCAGGAATCCCTGATGGTGTTTCTCTACTTGGGGGAACTTCCCCACTGGTAGAGCCACCGAACCTGAGTACTCCTGCTCCTTGGGCAGCCTCCCTCTCCAGTTGCTTGGCCCTTCATCGAGAAACTGATTTTACAGATTCTCTATTTAGGACATCAAGATAGGTTGCCATGGAAAAATGACATCTTCTAATTAAAAACACAGAGAGGTCACAAGTTTCCCAGAACAACTAGGGCACAGATCCTAAGAGGAAAGAAACGAAACATTTGAGAGAAAAAATAAAAAAGTCAAACAAACCTCCAGAGCTGCGTCAGCCTGTAACTTTCCAAACCTGAATGAAATGCCTTGTGTAGACAGAGCATGCTGAGTGGATAGTGTAAATTCACCCCAGTTGATGTCGATTTTGGCGAGCAAGGGCTCAGTTGGGCAACAGATCAGAGATGCTTAGGGAATACTGATCGAGGGCAATGATTCAAGGCTGTCTTTTAAACTGTGGACATCTTAATCTGCCTCCCTGGGTCATGAAGGATACACGAAAAGGAAGAACTTAAGACTCAGAAAGCTGCTAGTTGCAGGGAGAACACTCCCGCCACTCTGTCAGTTTCCCTTCCTTGTAACTTACTCTGGGCCTGTATTGAGAGCAGCATGTGTTGTGCTAACTGCTATCACCCCCAGAAGACTGTAGTTTTCTCTAGGACAGACATGATGTTATATTTATCTCTGTATTATCAGTGCCCAACATAATGTTTGGCACATAGAACATGTACAGTAAATCCTGGTTGAGTGAATATTAATAAAAAATAATAACAGTTGTCATTTACTGAGCATACTGGGCCTTGGGATATTATTAACCTTCTTTTACAGTAAACAAGCTGCAATCCGAGGAGGTAAAGTAACCCACATAAATCCACACTGCTAAGAAGTGACAGAGCCTGGATTTAAACCTGACACTGTCTGACTCCAAGGCTCAGGAATAAGTGGATCCTTATGGATCTGATTATCTCTCACTCAGAGACTGATGAACCAACATGTGGTGGAGGGGTCCTTTGCCCCCCTTCTCCCTCTCCCTAACTGGAACTGACATTCTCTAGGCTCCAGTAAGTCCTGTACCAGAGTGAGCAAGCGAAGAAAAACTTTGCACTTCAGTCTGGCTGTTTTAACCAAGGCTGCTGTAAAAAGGGGGCTTCCCAGGGGGCTCACTGCTAAAGAATCCACCAGCCAAGCAGCAGACTCGAGTTTGATTCCTGGATCAGGAAGATCCCCTGAAGAAGGAAATGGCAACCCTCTCCAGTATTCTTGCCTGGAAAGTCCCATAGTCAGAAGCGCCTGGTGGGCTACAGTCCATGGGGTTGCAAAGAATCAGGCACAACTTAGGGACTAAACAGCAGCAGCAGCAGCAGCAGCAGCTGTGAAAAGAGGCCCATGATAGCAATGCGTAAGGATGGGGGTTCCCAGTTCTTTTCTCTCCCCTCTTCCTGCCCATTCCTTATGAGCACTCCCCACTGAAACCAGCTATGCTGACACATCCTTTATCACTGGGCATGTAGGTGTCCTTAGTGTGGGTTGAATTTGGAATGGTTCCTCATCTACAATCAGTTGAATGGAGGAGATTCTCGTTTAGCCAACACCATTATGTTGCCCAACTCTGTGGGATCCAGGGGATAGGGTATCATGTGAATAGCACCACTGAGGTCTGTGTAAGAATATTTTGGATGAATTTTTTCAACTTGCAGGTATGTTTTGCATTATACATTAGAAACAGTGGATCATAATAACAACATCGGTAGCCTTTGATAGTTTAAAGAAGACTTCCACACATGCATTCATTATTAGCCTGTGAGGTGAGTAATGCTATTTACCCCTCTTGGGGATGATGAAACTAGGATTTGAGGCCTGAGTTCCTTAACCCTCTCTCAGTCCTGTTCAAAGTATTGTCCACAGACAGGAAGTAGCTACAGAAGCTGTTAGCTGTTTAAATGCTCAGGCCCCATCTCAGAGCTACTGAATCGGGATGGTTGGGCCCAGGAACCCGAGTTTTAACAGCTCTCCAGGTGGTTCTGTGCAAAAGTTTCAGAAGCTCTGCCCTAGACACGGAATGAGTGATGTTCTCTCCTACCCTGTTCTGCCAAGCTGGAGGTACTGGAAAAGGTAAAGAACAAGTTAAAATCTTGAGTACAAATCATGAGGAAACTCTCATTTGTTGAGAGAAGGTGGACTCAGCATTTAACCTCTCGGAGGTTCAGTCATTTATTCTATACTAACAGTATAGCCGCAGCAGCAGCAACAGTATAGAACCCTAATAGTATACCAGGCATAGTATCTACTTAATTAACTTTAGTGGGCAGTTGTGAAAATCAGATACATAAATGCAAGGTAAAGTACCTTATAAACTGTTAAGTACCAACATCTATACATTTTGTAGTTTACTATTATTGTAACCATGGTAATTACTGTATTGTTATATTTTAAACATAGAAAAACTAAGGACAAATAGGTTAACTGAGGTTTAGCATATATAATAATTCCCCAAAGTTCCCATTACATAATCCTATTCTGTAAGTATAAATTAATTTCACAGAAGAGAAAATGAAGGCCCACTGAGTGAACCCCAGCTAGTGAACAATGACACGAATCACCGAGATAATGCCTTGTGTATAAAGAGGTGCCGCACTGTCTGCCCACAGGGACCCGGCCTGACAGAACGGAAGGAAGATGGGAAGCAGCTTCCAAATACCTGGGCCCAGGCATCGCCACTTACAGGTCATTTGACCACGGATAAGTCACTTCACCTCTAAGAGCCTTGTTCCTCTCATGTAAACTTGAAATCATCATGATAACTACATGAGAATAACAACGATTTGTTGGATGCGAGGCTCGGAGACAAGGATGTCTGTGAAAATGCTCTGCAAACTGCAATTCACTGTGCAGACATTAATTGTTCTGGTGGCTGTTACAGTTTACAGTAGGAGAGACGCAATGGCGCTGCAGAGACGACAATGGTTCCAAGAGGAACCTCTGAGGCCTGCAAGGAGAGAGACTGGGAAGGGAGAAAGACCAGAAAAAGGGTGTGTGGGGGGAGATTAGCCCCCTTAGAGACTGGGCAGCAAAGGAGGACAGCTCTCAGATGTGGGGGAGCCTGAGGAGGCCCAGAGCCTGAGGGCAGCAGCTGCCACTGCAAAAACACCAAATTCTGGGAGGGTGCCACAGTCACCCAGGGGCAGAGCAGCAGCCCATTGGAACTGGGAGGACCAGACCAACACGCCCAGCTCAGGGCCAACACAGATCTGGCCTAACTGCCCAGGACTCACAGTCACAGTGGCTTCAAACGTAGACTTTTGACACTATTTCCAGATGAATTCAGAGGGTCACAGAGATACGACAGAGCAAGCTCATTAGACTGTGCCTATTTCCAGTGCACTAGGAATTCCCTTCTTATAAACCCTTTGATCATATTGTGGGTATCCCAAGTATATTTTCAATAAAAATACTGATTTTTAATTACAAAATGCTGAAAATGAGCCAGAATTTTTATGAATGTTTTGTCCTGTCTTCATTTTTCACTGTATCAAGAGCCTCTGAAGAGCTCCAGTCAGGGTCAGCAGATTTAGAAATCCCGCTGCCTCGTGGGACAGAGCTGGAAGGCCCATCATGTTTAGAGATATGCTTGTGTGTTACCTGAATCTTCCTACCAGAACTCTTTGCGTTTGAATAGTTTTTAAAACATACAAAGTGTTTCATCTACATTCTCTGCTTCACAACTTTATAAGTAAAGCAGGTATTTTTTTAATCCTTTATTGTTTTTATTCTCTATCGCAATATAGCAAATGCTCTCAAACCAAGTAGGAGAAAACCACAAATTCACTTTATGAATGAATCTTCCATCTGCCCTGGGAGGGGACAGCTCAGCTCTTGCCCTACTCAGCATGGGGTATTGTGGCACAAACCTGGGACCTAGAGTCACCTGAAGGCTTGCTCACTTGCCCATGTGTCTGGGGCCCAGGCCGGGAAGATTTAAACTGGAGGGCTAAGACAGTTGGGACTCCTCCATCTTTCTCATGTGGTCAATTACTGTTTGTAATAGAAGATACAGAGTATCTAAATAGGCTGCTCATACAATGGCTGCTCAGTAAATGA
The DNA here is from genome assembly GCA_006410675.1 of Oreotragus oreotragus. Lineage (NCBI taxonomy): Eukaryota > Metazoa > Chordata > Mammalia > Artiodactyla > Bovidae > Oreotragus > Oreotragus oreotragus. The sequence continues at coordinate 648,202 of SJYX01021629.1, forward strand.
CAAATACTTGCTGTTGAATGTACCTCCCTAGAGGAAAAAAAAAAGAAAAGAAAACATTGTAAAGTTATTGTTACACCTTGGTGGAAAGTCAGGGAGAAGACTTGTGGTATGGTCAGATAGCTGAAGGTCTGAGTGGTATTTAGTTATAGGGGATGTTACCAAAATAGCCCATTCATTTTCTATTTTTGAATATGAGCACTACTCATGGTTTCATTGCAGAAAGCAGAAATGGACAAGGACACGGAGCTGATCACCTCAAATGCCCTGTCTAGTACTCTTAACACCCAAAACATGTCTTTGAAGAAATGGGCCTTGGTAGATGCATGCGTCTAGGTCTGTGCGAGTTTTGTTTCCAAATTAGCTTGCTTTCCATCTCACGCTGGGGTTTTTTGAACTCACCATAGGTCACCCCCCTATGTGACCCAAGATTTAGCTGCTAAGAATGAGGTGGCAAAAAGTCAAGTGATTCAGTGAAGAACAGAAAATGAGGAAGCTGCTCTCAGAGGCTTTATCCCCCTGCTGCTTTCTAAAAAGCCAGACACGCTTTAATTGGGTTTATATTTCTCAAAGCCGATACAGTTGAACCAAACTCTAACAGAAAGAGCTATAATGTAAAAGTTCACAAAGAGTGCTTGTCTTGCTGGGATTTTTAAGTGCCATGACTAATCAGGATGAGGGCTAGAGGCATGCAAGTCTTTTCAGCATGCTGATCTATACTTTGGCAAATGTAGAAAATGCCATTCATCTTCACTTAAAGAGAAGGGATCCTTTCTGAAGTCTAAAACTCAAGCTTTCTGACCAGAACATAGTGTATCTACTGATCTTTAACTGGGCAACGGTGGTAAATTCTTTGCGGCTCTCCTGGTTAAAGTGGCGCCAGTATTCTCTCTGAGAAAGATATATTCGAAGTTTGTATAATAGTATCGACCATGACACTTTTTTCTTTCTGCACTTTCAGATACATGGAGTTTAGGTTCTTGGTCAAATTCTGCCAGCCCTGGAGGTATGGTAATAATAATACTAACAACAACAAGAGCAGCAGCAGCAACAGCTAACACGTGGCGTTTACAAGGTGCTGGACACTGGTTTTGATACATATCATCTCAACTAATCCTCTCAGTAACACTAGGAAAAGTCAAAGAAAGTGGAGTCACTCAGCTGTGTCCGACTCTTTGCAACCCCGTGGACTGTAGCCCACCAGGCTCTTCCGTCCATGGGATTCTCCAGGCAAGAATACTGGAGTGGGTTGCCATTTCCTTCTCCAGGGGATCTTCCTGACACAGGGATCGAACCCAGGTCTCCTTCATTGCAGGTCGATGCTTTAACCTCTGAGCCACCAGGAAAGCCCCAACTAGGAGGTAGGTCCTATTATTATACCAGTTTTACAGGTGAGAAAATTGAGACTGAGGGTAATTTGCTCAAGGTCACACAGCTAGTAAGTACTGAACCTAAAGTCTAAGGCAAGGCAGTTTGGCTACAGAATCAATGTTCACAAAGTCCTAGCAAACTGGTGTATTTAGGGGTGTGAACAGAGGAAAAATGTTTGCAAAGCTCCAAACAGTCTGTCAGTCACATGGTACTACCTTCCCTATGGGAGTGTGGGTGGGCACATGACCCAGCTGGCCAATCAGAGCACCTTACCTAAGAAATTTGCTGGTGGGCATTGATCAAGAAGGACCAATCAGAATTCAGAATTATGTAGGGATTCTGGGAGGAAAGATCTCCCTTTTCAGATCAAAGGTACTCTGAGACATAAAATCTCGAGCCCCTGGGAGCCATTTTGAAGGGATTATCACGAAGGGAGATCGTTCCTGAGAATAAAGTGAATACGGAGAAGCCCTGAACTGAGTGATGGGTGGAGAGAGGTGGAACTGGTAGCGCTCTCGGGACACAGGTGCTCCCTGCCCTTGCCGTTAGATGAGCCAGTGCTTGCCCCCTTTTCTTAAGCCAATTTGAAGTGGGCCCATCATCTTGCAAAAAAAGGACTACAGGGAATTTTTACCAAAAACATTTAAGGGAGCTGTAGTGGGCAGAGCAGAGCTAGGACCACGAGGCGTAAGTTACAGAGAAGTAGATTTGGTTTAGTGTAAGTCTATTCAGCAACTAACATGTCATTACATGCTTAACAACAAACAAAACACACACACAAACTTTTGTTGAATGAAGAACTGAAAATATGTTTCTAGGTCTGACCAGACTGTGGGCAGTGGTTAGAGTTATAGAAATGACTCAAATTTCACTGGCTTATTGTATCCACATACATAGCTCAGATCCTGTAGTCCCCATAATGACTTCCAAGTGGCTCTGGTAGCAGCAGACAGTGTCTTCTGGGTCTGGTGATGTGTCCACTGGGACCTCTGTGTCGAAAGCAACGGGACCCTCAGGATCAACACTAGTAAATAGTGAGAGGTGAAGGGGGAGGCCGTGCCTTCTCTCTTTCCAGTGGCTTGCTGGGGGCTGTGCTGCTCCTGCCCCAAGTCCTGCAGACTTTCAAGTCGAGCACCTTGTCTGGCTTCTAGCTCTTCTGCCTCTTCTAGAATTCAGACATTAATATTATGGAAGCTGGACTGGGAGATGTGAGTGACAGATATTGACTTATTCTCTCAAGTGCTCCTCAGTGCCAAGGTTAATTTTTTTGTTGTTGTTGTTCTGGGCAATGTTCTTTATCTCTTTCTTTCTGCCCTTGGTATGGGTTGTCCCAAGGGACTTCTTGTGCCTCGACAAGTGATGGCCAACTTCAAGGTTACCCAAACATGCCTGCATTTGTCTGACCTCACATGTATCACACACACTAAATATAATAAAGTTGAAAGACAGGGATGAAACACAGAAGGACCCAACAGGGACTGAAAGTGACTTTCTACCAAGAGAAGAGAAGATTGGAAATAAGTGGGGGAAAAAAACAAAATGATTTCCTGCCAGTGATGAGGACTTTGGTTCCACCCTCTGTGACCAATTCTGGTAACATCAAAGCAGGTTTCTGCAGCCCTCTTGCTGCTTCAGTAGGGAGCTTGGCAGACATTAATCAAGCTCAAGGCTAAGATTCTATTTGTTGCCCATATGACAAAGCTCCAACTCTTCATTAAACTCACATTCTTGCTGCTGCTGCTAAGTCACTCAGTCGTGTCCGACTCTGTGTGACCCCATAGACGGCAGCTAAGCAGACAAAATCAGTTTTAAACAAGACTGACACCCAAAGTCAAGAATTACCCTCTNGCTAAGATTCTATTTGTTGCCCATATGACAAAGCTCCAACTCTTCATTAAACTCACATTCTTGCTGCTGCTGCTAAGTCACTCAGTCGTGTCCGACTCTGTGTGACCCCATAGACGGCAGCTAAGCAGACAAAATCAGTTTTAAACAAGACTGACACCCAAAGTCAAGAATTACCCTCTCTTTATCTTACATATCACCGATCAACCTTCTTCCCCACTGACTGTTGTTCATTCTCACCACACTCCACCTGAAAAATCAAGTCCTAGTGTCTTATGTGGCATTAATCTCTGAAATTTTGCCAGAATAAATTCTAATTTCAGAGATGATGGACTCTTCCTTGCTCTTGTAGTGATTTCCCATGTCTGATTCTTCAGTAGACAAACTTGTTCAAGGGTAGAAATATTGCATGGATTCCTACAACCTGAAAATGAAGAGAACCTTTCTAGTTATGATTTAAATTCAGAATCAGTATAAAGAAATGGTGAAGTGATAAATTCAGTGACTTCAAAAGGAAAAATAGAGTTTCTGCATGCTAAAACTATACTTCTGTATATTGGAAAATAGAAAGGATCAACAGCTCAATAGAAAAAGTGAGCCAAAGACATGAACAGAAAAGACTCATAAAAGGAAGTAAAATTGACCTTTCAACATATTAAGTTGCTCAAGTACATTCATAATTTAAGCAATGCAAAATAATAGAACACTGAGATACCATTTCTCATCTATCTGACTGACAAAAATCCAAAAGTTTGATGACATGTTCTGATGACAAGTCTGTGGGAACCAGTATCCTCTTCACTACTGTTAGGAAAGCAAGAGCACAGCCCTGTGGAGGGGAACTGGCAACATCAAGCAAAATTACAGAGGGACTGACCCTGGGAGGTGGCAGTTCTAGTGATAGCAATCTGCTCTGAAGGTACAGTTCCAGTTGCAGCTCAGTTGCTCAGTCGTGTCTGATTCTTTGCAACCCATGAACCGCAGCACGCCAGGCCTCCCTGTCCATCACCAACTCCCAGAGTCTACCCAAACCCATGCCCTTTTCTCATCCTCTGTCGTCCCCTTCTCCTCCTGCCCTCAATCTTTCCCAGCATTAGGGTCTTTTCCAATGAGTCAGCTCTTCGCATCAGGTGGCCAAAGTATTGGAGTTTCAGCTTCAACATCAGTCTTTCCAATGAACACCCAGGACTGATATCCTTTAGGATGGACTGGTTGGATCTCCTTGCAGTCCAAGGGACTCTCAAGAGTCTTCTCCAACACCACAGTTCAAAAGCATCAGTTCTTCAGCGCTCAGCTTTCTTTATAGTCCAACTCTCACATCCATACATGACTCCTGGAAAAACCATAGCCTTGATTAAACGGACACAAAATAAACACAAAATTGACTGTGACCTTATTTAAAATAAAAAGATTGGAATCAACTTGAATCTCCATTCTCAGAGGACTGATTAAGTAACCTATGGTAAACCCACACAGTGGAGTACCTGTAGCCATGAAAAAGATGAGGAAGAATTCTAGTAGTTTTGTGGTATGATCTTCAGGATTCACTCTTAAGTGAAAAAAGCAAGATGCAGAAAAATACAAATAAAATTATCTTAAAAGATGTCATGTTATAAACATTCTACTTGTTAACATTTGTAAAAAGAAATATCAGAAGCATAAATCAAAATCTAATAGAATGATTATCCATGGGATGAGAGGGAATATGGTGAAGAACTAGAAAGGAAGCAAGATTCACCTGAGTGCACTCTGAACATTCATTTAGTATACATTTACTCTCAGTGGTAAAGAAATCTGCCTGCTAGTGCAGGAAATGCAAGAGATGAGGGTTTGTGTCCCTGGGCTGGGACAATCCCCTGGAGAAGGAAATGGCATCCCACTCCAATATTCTTGCCTGGGAAATCCCATGGACAGAAGGAGGCTGGCGGGCTGCCGTCCACCAGACTGCAAGAGTTGGACATGATTTAGTGACTAGACAATAACAACATATAGCTTATTTACCAGACAAGCTGAGTGTGATTTCTTCTAAGCACAAAATAAGCAAAGGACAACAACAAACCTTCAAAGAAATCTTAAGCTTTATTTTTAGTTATGTCCTATTGTTAGAAGTGATATTAGCATTTTGAAGTTATTTTCTATTTTCTAAGAGTTTCACAGTGTAAGATTTATATTGTAAGATAGTATAAAAGACATAAAAGCACAAAATCAAGGGTATTAGATAAAATTCCATAATATTTAAATTTGAATTATAAGTATTACTATCAATGTAGACTTGTACATTTACACCTATACATACTGCCTTTTTTCTTTCTTCTTTTTTTTTTAGGAATCTAAAGCTCTTTCTTTGCTCTGTCTTATAACAGACCCTGGAAGCAACATCAGCCCTGTATAAATGAACATCTTTAGTGTCCAGATTTGGTTTCTCACTATCATTCTCCATTAAAAGGGCTTGGAGTTCCCAGGAGGAACGGCTAACTCCAGGAGTGTGGCAGGGGATGTATAGGATGAGTCTGACATGTCTTGTCAGAAAGCAACAAAGCTTTCGACAGTTAATGGTATACTATCAAAAGGACACAGGATCCAGCTTGAAGGGGCGCCTATGAGCTAAGCTTAGGACAATCTGTGTATCAAAAGAACAGATTAGAACACATCAACTATTTTTTAAAAGTGTGAGAAAGCCTCACACTCACCTCTCAGAAAAATACCATAATTTATCACCATTCAAGATATCTATTACACTGGCTTTTTGCTCTGGATATCGAAAGTTAAGTAGGTGGAATTAAACATTTGTTTTCTTTTCCTGTAGGGACTCTACTTTAGATTGTGACAGACTGTGTTTTCCAAAGATGTTCACAATGTCTCTCATCCCATGTGCTGCTCTTCTACAACGCGACCATCCCACCCTCCCATCAAGAGGCATGTCTATGTCCTCTCCTTTTAAATCTGGGCAAGCTGTAACTGCTTTGACTAACAGATTGTGTTAAAAGTGATGCTTTGTACTTTGTGGGGATACACCAAAGGGCAATTCACCTTCTGCCATATCTGTTGGAACATTTATTCTGGGGCCCTGGCCATCTGAGTAACAGTTCCGTTCCCCTAGTCCACCATGCTGTGAGGAAGCCCAAGCCACACAGATAGTCCATATGCAAGAACTCTAGCTAATTGTCCCAGCGGAGCTGAGGGTTCAAACCATTCTGGCCCAAGAGCAACTTAGAGTGAGGTTGCTTTCAGATTATGCAAACATCCAGTTGCTGAGTCATCCCAGCCTAAAGGTCTTTCCAGCTGAGGCTCAGACAGTACAGAATAGAGACGTGTCATCTGCACAGTGCCCTGTCTGAATTCCTCACCCACAGAATCCACAAACATAATAACATTTTTGTTTAACACCACTGTCTGGGAGGCTTGCTGCACACTGATATTAACCAGGATGCAGGATCACTAAACAGCCCTAGTTAATAAGCTCTTGTTTATAGAAGTCCCATTAATAAATTGGGAAAAAAAGAGAAAGTCTCAGTAGAATTATAATAAATAACATGAAATGATAAAAACAGAAATTAATGTTTTGCAACTCCTAGTGAGATATTCAATTTAGGTGATGTTTAGCCATGGATGCCAAAATCATTAGGGAAAAAAATTGAAGGGGAATTGGATATTTGCAGGATGCTAGAACATCATCCCACTGATTGCTTGCTGGTCTAAGGGGGAAAAACACAACTTTAAAATGGACTGATCAGACTGTCAGTATTTAAACTCAATGATCAATTAATCTTATCATCCTTTTTGGTGGAATACTTTCATACTATGTACATTTATGGTCCCCTGTGAAGTATTTTTTACCAAAAATGTGATTAAGATTCAACTTTTAATTTAAATGCAAAGGTTAAGAGAATATATTTAATGACACTTCCAGGAGGCAACTCAGAAGGTAATTCTAATTGAAAACTGACCCAGTTTCCTCCACAAGTCAATGGAATAGAAAAAGACTGGGAATAGAGGAAGTATTCTAGGTTAAAAGGGACTCAAAAGTCATAACCACAAAATGCATTGCAGGGACCTTATTCAGATTTAGGTTTGAGCAAATAAATAGTAAAAAGACATAGTGAGGGCTATTGGGAATTTTGAATATTGACTAAAAATTAGATAATATTAAGGAACAAATGTTCATTTTTGTTAAGAGCATCTGATACTAACTTTTGAAAAAGTTCTTATAATTTAGAGATGCAAACTGAAGTGCTTAGCAGTGAAATGCCTTTTTGTTTACATTTTTAAAAGAAGTCTGGAAATTATTTTTTAAAATGTAAACAGCTTAGTGTTCAGCTATCAGGGAATACCTAATTTGGTCATGGAACATCTTCTGGATAGAATAGTTAGTCATTTACAATTATCATTACGGAGATTATAAAAATGAAAAGAGTTTGCAATTTCTGTTGAGTGTGAAGATACATAATTATGGTTTAATGGTAACTTCAGTTACACTGGGGGCTGTGTGTGTGTCTGTCTGTCTGTGTGAGTGGATGGTGTCATCTTAAAAAATGAATCAGTTCTACATCATTTCTCATTTTCTTGTTGATTAGTCTTTGGAACAGCTTGTCAGAAGGAATCAAGATTCATGACACCATGTACCAGGCACTGTATTGGATCCTCTTAGGGGACAGAGATCTTTTCAAGCGTGGCATTCAACATCACCTTGAAGGTGCTTCAGACCTTTAGAAGGACTCCAGATTATCTCTGGTGAACCTCATTATGTTTTGTCGCTCAGTTGCCAAGTCATGTCTGACTCCATGAACTGCAGCACACCAGGCTTCCCTGTCCTTCACTATCTCCTGGAGTTTGCTAAAACTCATGTCCATTGAGTCGATGATACCATCCAACCATCTCATCCTCTGTTGCCACCTTCTCCTGCCCTCAATCTTTCCCAGCATCAGGGTCTTTTCCAGTGAGTCAGCTCTTCATATCAAATGGCCAAATTACTGGAGTTTCAGCTTCAGCATCGGTCCTTCCAATGACTATTCAGGATTAATTTCCTTTAGGATCAACTGGTCTGATCTCCTTGCTATCCAAGAGACTCTCAAGAGTCTTCTCCATTACCACAATTCAAAAGCACTAATTCTTCAGCATTCAGTCTTTTCTGAATGGTCCAGCTCTTACATCTGTACATGGCTACTGGAAAAACCGTAGCTTTGACTATAGGGACCTTTGTCAGCAAAGTGATATCTATACCCATTTAAACTATTTAAAAAACCAGTGGAGAGAGATTGCCAAGGTTAGGAAAAGAGCCATGTGAGATTCTTGATCACATGAAAGTTAACAATGCCGAGCTCTTTTTCTTTTTTTTCCCTGCTCTAAAGTTCCCAGGCAAGAACACTGGATTGAGTTACCATTTCCTCTCAAGGATCGAACCCACATCTCCTTGGCACATGGATTTTCTACCACTGAGCAACCTGGGACGCCAAGAAGATGAAAACTTCAAGTTCATTCATTTCATCAATATTCAGAGATTTTACTGAATGCCTATCACATGCCGAGTGGTGTGCCAAACCCTGAAATCTTATCATCTACTACTGAGGAAAGACGTATGTAAACAGACGATTTACAGTACAATGTGGTACATAACAGAAATAGGCACAAAGTATTTGGGGACACTACATGTAAAGTAAGTGATCAGTAAGGATATACTGTATAGCACAGGGAACTCTACTCAATATTCTGTAATAACCTATATGGGAAAACATCTGAAAAAGAATGGATATATGTGTACGTAAAAACTGAATCCCTTTGTTGCACATCTGAAACACAACATTAAAAATCGACTATACCCCAATATAAAATCAAATTTTAGATAACAAAGCATTATGGGAACACAAAGAAACTAGCTTTTCCTAGGTCTGTCTGGAAAGATTTCACAGAGAAGATGACAGTTGAGCTGGGTGACAAGGACAATTTATTTAACCTCCCTGGGCTTTGATTCTTCATTTTTGAAATGGAATTAATTTATGGAAGAACTATAGACTTGAGAACAAGGAAGTTTTTACATGATGTGGAGTATTTGAAATAGTGCCTTAAAGGTAGAGATTATTCAAGAAATACCAGCTATCAAATATTATCCAGATAGAACGAAGGAGAGGTGGATGAAAATTTGCCACTAAAGCAATAAAAACATTCTTGTCAGAAGGTACAGCTTGGGCAAAATATAGGGTCACTAAGAGCACAGAATATTAGACCAGAAAGCTGCTGAGAGGAGCTTGAGCACATGGGGGCTTGAAGCAGGTTTGGGTTTGGGGTCAAAGGAGGAGGATCCCTCCCTGCAGGGCTAGTTCACTGGCCCATGCTGGCTGTGCCTTATCTACTGGTCGGTTGGTACTCATGCCATATTATTTATTCAGTTCTTGAGTACCTACCTCCTTTACATCAATTATAAAGGGGAATGGGCAATAAATGGGAACTGGTTTTAAACAGAGAAGAATGGCACAATCAGGCTCTTTTTAAAAGTGGCGGCACAGATGTGGTGGCTGGAGCTGGGACGGGCTTCCTGGACCATAAGGTGGAGGTGCATTTTGACAATGGCAGCCTGATAAAATGGAAAGCTCTTTAGTCCTGGATGCTGTGAGCCACCATCCTAGCCCTGGCTGCCCAGGCCTGAACTTTCTGTGAGAAAGAAATCTCTGCCTTGATGAAGTCACCACCATCCTGGCCTGTGTTACAGTAACCAAATCAGTATTCTAATATTCCTTCCCAGACAAAGTCTGAAGTCTGTATACATATATCTCCTCCCTTTTGAACCTCCACCTTCCACCCCATCCCACCCCTCTAGGTTGTCACAGAGCACCAGGTTGCGCTCCCTGCATCATACAGCAAATTCCCACTGGCTGTTTTACATATGGTAATATTTATGTTTCCATGCTATTCTCTCAATTTGCCCCACCTTCCCCTTCCCCCGCTGTGTCCGAAGTCTATTTCCTATGTCTGCGTCTCTATTCTGTTCAATTCAGTTCAGTCGCTCAGTCATGTCCGACTCTTTGTGACCCCATGAATCACAGCACGCCAGGCCTCCCTGTCCATTACCAACTCCCGGAGTTCACTCAAACTCACGTCCATCGAGTTGGTGATGCCATCCAGCCATCTCATCCTCTGTCGTCCCCTTCTCCTCCTGCCCCCAATCCCTCCCAGCATCAGAGTCTTTCCCAATGAGTCAACTCTTCGCATGAGGTGGCCAAAGTATTGGAGTTTCAGTGTCGGCATCAGTCCTTCCAATGAACACACAGGGCTGATCTCCTTGCAGTCCAGGGGACTCACAACAGTCTTCTCCAACACCACAGTGTTGGAGCATCAATTCTTCAGCACTCAGCTTTCTTCACAGTCCAACTCTCACATCCATACATGACCACTGGAAAAACCATAGCCTTGACTAGACGGACCTTTGTTGACAAAGTAATGTCTCTGCTTTTTAAGATGCTGTCTAGTTTGCCTTCCCTGGTGGCTCAGAGGTTAAAGCATCTGCCTGGAATATGGGAGACCTGAGTTTGATCCCTGGGTTGGGAAGATACCCTGGAGAAGGAAAATGGCACCCCACTCCAGTACTCTTGCCTGGAGAATTCCATGGAGGGAGGAGCCTGGTAGGCTACAGTCCATGGGATCGCAAAGAGTCGGACACAACTGAGCGACTTCACTTCACTTTAGGTTGGTCATAACTTTCTATTGCTGACCTACAAATAGTTTCATCAGTACCATTTTTCTAAATTCCATATGTACGTGTTAATATACTATATTTGTTTTTCTCTTTCTAACTTAACTTCACTCTGTATAACAGGCTGTAGGTTCATCCACCTCACTAGAACTGACTCAAATTCTCTTTTTTTAATGGCTAGGTAGTAGTCCACTGTATATATGAAGCACAATTTCTTTATCCATTCATCTCTTGATGGACATCTAGGTTGCTTCCACATCCTGGCTATTATAAATAGTGCTGCAATGAACACTGGGGTGCATGTGGCAAAGTATTTCTTCCACACCAGTGATGCTGTCTGAAACTCCAAGACTGAAGTATTTCTTTCGATTAAGCATTGTTCTCCTTCATTTTAAGAAAGATAAACATGATCACATTAAAGACTTAACTAAAACTTTACTCAATAAAATGGGATCCCGAGAGGGAAACTAATAACATCTAATAAGAGACCAACCCTTTCTTCCTGGACCCTGAGAGAGAAGAATGAAAAGACAAATATCTCCAAGAACAATCATCTGCTTACACTTTCTGAACTTTTATAGGCCATATAAAGAAAGAGGCTGGAAGTGCCCAAAGGCACCTTCTCCTGTGATCTAATCCTGTCCAAGGCCTCTCCTGGTGGGTACAGAAAGTACATGAGGCCTTCCAAATACAAAAGTTCAGTGTTGATTAGGGCAGCGTGGGAAGACTTTGGGGGGAGGGGGAGGCTCCAAAGAGAGGGAAATTTGCTTCAAACAAACTGACATTTTTGGATAATGGAAGCAATAAATGTCATAGTATAATTTTTAAACTAGTGAAGAAGCCAAAAATCCTCTCTCCCCCTCTCTCTTTTCTTCTTTTTCTTTTTTTTTCCCTTTAGCTATATTTGGGTGCCAATTATACATAGAAAAGACAAACTCAGTTTGTTAATGTCAGACCATAGATATATGTGATCTGGCAAAGGGCAATCCCTTTGCAATTTTGGAACTTGTCATCAGGATTAATGGACTTGAAGCAAAATGTCTAGAGCAATGTTTGGTCCTTCAAAGACCAAACTGAAGCTCACATCCAGTGGGCTGGGCAACCTCCCAGAGCTGGTCAGCCACATTCTCATGGTTCCATATCTCTTGGCAGACTTCCGGGCCTGCTGCTCCCTCTTTCCTCCCCAAGACCACAGAAAAAATCCAGAAAGTGCGGGTTACTTCCACGGGTCACCCGGCAGATGCCCAGTCCCACTGTGGGAGAGCAAGTGGAATATTCCCTGGAATGATTTGTAGGTTTTCTCTTTGTCACCTGGAGTCAGGCAATGACCCCCAATCAGAGACGGCCACCTCTCCTGGGTCACCGGTAGCACTTTTTCTTCTCAGATCACTCACTTGCTGGGGGCCTTGGACTGACCTTGATGCATCTGTTGTCAAGAAGACCAAAATAGTCATCTGGAGAAAACATCTAGGCTCCCTCAAAACCTTGCACAGTCTTGTGTTGTGAGAATAGTATTTATCTTCTCCTCTAGAAGATAAGAGGGCTGACTCACACTTAGTAGAATCCTGCCAGTTATCACAACGGACTTTAAGTTCTGAAGAGATCTATGTTATTCAACTTGGTACCTGCCTCTTCTGCCTGCTTTAAGAGCTAATGATACTCCTCCCATTTCCAGTGTGTTTTCAGTGAATCTTACTTTTTGGTGCATCTCTGGATTATTTGTGGAGCTTTTTTAAAAGTAAACTTGCCATGCTCCTTTCACAGATGTTCACCATGTAGATCTAGAGGGGGCACTGTGCTACGCACAGCTGTGGCCTCTGATTTGCCCAGGACTCATGATCAGTTCAGGTGAAGCCACCTCATTTTCCCCTGGGAAAAAATACACATCCCCCCATGCTGCTTTGAGGGAGTGTTAAGTCAATATTCTACCACTCGAAGCGAGATATGAGCTTGGAACCAAGTAAATCACCCAGACTCCTCCAGTATCCAAATCCTGGAAGGAGAAAACAGGCATGAAAACTCATTGCCCCTGAAGTTAACTGCCTGTTATGTCCACAGGGAGTTCACTTCAGATCCACCAGTTTCATCCTTTCCAAGGACTAGCTCTTCTACTTCCCATCAATTCTGTGAGCATTCTGTGTATTCCCAATACATTTCTTTCTTGCTTAATGTTAGCCAAAGTAAGTTTCATGTTTAACACCAAGTAACTCTGGCCTCCACACCTGGACATCTGAGATTTTTAAAGCTCTGCATTGCTGGCCTGTGGAGTTGAGCTGAGAAGCATTGGCCATCTGCGCATCAGGTTCTATGCTAAGGCTCTATGTACATTTTCTCATTCAACCTGCACAAAAATCCAGTAAGGGAAGAAACTGAGACCCTGAGAGGTCTAGTACTTCACTGTAGGTCATAGAGTCAGTAAGTGGTTAATTCCAAGACTGGAATCTATTTACTTCCAAAACCTCTCAACCCCATTGATATATTGCCTTCCAGTGGAGATATACCACTCTCTTGGACTCCCATGGCCTTTTGACTCCTTTTAAACATTTTCTACCCTTTATTATACCCATTATGTGTCTGTCTAGGAATCTGTATTATTAGACCAAAGCTCCTTGAGGTCAGATATAAAGTAGTATATACCTTTGTGTGGCCTAGTATGGTATTTTTTATACTTCTATACCACACACAGAAATCCCCCTATATTTGTTGAATGAATGAATGAGTAATGGTTACTGGTTACTACAGAGGGTGAATCAGTGAGTGGCCAGCCATTGCTGAGCTCACCTACCCAACTGAGGGAAGCAGGAAGTGTTGACATGGGCTTACGTATACATGTGGCCATGAAGGCATTTCTCCCTTTGGAGACTCGTCAGTCAATGACCTTCCCTGACCCTAGAAGTTTTCCCTTCTTCTGCTCCTTGGCTCAACACCCAACCTGAGCTAACCTTTCCCAGACATCCTCCTCTCCTCCCTGCCCCAGGTCTAGCAGTTGAGTCCAGGCAGGTAGGATGACTCATTCTCCATAAGCTTAGAGAACTTCTCTTGGTCACCTAAATATAGAATCTGGATGAGCAAGGGCAATAGCCACAGAGGATGAGGCTAACACTCAGCCTTACAATTACCTGGGTTTTATAGATTTGCCCACTTAAGCAAATGCTACTAGCTCTTCTAGGACAGTAATTTATAACATACTGAGCAAACATTTTTAGTTTGCCTCCTATCTGCCATTTAAGTGATTGGAAAGAGAATCCAGATATCGGGAGAGCTCTGGTTCAGCTGTCCATCTGTTCACAAAGGATTGAGCACCAGTTTCCTTCCAGGCTCTGGTCTTGCTGCTGAATTAATAAGATGGAGTCCTAGGCCTTAAGGAGCTCATACTCAACTAATGAGGACCAACCTGTAAATAGGCTGTTCAACACTACGTAATAAGGGCTGAACTGAGACGAGCACAAGCCATTTGAAAGTGGAGAGGAAGGACATAAACCTGGCCCCACTACATCAGTGGGGCTGCCTAGAGAGGGTGTGTTTAAGAAGATAAGCCAGAAAGAACTTTCCTCCCACAAAGCCACTCCCTTTAGACTTTATTTCAGACAACTCCACGAAATAGCCCTTTTCCCCAACTATCTTCTACCCCAAACACTTTGTCTCCCACAGCTGGTTCTAGATTGTAAGTGACCACAGGACCCGGTAGGCCAGTTAAGATGAGGTAAACCGAGATGTCAGAGGGTCATCAGACATTGGCCAACACTGGCTGAGCACTTCCTCCACATCTGACGGGATACTGAGAAATTCGCTGAAGTTGCTCATTGAACCCTAACCACAGACAGATTTCATAGGATAGGCATTTTGACTGCCATTTTCTAGATGAGTAAACTAAGGCTCAGAGTGGTTCAGGACTTGCTCAAGATCTCACCGGAGCGGAGCCAGGCTGTGAGCACAGGTCTCTTTGACCTAACAGCGTTTGTAACCTCTAGTATCTTCTCCCCAAGCTCAGTTCAGTTCAGTTCAGTTCAGTCGCTCAGTCGTGTCCGACTCTTTGCGACCCCATGAATCGCAGCACGCCAGGTCTCCCTATCCATCACCATCTCCCGGAGTTCACTCAGACTCACGTCCATCGAGCCCGTAATGCCATCCAGCTATCTCATCCTCGGTCGTCCCCTTCTCCTCCTGCCCCCAATCCCTCCCAACATCAGAGTCTTTTCCAATGACTCAACTCTTCGCATGAGGTGGCCAAAGTACTGGAGTTTCAGCTTTAGCATCATTCCTTCCAAAGAAATCCCAAGCTCAGGCTTGTAGGATATAGTTTACTGATGATGATTTCACTCCAAGAAAGACTTAACAACCCTATTGTTGAGAAACAAATGATATTTTAGAATTTTGTTGTTAATCTCTACCTGCCCCAACTCAATTCTTAAAGTTGCAAACACAAAACATCAGGCTTGTAGGATATAGTTTACTGATGATGATTTCACTCCAAGAAAGACTTAACAACCCTATTGTTGAGAAACAAATGATATTTTAGAATTTTGTTGTTAATCTCTACCTGCCCCAACTCAATTCTTAAAGTTGCAAACACAAAACAAAATAAAACCCCGAAAAATCAAAGTTCAATTTAGGGACAATTTCCAGTGCACAAGACGTGCCCATAGGCCTGAACAAGCTACTGGAGTCTGGGGAACTCCTTTCCACCGTGCGATGAGCAAGCTGACAATTGTACATGCCAGGCCCAGCTTCAAGACCCTCCTTCTGGAAACCTTTTCGGTTTCCCACCATGAGAGTAAAACTCTCTCATCTATTCATCCTGACCTGTGTCTGTCTATGCTAGGAGTCTGCAAACTGTGGACACCAAGACACATTTTTCTTACTCCCCTGGGTATTTCCCCTGTGGGCAGATGGGCGCGAGCATACAGTAAGTTTCCAAGAAATGCTCGTAGGACATAGGACATTTTGGTAACAGTAGGCCCATTCTCAACACAAACAATCGCACCCTTCACCACTGCATGCTGTGCTGTCACCAGGTCATGTCCAGCTGTTTGCGACCCCATGGACTATAACCCAGAAGGCTCCTCTGTCCATGGGATTTTCCAGGCAAGAATACTAGAGTGAGTTACCCATTTCCTACTCCAGGGGATCCTCCCTACCCAGGGATTGAACCCACATCTCCTGCATCTCATGCACTGCCAGGCCAATTCTCGGCATCTGGTCCCATCACTTCATGGGAAATAGATGGGGAAACAGTGGAAACAGTGTCAGACTTTATTTTGGGGGGCTCCAAAATCACTGCAGATGGTGACTGCAGCCATGAAATTAAAAGATGCTTACTCCTGGGAAGAAAAGTTATGGCCAACCTAGATAGCATATTCAAAAGCAGAGATATTATTTTGCCGACTAAGGTCCGTCTAGTCAAGGCCATAGTTTTTCCAGTGGTCATGTATGGATGTGAGTTGGACTGTGAAGAAGGCTGAGTGCCGAAGAATTGATGCTTTTGAACTGTGGTGTTGGAGAAGACTCTTGAGAGTCCCTTGGACTGCAAGGAGATCCCACCAGTCCATTCTGAAGGAGACCAGCCCTGGGATTTCTTTGGAAGGAATGATGCTAAAGCTGAAACTCCAGTACTTTGGCCACCTCATGCGAAGAGTTGAGTCATTGGAAAAGACTGTGATGTTGGGAGGGATTGGGGGCAAGAGGAGAAGGGGACGACCGAGGATGAGATGGCTGGATGGCATCACTGACTCGATGGACGTGAGTCTGAGTGAACTCCGGGAGATGGTGATGGACAGGGAGGCCTGGCGTGCTGTGATTCATAGGGTGGCAAAGAGTCGGACACGACTGAGCGACTGAACTGAACTAAACTGCGCCACCTGGGAAGCCCCATCCTTTACCACTCAGGCCTCTAAATACTTGCCTGAACTATAAACTAAACAAGATCCCTCCTCCTCCCCCAAAGGACCTCTGTGTTTTTCAGAAAACACTTTGCAACATACCTCTATCTACATTTTCCCAAGAGCAAATGAGTGGCACTCATCTGCTGTGATTTGAGACACTCTGATCAAGCATAAACTATGCTATTTTAAAATTAGAAAATTGCAGTGCCACACACACACACACACACACACACACACACACACACACACTCTTGATTTCAAAGAGCTTGTTTATTTCCTGAGTCTCACAAAAATGTCAGTCTGTAAAATAACCTGAAAAAAATCACCTATGGCAAATTCTTGCCAGACATGGATCTCAGAAGCGCTGTCTCTCTCAAAAGTCAGTTAGAAAGTCTGTGGTACATAATTAAATCAAAGTCGTTTGTTATTATTGCCCGCAGACTCTCTTCAAAGCTTTGAACCTCAGTGCATTAGCCTCTACAGCCAAACCATTTCACCAGCCACTCGGCATGTGTTTATGCCTGCTGCCCCCAGGAGCTCCCTTTGGGGGGCCTCCCAAGCTGCCTCTAGGACCCCTCTCTCACCTCCCTTGCTCTGAACCTGTCCAGATGGCTCTGGCTTGCCAGCGGGGTTTCAGAGCCCCCACAGAGAAAGCCTATGACCTTTTTAGGGGTAGAGTGGTACATGGCTCACTCTGAAAAACAATTTGGGATCTTGAGAATTTTGCTGTTTCTTTTTATTGAAAATTCCAGTTGCTGGGCATACATCCTGGGAAAGAACTGTGAAGCCATTCTGTAACGCCCGATGCTTCATCTGCGACGTGTGTGCTCAATCACACGTCTGCAAGTCCCATGAGGATCAGAGCCACATCTGTCCTGTCACGTTGCATCCCAGTGTCTAGACAGGGTACTGAGACATAACAGGTACCCCACAAATGTTTGGAGAATGACGAGTCGCTGAAAAGGGAATCTTTTCATAAGCTTTCGATGTCACCACTGGAACAGACGATGTTTACTAACCAGTTTCATTTCTTTTCTCCACCAAACTGACCAGCCAGGTAGACTGACCATCCAGGTATCTGACACAAACCTTGAGTTCTCTCATTCAGGGCTGACGTTGGTCCAGCACACAAAAGAGCCCCAGTGTCAGATGGCTGAGTAATACATGTAAGAATAGAATTTGTTTTCTCTTCAGCAATATTCAATAGAACTTTCTGTGATGGAAATGTTCTATTTAAACAGCCACATGTAAGCTGCTGCTAAGTCACTTCAGTCATGTCTGACTCTGTGCGACCCCACAGACGGCAGCCCACCAGGCTCCCCCGTCCCTGGGATTCTCCAAGCAAGAACACTGGAGTGGGTTGCCATTTCCTTATCCAGTGCATGAAAGTGAAAAGTGAAAGTAAAGTCGCTTAGTCGTGTCTGACTCTTCGCGACCCCATGGACTGCAGCCTACCAGGCTCCTCCGTCCATGGGATTTTCCAGGCAAGAGTACTGGAGTGGGGTGCCATCACCTTCTCCACACATGTAAGCTAGTGGTTACTATACTGGACAGTGCAGTTGTGGATATTCTTAATTAACTAGTCAATTGTCCCAAGAAGAAGCTGAGAAATAAACTGGTCTGTCCCTTGTTCACCACAGGCTCATAGATAATCACGCCTGTCTGGGCGACAATCTCGATTAAGATCATTTCAGTTATGCACTGTGCCAGGGCCCACCAGCAGAGGCAGGATTCTTGCAGCACTATCCTGATCACTTGTCATCTGGGCATATGTGTTATCTTCGGTTTTTAAAATTATTTATTTAATTAATTTTGGGGTCTTTGCTGCCGCCACGCATGGGCCTTCTGTAGTTGCAAGGAGCAGGGGCTACTCTCTGGGTGTGGTGCCAGGGTTTCTCATTGTGGCGGCTTCTCTTGCCATGGAGCACAGCCCCTGGGCAGGTGACCAGTAGCTGTGACACACGGTTTAGTTGTCCCACAGGATGTGGAATCTTCCTGGACCGGGGATCAAACCCGTGTCCCCTGCACTGTCGGGCAGATTCTTAGCCACTGGACCACCAGTGGAAGTTCCTATCTTAGTTTCCTGGCACAGGTGGAGGAGGACGTGGTGATGCTGAGCCCTGTTCCATGAAACCCTGGGCCTGCCTCAGGTCCTCCATCCACATTACCCCTCAGCCCCTGGCCAGCTGGAGGCGAGGCTGGAGGCAGGAGGAAGCCCCTTGGCTGAGGTTCTCAACCTCTACAGTGATCTAGAATCTGCATGTCTAACTAGCACTGCAGGTGATTCTGGTATTTATGGGTCTCGGACCATACCGGGCAGCTCTGTAGACAGGTGTAGACAGTAGACAGGTCACTGTTCAATGTCTCTGATTGAAGAGTAACCCTGGGCAGGTCACCAGTCCCTGGGAAACGACATGTGTCTCACCAATCCTGTCCTTACCTATGGGATCCTTCTTTCCTTCTCCGCCTGGCAGAATCCTCTCCTTCTGGATCCTGCCACACACCACGTCCTCAGATCTGTGTCCTCTCAAGTCACCCCCTTGCATCTCTTGGTGACAGTCAGTGAGACCCGCTGGGCAGGAAAGGGGCTTACTCATCTTTGCAATCACAGAGCCAAGCCCAAAGCCTGGCCCAGGTGGCATTTCCTACCCTATACCCCCGTTCACATTTCTCCAAGTTCTTTCTTTAAAGAGGAGTGAGTGTCTGCAGCAACTCCTCCTTCAGACATTAATATGAGACCAGGGCCGCAAAGCGAATGAGAAGATCGGATGGGTGAACTGAAAGCAGCTTAGACAAGGGTAAAAGGCTTTAGATTCCTCACACTAAAGGTTTATTCCAGTTGAGATCTAACTTCAGACCATAATCAAAGGCCCCAGACTGGGTAGTGGGTGAGAAGGGCCCTCCCCGCCGACCCCGGTGAATTTCATGGACTCTGGACCAGGTCACTCTCCTCTTCTCCCACATGTGCCAGGACCCCAGGGAGCTGGGCTCACAGTGAACCCTGCCACCCCCAGCACACACACTCACACCAGGTCTTATTTCCATTGATCTCCCGTCACAATCATCAGGGCTCATTGTCCGCTCAGATCTACCTGCATAATGTAAGTGCCCCCAAATTGTGGGTAACTTATTCAGCCTTGTATGTGAAGCACCTTCCAGACTGGCCTTGTTAGCCCTCATTGTAAAGGGAAGAAACTTCCCACGGGTGGGGAAGGTGGGGGTTTAAGGTGATCATTTCTCCTTTTCACTTTGGCACAGCTTACTGAGGTGTCCTCAGTAAGGAGTGTCCTCAGAGACCAGAGCATCCCCATAGACCAGAGCTGGATCACAGGTAGGCGAAGACATGGTGACCTTAGTTCCACTTCCTTGATTTCTGTCACCTAAGCTTTCCGTTGGCTTTTATGCATTTCACAAGCATTAACTGAGCCTTTACTATATGCAAGGAACTGAGCACCCTGAAGAGCACAGATAAGTGAACATGACCCCACCCACCCCGAGGAGCTCATAGTTCAGCGGACATGCCGCCAACTCACCAACGTGTGATTTGTGGCTCATTTCTGCCATCAGATGAGGTTTCTTCTCTTTGCTCCTTAATTGGACTTGGAGCTGATTTTAAGATGGCTTTGACGTTATCAACATAACATCAGTGCTTCTCAAATGATGAGTGGTGAAGAAATAGTATTTTTCTCCCAATCCATTCCAGATCTATGCTTTTTTAGAAAAAGATGATAAAAAGTCAATCACTAGCAAACTGAAATCTTAGAAAGTAAAAAGAAGCCCAACTTTGATGCCACTTGTGTTTCAGCAATGTCAAATTACTAAAAAAAAAAAAATTGTTCTGCAAATTTCCTTTTAACTTCTATGCTTGTCTCACTGCTGTGGGGTAACACACATTTTGCAGAGGAGTATGAGCCAAGGCCCACACTTTGAGTAGTACCAACATAGAGCAGAGGAAGCAGACCGCTATAACACCTTCCTTGTCCCAGGAACTTGGCAGCCAGTCGGACAGCATGCTCTGGAAGATGGTGCCAGCCACTCCTAGCAGCCAACCTATCCACCAAGGCTTAAAAATCATCCTACCTTCACAGTTAGCCCTCTGTCGGGGTGCCCAGCCTCAAGGCACTGAACCCCCCTCCATGTGCAAAGCAAACCAGTGGTGGCCTGGGCCATCCACCCTCCTGGACTGGAGCCCAGAGTGGGTGCAATATGTTACCTGTGTCACTGCCTCGTAACCACCCAGGGAGATGGACAGGTTTTCCCTGTTGTTACAGGTGAAACCCCTGAGCACTGAGAAAAGTAAACAACTCAGAGCACACAGCCAAGGAGTGACAATCCTAATATTGGCTCCTAGGGTCCTGACAGAGGAGTCTGGCTCCCTCACGGCACTGTGACATTTCTGTGAGACCGCAGGGTGTTTATTAGAGTCAGCTGTGGTGGAGATCGAGAAAAGGTAGTCAGCCTACAGGGACATTTCCAGAGGCCCAACAGCTGAGCTAGTTGGAATTTTAGGAAAGAGTAGAGCTTGCCAGTAGGGAAACCTGCATCCCCCCAAACAAGAAAGCCCAGCCCTATTGATAGCGCAGGCCACTCCTTCCCTGCTTGGCTGAGGATGGAAGTGTCCTTTCCCAGGGGGGCTGTGGGGCCTACTGCCATAAAGTGAAATGCTGCAGTTCCACCCATGATAGAAACTAGGTCTCCAAGGGATGGAGGCAGAGCTGTGATGCTGTGATGATGAGATAGGCTGGGGCGGGAGTGTGATAAGCTGCTCCACCTCCGTCTCTACCCTTGAAACTGCCCTCAGAATCTCTCAAAATACCCATACTGCCCTGAGCTCATGTCATAGCATGTCATGACAGGGATGATGCTGTTGATTTTAGAGCGGGCATTTTTTTTAAAATTTAAATTTATTTATTTTAATTGGAGGCTAATTACTTTACAATATTGTGTTGGTTTTGCCATACATCAACATGAATCCGCCACGGGTGTACACGTGTTCCTCAAGCAGCCGGGAGCATGTCTCTGTGTGTGTGCTTAGTCATATCTGGCTTTTTGTGAAGCTAGGGACCGTAGCCCACCAGGCTCCTCCATCCACCGAATACTCCAGGCAAGAATACTGGAGTGAGTTGCCATTCCTTCCTCCAGGGGATCTTCCTAACCCAGGGATCGAGCCAGCATCTCTTACACCTCCTGCACTGACAGGCAGGTTCTTGACCGCTAGTACCACCTGGGGAGCCCATGTCTCTGTACTTCTGGGTAAAGAATCACAGACTCAATACCTATCCTATAAAGTGAGCCATTCTCCTAGCCCCTGGACCACTCCTCTCTCTGATGATGACTATGGGTAGAAAGAGGCTGATGGGATTCTAAACTGTGTTCTTAACCAGCCTCATTCTACCAAATATTCCGTGATCCTCTCTGTCCCTTCCTCACAAGTTAAGGCAGACAGGAAGGGTATGTGTCTGTGTGTGTGCTCTGCTTAAGCAGTTGGGAAGTGAAATGTATTTTTTGGTAGAAGAAGCAGGCCTGTCTATGAGAGAGGGTATATGACTGTGATGACAAATAGGAGAAACATGTGTTAACGAATATGCCCCCCGTGTGACCCTGTGTGTGGTGTGGGTTCCTCTAACTACATTTCAGGACTTGTCAGCTCCCACTGCAGCCCAAGGGCCCTCAAGGATCTAGCTACATGGAGGCCTTGCCTCAGCAGACAAGCCAGAAGGGAGCAGTCCGCTGACTTATGCTTCTTGGCTTAGGACTGCTGCATGCAAGGCTCCAGGCTCTGCAGCCACTAGCCCTTGGGAAGACATGGGAGTGTTCATGGGATAAAACAAATCTTCCTGCTTCATGTGGCTCCCATCCTGACTCAGATCTGCTGCCCTGATTGGAGAGAAGGTACAGGGAAGACTGGAGGCTATGAAGGGTATAGACATTATTTGCCCTGTGGACCCTCAAGCCTTTCCCCAGGTTCACGTTGGATGGACTTAGAGAGCTGGGCGCTTAGAGGTGTCCAAACCCAAACCCACTTCTTCCTAGAACCTCTGGATAGTGCCCAAGTACAAGAAACCAGGAAGGCCTGGGCATCCCTTGAAGGGAGAAGGGAGAGCGGGAGGCTCTTCTTCCAGGACCACCCTTTTTGGTGAGTCTATGACAACAGTGGTGGGCTGGTCTTATACCACTGCGGAAGAATACGCGCAGGAGGAATGGAGAGGGTTGGGATGCAGGGAGTGATTCAAGCATCACTCTTCTTATTTTAGTCATTTTTTGAGTGCCTACTGTGCGCCAAACACAGGCTGCCTCACTTCATCCTCACAATAGCTATGCGAGGTGGGCACATCATGCCCACTTGGAGAGAAGAGAAAACTGAAGTTGAGCAGTGTGCCCAAGGCCACATAGCTGAGAAGATACAGAGCCAAGAGTTGGAGTGCTTGCATGCTAAGTTGCTTCAGTCCCGTCTGACTCTGTGCAACCCCATGGACTGTAGTCTGCTAGGCTCCTCTGTCTATGGGATTCTCCAGGCGAGAATACTGGAGTGGATTGCTATGCCTTCCTCCGGGGATCTTCCTGACCTGGGGATCTTCCTGACCCAGGGATCAAGCCCAGATCTCCTGAATTAGCAGGCAGGCTCTTTACCACCAGCACTATCTGGGAAGCCCCGAGAGGCAGAGTCGCACATTCTAACTCCCAACTCGCTGCAGTCTCACCTTGTCTGGCCTGCACCTTTTCAAGCAGAGCCAACTCTTTTACTGAATGAGTTGTCTCGGGAGGCAGGGTAGGCAGTCAACCTAATTCTAATCTCACAGTTCTCCACACTCCATTGTTGACAGCCAAGGTGAAGCCGCCAATCCCTGAGCAGTCTCACTCCTCTCACCCAGCCCACCCCACTCCCACCCACTTCTTCCTTCATCTGAGCTAACGGGTCCCAGCGTGGTCTCAGGGAGGTTAGGGGTGGGAGTCCAGGGAGAGCTAGCGTGCCCGTCCTCACCTTTAGTGCCTCTGTCTTTTAAAAGACACCAGAGCCCAGCGTGGTTCTGGGCTTGGCTCAGAGCTGGGAGCCTGGGGTGGGGCTTCCTTCTGGAGTTGGGGGCACTAGGAGAGGACAAGCAGTCCCCACCTTTCACCACCTTTTCCTTCTGCTTCCCTGTGGTTTCTCTAATGTCTATCCAATATGGTCTTAACAACTGTTCCCTCAACAGATTACCTTCATAAAATGTTACCAAGTACCACTCTTGACACATTTATGTCTGTTCTCTCTCTAAGCTCCTTAAAAGACAGCAAAGGAACAAGAAAGGTATAAACCCTCAAAGACAAACAGCAGAGAGAGGAAACCGCAGCTGGTGAAAAATGACAACCAGATTTTGAAGATGGAAATGAGAGGGAGGCTTGCCAGCAAGCGGAGCTGGCAGAGGGTTATGTGGAAGAAACAGGAGGGATGCACCCTGAGAGCAGGTCTCAGGGCTGCAATGTGTCTGGAAGGGATGAAGACTGCAGTAGAAATGGGGACTGGCTGAGGACCTGTCATGGAGAAGTCAGGCTTCCCCTGTGTCCTCTCCCCAGCCATCACACACAATCCACAGGGAAGAGGCTAGAAGCTTCCCTCCTTGAAGACTGCAGTAGAGACACTCCAATCGTGTCCAGCAGAGATGCACTCAACGTAATGATAGTGGGAACAAAGATGGGGCTGGAAAAATAGACTGTGGGTAAGTCTGTGTATGAAATGGAGAGCCTTCAGCTCCTTTGCAAACTCTGGCCCCAGAAAGGAGGTGGAAAGGTATAGACTCCCCAGATGGGAGATAGAGATCTCTATGAAAAGATCTTCAGATACTGACATTGGAGGGTGCCCCAGGGAAAGCCAACTCAGAGCCTCCTCTGTGGGGTACTTTGTGCTATCAGGTCATGAGTTTGCCCACACATGAGCTTCTCTTACTTCTCAACCATGAACAGAGAGAAGAGCCAAGGATTCACGGGAGTGTGATGGAAGCCTCTAATTTAGAAGAAGAGACCAGAGCAAACAAGCACACAAAAAGAGACAATGCAGGATGTAGAAATAACGCTTTTTAGAAAATCCATCTGTAATTAATCTCTTCCAGGGGCATCTGAGGAAATTTCGCATCCATAAAACAAGTAGTAGGTGCAATAAAAATAGAAATCATCAGAGAGTCAGAAAGGGCCTTTGAAGTTAAAAATATGAGAACAAAAAAAAGTTTTAAGGTAATAAAAGTGTTGGAAAACAACGTTAAGGAGTTCTCTTAGGAAGTACAACAAGAAGACATCAAGAGATAAAATAAAAGAAACTTAGGAAAACAAACCAGAAGGTTGCTTTCATCATAGAAGAGTCCTGAGACTTGACTGTGAGGCTTTAGAAAGCTGTTCCTGGGAGCTCCCTGGCAGTCCAGTGGTGAGGACTCTGCGCCTCCACTGCAGGGGCACAGGTTGAGCCTTGGTCAGAAAACTAAGATCCCAAAGCCTTATGGAGTAGTTGTGGGAAAAGTAAGCTGTTTCCTTTGGCCTACTGGCATCATTCCTCACAATCCACCATACCCCAGCACCCCTCTCTTTTGCGTCCCATTGGCTCTGCCAGTCATCTCTGATACCACAGCCACAGAAGGGGACCCATGGTCAAGAGGAGGAGCCCTCAGCTCATTCTTTTCTAAGTCTCCTGAAGCCTCAGCATTCTCGTTTGGACAGTGAAAATGAGAGTACCCATGTAATAGGGCTGCCCAGAGAATGAAATATTATTCAAGGAACTTCACAGCACTCTGTAGGTGGCTGGCGTCACTCATGTTCTACGGCAGTCCCTGGGCTAGCCCATCTCCCCAGCATCCCTGCACACCTGCTCCCTCCCTGCTTCTTGCCCTCTCTGCTCTAGGGCTTGTGGGCAGGAGAGGGAGAGGAATGATGGGCTGTCAGTCTCTCCCACTGGCCATGATTGCCGCAATCTTGTCAAGATCTGCTGTTGGGAAAGGATGCAACATCACTCGCCTGAGATACCCGACATTCATGACTGACTCTCCACCAGCAGATGCCTCACTGTAGAGAGAAGTGAGGTTTCAGGGCAGGGCGCTCCCCGTCTCCAACTAAGACACGCTACTTAACTCTGAGGGCTTGGCTTCCTCCTGTGTCATAGGATACAGTCCACCCCGCTCACATCCCTGGGTCGACGTGGCACTGGGAGAAGACACGCTTCCTTTCAAGTTCACACTTTGGTACCTTGGGCTCTCTCCACCCACTCACTACTGTCATTACTGGATTCAGGTCCCACCACATCATGAATCAAAGACTTCGGCTGTGACTTACAGACTTCCTCCACCCCCAGCTTCCCGAGATCGTCCTGGAGGGACTACCATCCACACAGACATTGATTCAGCGAGCACTCTGGCCCCTCAGTTCCTGGGGTACTCTCCTGCCAATGGTCCCCACCTCCACTCCATTCCAGCCACCCACTCGCATGTGCTGCTCTAGACTTCGTCATTTGTTACTGCTCTGCCTTCAAAAAGACTGTCTCAAATATCCCACCCTCAACCTGCTCTTCACCTTCCCGCTTTCCAGCTCAACTATTCCCTTCAGATCATGGGGTCACAGAGTTGGACATGACTTAGTGACTAAGCAACAACATTCCCACCCAGCTCCTCTTACTTCCCACCTGTCCATGGTCCTCTCTGCTTTCTTAAGTTCATCCATCCCATTCTGATTTGACTTTTCTTTTACATCCAACTTACATTCCACAGTGTATCGTCCAATAACATTTCTTTTATTTTTTGTCCAAGACCGTCAATTTCTTTGTCCTCTATCATTTTGTCATCACATTTGGCAAAAATCCAGCAAAGGGTCTGACCCTGGAAGAATCCAACCATGCACTTTCTCTCCATTTGTATTCAAACAGCCAAGCACTCTGGTGGTGGTAGGGGGCATCAAAGAACAGGACAGACTGGCTTCCTATAGAGCCGTGGTCGCATCCTCTTGGTGTCCCTAGCCAGTTCCTTTCCACTTTCTACAACTATTTCACAATTGCTCTATTTTTCTCACACCCCTAGACCCCTTTCCATCCTTAACTTTGAACAGAAACCTTGCTCCTTATTTGTGATGGAAGATAACAGCCACCACCCAGTTTTCAGTACAGAGCGAATAAACCACCCAAGGCAACAGGCATCCTGCCTTCCTTTCCACTGTTCTAGTGCAGGGGGTGCTGGCCCAAGCTTAGCAGCTCAGAAATCTTACTGGATTAGTCATCCCTTCCTTTCAACTGAGTCCTTTCTATGCCTTTAAATATGTTCCCCTCCCTCCCCTCATTGGAAAGGAAAGAGGAAGGAAGAAAGGAAAGGAAAGAGGAAGGTGAGGAAAGGAAGGAGGGGAGAAAGGGAGGCAGGGAGGAAGAGAAAGCTTCTCATTTGTTTCTCATGCCTCTGTAGCTATCACCTTCTTTCCTCTTCTTTTTAGCCCAGGTTCTCAGAATAGCTACCTATATGACACTGCTTCCTCTCCTGCCTTCCTCCTGCCCCACCTACATGATGCTGCCCTCCTCCCATCATGGTTTCAGCCCTTCTGCTTCACTGAGCAGCTCCTGCTCAGAGCACTCATGGCTGCACATGCACTTGTTACCCTGAGTCACCCCTGCCTTTGCAGCCACACCAGTTGTTTGTTTGCTACTCATCTCTTGGCTTCAGGGACACCTGCTGGTTTTCTCTGGCCACTCCCTTTGGGTCTCCTGTGTAGACTCTGTTCCCTGCTGCTCCACGAAAGCTTGGGACCCTTGACCTTGCTCTGTATTTCCTCCCTGGCTAATTTCATCCAGGCCTATGGCATTAAGTACCCATGGCAAATAGTGCATAAATCCTTCACCGGATGCATATATCCACCTGCCACTTGGTATCACCCCAGGATATCTCATTAGTTGTCCCACGTTCAGCAGGTCCTTGAACACACAGTCTCCACAACCTTCTTTCCCTTCTGGAATTCTGGTTCTCTTTCACCTCACCCCATATATCACAAAGCATTCACAAACCTCTCTCTCCCTCATTCTCTATATCTAACCAACCACCAAGTTCTGTGAATTTTATTTCTTAACTTTCTCTCAATTCAGTCCAATCTCCTCCATCTCCACCACGCACACCTACAGTAGCCCAAGCTTCTGATGTAACTCTCAAGTTCAAATGCCATGACTTTCTAACCAGTATATGCTACAGTAGTCTAGACCCAGTGCAGTCATAGTGATCTTTGTAAAACGTATTTAACTACATCATCCCATGCATAAACCTTCAATACCTGCCTGTTGGCTGTAGGATAAACGTAGAAATTCTTAACAGAGGGATCAAGAAGCTTTACAGTTCAGCACTCATCTCAGTTGTGCAGTAGTTTCTGGGTCACACTGCCAAAATTTACAGCCTGACACTCCCATCACTTCCTGTCGGTCTGACCTTGGGCAAGTTACCCTTTGAACCTCACTGTAGTTCAGTCTCCTCACCCATGAATGAGGCAATAATGGTACCTATCTCCTAAGGTAGTTGTGAATTGAATGTGGGAAGCACTTCTAGTGGGGTCTGGTACACAGGAAGCTCTCATTATCCTCTGCCTCCCTGGTCTCTCCTCTCTTCCCCTTCCCTCTCACCAGCCCACTTTAGCCTGATGCTGGTTCTGTCTCAGGCCTTTGATCTCTCTCTGCCCTCTTTCCACAGTCTTTTTGCACATGTCATTCCCTTTGGGATGCTTCTTCTTCCATCTCAGAAAGACCCATCCTGGAGGCACAGAACCAAGAATGTTAGGAGGCTTCAGCTGGGGAGCACCTTAGAGGCTGCCTAACCTTCTGCCTCATTGAGCTTGTTTGGAAACTGAGCTTGGAGAGGGGAAGGGATGGGCCCAACACCACAGAGCAAGTCCACGGTGGAGGCAGGGCTAGAAATCAGGGCCTCACACCTGGTTCAGGGCTCTTTGTACTGCCCATCACAGTCCACTAGTTCACTCACTTAATAAGTATTATTCCCTCTTTTGTGCTGAGCAGAAAAACAGATGCCCAGGCCTGTAAATAACTGAGGTCAGTGCTCACAAGGAAGGGCTCATTCCTGTGAGATGGGGGTCGCAGCAGACAGCAGTCAATCCCAGGCTGAGTCAGGACCGACTTTACCAAGGAGATGGTGATTTTGAAGATGATAACCCTGGAAGGAGGAGCAGAATGAAGGCAAACGAGAGCCGCATAGGCTGAATAAATAGCACTCACCCTGAGTTTAGGGAGCAGGTGTCTGTTTAGGAAGCTGCTCGACTGGTTGAAAGCTACTAGGAAAAGGAAAGAAGCAGAGAGATGGAGCCCCAAAGGAGTTAGGGCCAAGTAGGGAGAAGCAGGAAGACTGACTGCCCTGCTTCCTGTCTGCAGCAGCCTCCTGAAACCCCAAGGGGTGCCCTTCCTTCCCACCATTACTAGGAAAACTGAGGATGCACAGTCCCTCCTTCCCTAGCTCCCTGCTTCCAGAAGGTTCCGCCAGGTACTTTTTCTCAAGCCAAACTGTGGTGCACTTCCCCATAAGCAGCCACCCGCTCTGAGGAGCTCAGGGCCAGTCTGGGATGGGGGGCTGCTGGCGCCACTGGGCACAGCCTTCCCCTCCCCTAGGCCTGCTTTCTCCAGCCCCCCTGCTGGTTACCCTTTCCTCCACCTAGCCAGATACCAGGGATAGAACTTATTTATTACTGGCTCTCCTGCCTTCTGCCCCGAGATAACAGATCAACAGGTAATAGATAATAGATAATAGATCCAGTGTGTGGAGTGTACAAAGGGAGAAGGATTCTGCGGCTACAGTCTTCAGTGGAACCCAGAAAGAGCCCCAGAAGAACAGCACGGGCCTTCAGGAGCAGAATGCCTCGCTGGCGTCTCCTGCTGGTGCTCTGGGGTTCCTGCACCTTCGGTCTCCACATGGACCCCAGGGCCTTCAGGCAGAGGGAGGGCAAAGGGGCCACCCTACCCGCCACTGCTGGCTTTCAGATATGTGATGTCATCTGGTCCTCCCCACCAGCTAGCTGGGCAGCGATGGTCCCACTCTGAGGGTCAGGTAACTTGCCCAAATTCACACAGACATCGGTCAAGCCCTGAAGCCGTGTCATGTGACTCCTGCCCAGCGCCCCCATTAGGTGCCTCTCACTAGGCCCAGTACGGAACTCAGAGATGATGAAGACAGGCTGTTGCCCTCAGGGGCCTCACAGCTGAAGTATCCAGGTGTGGACAGGGGGCTCGGCCAGGGAAGCCACCGAGGCCCCTGGAATGGGATTCTTGGATTCTCTTGGTGGCAATTCTGCTCCACTAGCAGAATTGAACTAACCAGCTCTGAGACCGTGGACAAGTTATCTCTTGTCAAGGAGCCTCTCGAGTCTCAGTTTACTCATTTTTAAGACGGGAATCATGCCAGGACCGACGGCAGAGGGTTGCTCAGAAGATTTACTGAGATGATGATGCATCCAAAGCCCTTACCGCAGAGCAGGGAACTTGTAAGGACTCTGCTGTTATTAGTACTACAAGACGGATTATCATAAATGTTAAGACCTAAAAGGCAGCAAAATCACAAAAGCAAAGCTTAAGGCAGCCAGAGGAAGGGGGGGAAAGACAGCACCTATTCTGTGCCATGCCCTGTGGGAACAAGCAGTTCTCTCCAGCTGCAGAAGGGGAGGAGCAGGCTTGGGAGAGGGGGCCTCGTGATGAAGAGGGCGGAGGTTTCCATCTGGAAAGCGCAGGTGGGACCGGAAGACCAAAGAAAGGAGGGCGGGCTTTGTTAACAGTGGTGGTTGCTAAACCTGTCAAATGCCTGGGATTTCACAGGATCTTTTTCATGTCTCATCTCAAAACATTGCACCACCGCCCCCCCCCCCAACAGTTCAAGAGTCCCATTGTACAGATAAGGGTACTGGGGTTCAGGGAGGTTGAGTCGAAAATCTGAGGCCATAAGTCAGAGGCTGAGTTTGGACGCATGCCTGATGGATTGTTTCCAACGTCTATTTCCCCTTCCCCAAGTTCCTGGTGAGAAATTGCTAGACTGGAAGGACAGAACAAGGGCACAGACAGAGTTAGGCCATGGTGGGGGCAGTCCCACCCCCAAGGGAAAGGCAGGAGGAGGCTAAAAGTTGCCTCTCTCGTTCTCCTCCAGAGGAGAAGTCAGGCCAGGGAACTGGTCAGGGTGGAGGGCTGTCAGGCTTCTCAAACACAGTTATGGGAAGTTTACCAATTGTTCTGTGCAGCTCACTCCACAAGGCATTTGGGGAGATCTAAGGGCATGATCCTCGTTCTCAAGCTGCTTTCACTGCACATTTATTGGCTAGTGGGCAGCTAATTTAATCCATACGGAGACCCTCTGAGCGAGGCACTACCGTTAAGCCCCTTTTTATAGAGGTGCTCAGTGGAGGTCAGTTGCTCAGAATCACACAGATAGTAAGGGGAGACACCTGGATTCAGGCATGGCCCCTCAGCCACTCTGCCCTCCCTCCCTTCATGTTGCACTGACTCCAAAGCATCAGGTCCTGTGGTGACTGTGAGCACCCAGAGGGAAAGGAGCAGTAGAGAGAAAAGGCGAGGCCAATGTGGGCTGTGAGCCTTGGGGTAAACTTCCTGGGTGAGGGGCACATGCTGGGCTCTGAAGGACTGAAGACCTGAGTGGGAAAAGGAAGGGGAGAAGGAAGCGGTCTTTCTGAAAGAGTACTGGTAAAAGTCAAGTTCCAGAGCAGAAAGCTCTTTGGTGTCAGTAGTGGGGAATGCACCTTCTCTGAGGTCAAACCTCTGGCTCCACGTTTTCTCATCTGTAAAATGGGAATAGTAAAATTACCCACGTCATGAGAAGACCGAGGATCAAGTAAGATCATAATTGTGGGAACACTGTGACCAGTAAGCTAGACAGTAAATGCAACAAGTTGTTTCCGTTTTTGTATTACATGGATAGGTGTGAAAATAGCATCCATGTTCTTTGGCACGATGGTGGGACAGTCAGTAGAATGGGAAAGAAAGGAGAGTGGAAGTAAAGAGGACTAACAGCTGAGAGGAAAGTGGGAGTCTCCACCTGGACGGGGAAAGTCAAGTGCAAAGTTAAACTGAGCTGGGGTCCTGCCCCTGCACCCACAGCTGCTGGGACATCTTCCTGGAGGCATCTGAGAACAGTCTTTCTGTCAGCAGGGCCCAGGGGGCTTTTATGGAAATAGAGTCAGACACAGCTGCTTTGAATCCCTCCTCCACCACTTCTGAGTCACTACATCCTCAGTGTCTTCAAAATGGGAAGGGTAAAGACAGCTAATTTGCAGAGTTGTTATGAAGGCTCCATAACAATGTGTATAATGTCGGCACTTACCCAGCAACAGCCCAGGATGCTATGAGTTTCCCAGGTCACTTTAATTCCACCTCCCCAAAGTTATGGGAAGGTTTCTGGACAAGAAACTAAGAATTGGGAGTTAGGCTCAAATGCATCTAAGGACGAGGTACGCAGTCTCTCTGAAGATGGGGTCCTTCCTCCCTGCCAAACCCAGTTCCGTAAGTCCACTTCACTCCCTGGGGCTGGCCTAGGTACCTGCTCCCAGGTGTCCAGGTGCCCCTGTGGGCTGTGATGGGCATCTGCTGCCACCTATAGGCCCCATGTGGCAGTGCCTCCCCCATCCCATATCCGGGGAAACTGAAGCCTTCGTTTCCTTGGAGAAGTCACTGCATATTTCTTTGCCTGTGTCCCAGCCTGCTGGTGTTCCCCGAAGGTTGCAGTAATTGTTTCTATCTATATATCCAGTACACAGCACAGTGCCAGCACAGTGTAAATGTTTGGCATGAGATGATGGAATGGACGATTGAGCGCATGGCCTTACAGTGATGGAGGTCATAGACAAGAGGCACTTAGCAGAGGCTTGCTTAATGCCCGTGTGGTTGACTCATGGAGACCTGGAAATCCTCTCTTAGAGGCCACAGGGAACAAAAGTGAGTCTTCAGTGCCTGGGTTAAGGTTGTGGGGGAGTAGTAACAGAAACAGAGGGTGGCTTCATGGACCTGCTATCGTGGGGCTACAGGCTTCTATTCCTTCCTCCCCCTGGGCTGGGGTCTCCCTCTAGAAAAGTCTAGAAAAGTTGGAAGGAGTGAGGAGGCAAACCACAGCCAGGCTCGGTGACGAGTGCAGTCATCTCACCAGGCACTGTCCTTCGGCAGCAGCACCTGCTCTGCCGCCCTCTGCAAGCCCCTGGACACTCAGCCCCACCTCTCCTCCCCGTCTCCTTTCTCTCTTGGACCTAAGACTTTCTTTCCCGCAAGGTCCATTCTCTCCTTGCTCTCTTGGGCTGAACTGCTGAGGAGCACCGGAGAGCTCCAGAAAATCCCCCACTTTATAGCTGGAAGGCCTGAGGCACATGGGCCAGGAAGACGCTCCAAGCCCAGGGGCCCCTGGTGCGTGGGAGGGGTGCGTGCTTTGGGTCGGGTTCCTGTGACCGGGCTCAGCACAGTCTGGCCTTCTACCCCACGAGTGGCCCATCACGCTCCTGGGCACGTGCCCGCCTCACTTTCAATGCTCTTGTTCTGGCTGCTCTCTCACGAAGTCTCCCATTTCCTTGGAAGTCTTAAAACAGGAAGCCTCCCATCCAGTCCCTACTGGAAAATGGAAGCCCAGAGAGCCGAATTCCACCCAAATCTCCATGGGGGGCGCCCAAGCAAGACCCCAAAGCCCAAGGCCCCCCCAGCCCCTCAAACAACCTCTTTCATCCTTACAGACCCAGTACTATGGCAACACCAGGACTGGTACCTGTTAGAGACTGAATGTTTGTCTTCCCCAAATCCATTGACTAAATCCTAACCCCAGTGTAGGAGATGGGACCTTTGGGGGGTGATTAGGTCATGAGGACAGAGCCCTCATGAACGGGATTTGTGTTCTTCTCAAAGAGACCCCACAGAGAGCTCTCTCACCCTCTTTCCACCATGATAGGAGACGGCACCCAGAGGAGGGCCCTCACTGGAACCAACCATGCTGGCACCCTGACCTTGGCCTTCCAGCCTCCAGAACCGTGGGAAATAAGCTTCTGTGGCTGATAAGCCTCTCAGTTTTGTTACAGCAGCTGAAGTGGATTAAGAAGCACCCTACCCCAGAACTGCAGAATCACCTCTGACATAGGTTCGGCCAGTCCCTGGGGCCCCCCACCCCCAGCAAGAGCAGCTCTCTTTTCACCGCTCGTGGTGGGTGCCGGGACCTCTGGGCCTCTCCCCAGCCTCCTGCCCTCCCTCCCTTGGGTGGTCCTGACCCATACCCACTTAAAGCCCCCTGCTCCTGTGTGAACTGCTTCCTCTCTGTTCCCACGGCCCTGAAAGGAAAAAGAGGGCTCCCATTTTCTAGAGACGGCCACCAGGATAAAACCACAAGTTCCAGGAGCTCCTGGCGTGCCCAGAAGACTACGTTCCAGCTCCCCTGAGACTGAGACAGGGCTGAATCCTCACACCCAGTCCAGGTGCCTGAGCTCCTCCATGCCCATCCTCTTCATAGCTTCTTACTGAAGACCCTGTGCCCAGAATCTTCTCCCCATCTCAGTGTTAGCAATTACTTTAAACTGCATCATTTAACACAAAATCTTTAGAGACAGAGGCACAGAATAAGTGCTCAAGAAACACAGTCCTTGATCCATGAAAGACATTTCCCAAGCACCCAGCTCCATGACAAGCCCATTGCAGCACCTAAGTCTTCAACCACACCAGCCATACCCAGTCATAGCCTCTCTCTCAGCCACACTGCCTTCGGCAGACCTCAGCCTATGTCCTTCTGCCAAAGATTCATAGTCAAGACGATTCCTTAGACGACTCCGGCTACATGAAAATGGGGTAGAAATCACCACCCAGTATTCACTAGAGTTCAGAGAAGGTCAGCGTCTTCCTGAGCCAGGACATGGGGTCACCCCAGGTCATCTGACTCCGTGCCATTTTGGTCCTTAGCCTCTCTGGCCTCTCCAAAGATAACGTATACCGGAAGATTCACTCCACTCCACTCTGGAGCCTGAGAATTGAGAGCACCCTGCTCTGCTGCTTCTAGCTGAGCTCCAAACTGGGGATTCTGAAGGACTTTGCATCTTGGTATGTGGGGACACTGGCCTGAGGACTCTCCTTGTGAAGCCCATGGCTTCTCTCACACAGAGACAACCAACCTCATTTATTCATTCCTTCATTCATTTGCTCACTCACTGATACAACAGATATTGGGTGTTTATATGCCAAGCAGAGTGCTAGGCCCTGGGCATCCAGCCATGAACACAGTGTCCTAGACAGAGTCCATGTCCCAACAGAACTTACAGTCCAGCAGGCAAGATATCGACCCCTGCCCTGTGCTGAGTGTCACAGGCACGCAGGAGACACAGGGCAGGAAGCTGGAGGCGCCTTTTCAGTTTGTGGAGGAGCCTCCGTGCGGGTCAGCAAGTCTTGCGGGAGCTGCTGGTTTAGGAATACAGTATAAGTAGGAGAGGAGAGCCCATCAGAGTAAGACTGCCCATTGAAATCCTGCAATGTGGGAGACCTGGGTTCCATCCCTGGGTTGGGAAGATTCCCTGGAGGAGGGCATGGCAACCCAACTCAGTATTCTTGCCTGGAGAATCCCATGGACAGAGGAGCCTGGCAGGCTACAGTCCAGGGGGTCACAAAGAGTCGGACATGACTGAGCGACTAAGCAAAGAAGTAGAGAAGTCTCTGGTTTGGTGAGAGGAAGGGAGGCATAGAGAAAAGGCCAGCAGCTGGTGACTCCACAGTCAGGGATGGTCTTGGGAGAAGCTCTTTTAGGGAAAGCAGATGGCAAGCCGCTAAGAGGAAGACGTTGGTGTTAGGAAGTAGAGGTCATAGACATAGGCTGTCCTGAGAAATTCAACAGGGAAGAGAATGTGGGGATGGGAGGTCGGGGCGGATGCAGGAGAAACTGGGTAAGGAAGGGTGGGTGTTCTTCAATGCCAGTGGAGGCCTGAGCAAGCTCTGTAGGTGAAGGAAAGAGCCAGTGGAAAGAGAGATTGAAAGCTGGGAGGAGGAGCAGATCACAGAGGGCACGGGCGCCTGGAAACTATGGGCAGGATGAAGATCCAACAAACGGGAGAAGGCAGGCCTGCTGGAGGGAAGGGCTTGCCTCAGCGAAGAGGAGGGAACATTTCGTGGGATCCTGGGGCTTCAAGGGAGGGGCGGGTGGGAGGACTCGTGCTAATTCGTGCATCCCTATGCTGATTTTTGCATAAACCTACAATTATACTTGCACAAAGTAACACGTGCACACCTTCACCCGGTGCCACACAGGCGGGTGTATGCAGGCCTCTCCTGTGAATGGGAGAAAGCCACATCCCACGCACACACACACACACTCTGGAAAACCAGTCCAGCTTGGCCCCAAGCTGTGGGAGGTATCACGCAGCGTGGAGGAGAGGACGGCATGGGATGGGTCACGGAAGCCGGGGCTCCAATTCCTCCTCCTTCACTCCACTAAACCTGCTCGACTTCAGGAAGTGACTTCACCTCTTGGTGACTCTGTTGCCCGAAGGGCAAATGAGAATGACTCATACCCACCCCATCAAGCAACCTGCCGGTGAGGCTGACCCAGAACAAAAGCTTCCTCGTTGCTGGCACTTTCACTGCAGAAATTCCAAGGAGATGAACCCCACATGGTCTTGACCCGCCAGGATTCCCTGACCACCTGGCCAGATTCACACAGGCTCCACCCCTCCTTATGCTCACCTGGTGTCTCTGCCTACCCCCATCCAACAAGCCCCAGAGTCACTTCCCGGGCACCTGTTCCACCCGAGGCCACACAAACCTAAGGGAGGGTGGGGCCAGTTTGTGCCTTGCTTGCATTATCCTACTCGCTATCCTCGTGCCTGCTCTTTTTCTGTGACCTCACTGGGCTACTTTATGAGTGAGGCTGGACCATCCCAGAGCCACTTTATGGGGAGAAGCAAGAAAGGTGGAAAAGCCGTGGGTTCTGCAAGCTTCATGAGGCAGCTTCCCAACCCAGCCCGGCCCTGCACCTGTGCCCAGTTCCCCTTGATGCTGGGGCCCCTGGATCTTGGAGGTTATGGGTCTCCATGAGATTCTGACTTTTTTCTGTAGGCATTTCCCAATTGCTGGGGGGAGAGATGGTGCTGCGAGGCAGCAACTCCCAGTATTAGCAAGGGAATTTCCACCACGTGAGCCTCAGCAAGACTGGCTCCTGGCCAATCAAAACAAAAGGGTCAGGGGTCTTCAACTTGTCTGACTGTGGCCTCACCCAGCTTCATGATCCTAGATCCACCATCCAGAAGCTGCGCCCGTGACAGAAGCCAGAACAAGTTCAGAGCCAATCAGCAGAGCAGGCTTGGGGGCCCGGCTGGAGCTGGGATGTTGTAGACGACAGTGAACATCCTTCTAGGGGTCAGACAAGGGATGCAAGGCTCCAGTGCAGGAGAGGCTTGGAGAGGTGGTTTGTGTATTTACTTCCCCGTCTTTTTTGACTGCTCAGCAGTACTACACTCACACTTTCCTCACCTGTGCACTCCTCTCAGTCCCAGACTGACTCTGTAGCTTGGCCCCTCACTACCCAAGAGTGGGGACAGGAGCCTTTGGAGGAAGCCCCCTCCATCACACACACTTTGCTGCCCCCGATCCTTGCAGTAGCAGGAGCTAAGCCTCCAAGTTCAGAGCTCCAGGCCCTTGCTTTCGGTGGAAATCCAGCCAGCTCCAGTCTGCACTGGACACAAGCCCTTGCCTTCACTGGAGCCCTGCTCAAGGCCCCTCCCCCCCGAGCCATTGCAGTCGCCTGACACAGTGGACTCCCCAGCTGACCTGCCTTTTCGAAAAGAAAGCTTCACCTGCCCACCACCCCAACACTGCCCACGAGGGGGTTGTAACTTCCCTGGGTACTTGCAGCTTGTGAAGGACAGGAGTTAGTGTCCCATGTAGATGGGCCTTCTGGATTAGAAAGCAAAGTCCTGGGGAAATTCAGGGCCCAGTGGGGAGGCTGACAGACCCTTCTGGTGAGGGAGGAGAGTCACATTTGCAAAACAAAAGGCCTGGTTTGGTAGCACACTGCTGAGGCTTCTAGTAGGTCAGAGGTTAATTCCGTGAATGTGTACGAAGTCATCTCAGTCATGTCCGATTCTGTGTGACCCTATGGACTAGCCCGCCAGGCTCCTCTATCCATGGGATTCTCCAAGCAAGCATACTGGAGTGGGTTGCCACA
Organism: Oreotragus oreotragus; assembly: GCA_006410675.1. NCBI lineage: Eukaryota > Metazoa > Chordata > Mammalia > Artiodactyla > Bovidae > Oreotragus > Oreotragus oreotragus. The sequence goes on from SJYX01021629.1 coordinate 686,130, forward strand.
CCCTCCTCCAGAGAGTCTTCCTAACCCAGGGATCCAACCCTTTGTCTCCTGCACTGCAGGCGGACTCTTCACCACTGAACCCCCAGGTTAACGACTGCAGTCCGAGGTTAATTCCAACACTGCCCTAATGTGCCTTCTGTCAGTCACCCTGCTCTCTGGGCCTCAGTTTCTCCCATGTGGAATCCTTCTGAAGGTCTGCTAAGACCCCTCCCAGCTCTGTCACACTGCAGACCCCTAATTCCATGGCTCCTCTCTACTTGTTGCCCTGCCCAGAGAGCCTGCTCTCCATCCCAGTGCCTCATGTCTCTTCTGATGCAGAGCTCGTGGGCACTGCGAGGGCCTCTGAGAGAAGGGTGGTTCAAAGCAAAGCACTTTCTTAAATCGCACGGGAGTCTCTCATTTAGAGTCTGCACACTGTCGGTATATGGATTTGCAATCTTTGTTTTTAAGCAGCAGCTACACCTGGCTGAGGGTGGCTCAACGGTAAAGAACCTGCCTACAAAGAGGGAGCTGCAGGAGAAATGGTTCGATCACTGAGTCAGGAAGATCCCCTGGAGGAGGGCACGGCAACCCGCTCCAGTATTCTTGCCTGAAAACCCCATGGACAGAGGAGCCTGGAGGGCTACAGTTCACGGGGTCACAAAGAGTCAGATGTGACTGGAGCGACTTAGCACGCACAGCACACCTGGCCAGCTGCAGAGACTCTGCCTCAACTGCTCCTTGGCACCACCTCATTCCTGCCACACGACAGGCCTGGACACCCAGAGAAGCTGAGCCATCACCAGATCGAGGGAAGCGGTTTCCAGTGCTCATGCCAACTTTTGGGGCCAGAGCAACAGATGCCCAGGGCTCGCCTGCCTACACTCCAGTCCTAGGCAAGCATCCAGGGACATGATCAGGGAGGCTTGGATTCCTTTGGAGACACATGACAGGTTTCAAGTATGAATGACTCCTGGCTATGGTACCTTCAGGAGGTCACTTAGCCTCTTTACACCTCAGTTTCCCCATCTGTAAAATGAGGATAATGAGTCCCTACCTCCCAGCGTGGTCCCAAGGACTGGTGGTTGATATTTGCAGCGTTTAGAAAGCATGACACTAGTAAGCACAGTGTGGACGTTAGTTAAACTCTGCACTCCAAGGACCCAGAGCCTCAGCTTTGCCTGCAAGCATTTTAGAGCTTTCTAGACTCATGTCATGAGTCTCATCCGAGTCAAAATCTTTGGGGTGGGGCTCAGAATTCTGTTTTAGCAGGTACTCCAGGTGATTCTGAGGAGAAGGCAATGGCACCCCACTCCAGCACTCTTGCCTGGAAAATCCCATGGACGGAGGAGCCTGATAGGCTGCGGTCCATGGGGTTGCGAAGAGTTGGATACGACTGAGCGACTTCCCTTTCACTTTTCACTTTCATGCATTGGAGAAGGAAATGGCAACCCACTCCAGTGTTCTTGCCTGGAGAATCCCAGGGATGGCAGAGCCTAGTGGGCTGCCGTCTATGGGTTTGTGCAGAGTCGGACACGACTGAAGTGACTTAGCAGCAGTGGCAGCTTGAGAATTGTTGAATACAATTTATAACTTTTTAACATGAGGAATAAATTTTTAGGGAGAACTATGGCCAAAAATGAGATATAATGAAACATCCCTTAAATTACATTGCAGGTGCACTATATTTGTATATTTATATCAACCCTGTATAGTAAAATGTATCTTATATACAATGAAGAATGGAATGCTACAGGACCATATATAATAGAGTACATATACAATGTTTTTAGTTAAATGACTACAAGAGCATTTGTTGAATACAATTTATAACTTTTTAACATGAGGAATAAATTTTTAGGGAGAACTATGGCCAAAAATGAGATATAATGAAACATCCCTTAAATTACATTGCAGGTGCACTATATTTGTATATTTATATCAACCCTGTATAGTAAAATGTATCTTATATACAATGAAGAATGGAATGCTACAGGGCCATATATAATAGAGTACATATACAATGTTTTTAGTTAAATGACTACAAGAGCATTATAGTTGATATATATATAAATTGATATAAACAAAAATATATATTGACATAATTATATTTATAGAATATTATATACATACATATAATATAAATGTATAAAATATAAAATTAATATAAACAAATATTAGACATTTAAATTATATAATATCTATATGGTTCATTTGATTCCACCATAAAGATCAGACCACACTAAACTCTCCTACCCACTCACCTTCAAAGGGCACAGTGACCTGGGATTGCAGTTGGACCCAGGACAGGACACGGCCGAGTGAAGAGAGAGGCGCATAGCTGACCCTAAGCACGCTGGCCCCCTCCCATCTAGGTCAGGAGAAAAGAAGAGGCCCCCAGCTTACCTTTGGACTTTGAGGCTCCCTTTCTCATTCCCCAAGGGCCTGGAGGGTGCCCTGGGAACCAGGTGATTCAGCCCATTCAGGCACGGGAGGAGCGGATCATGGGGGTGAGGGGCGCGGTGGAGGGGGTAGTTTCCTGAAACCAAGAGCAGCACTCTCGTAACAAACAAACCCTGGGCTCCGGCTGTGACTTAATCAAACCACTGAAAACAAAACTGTCCTCTCTAGAACTTCAAACAAAAGAAATAAAAACAAAAAAGTCAGCAGCACTGAGGTGAGAGGACAGAAGTTAACCAGACTATAGGGTGTTAGATGAAAGTAAAAAGGCCAAAGGAAGTGTGTCAGGCAAGCAGTGCGGGCCTGCGGGCCCCTGACCACCGTGTCCCTCTGCCGCGGCTCCACTGGGCATGCGCGGCCGCCAGGTCATCTGCTCAGGCCAGGACTCGGGGCTCATGTGTCTTCCCCATTCTGTCCCAGACTCCTCATGCCAATCTGTCCCAGCTTCATGGCCTCTGGTTCCTGTCTCAAACTCTTCCCCACACAGCTCAGAGGCCCCAGCAGCAGCAGGAATCCTGGCTGGGCCAGCAGGGACACAAAGTCCATGGGATTGGTTCTGGAGACGGGGAACGGAGGTGGGGGCCAAGGACGTTCTGACTAACCCCTGGCCGGTCTGAGGCCAGATGAGGTGTAAGTGAAAAATGCACACCGGATTTCAAAGACTTACTACAAAGACAGAATGTAAAACGGCTCTTTTGTAATTTCTGCGATTGATCACATGGGGTAGTTATATGATTTTGGATACATCCATTTAAAAAAATGGAATATTGAAATTCATTTCACCTGTTTCTTTTTACACTTTTTAAGCGTGACTGCTAGAAAATGTGAGGCTTCCCAGGTGGTGCTAGTGGTAAAGAACCCGCCTGCCAATGTGGGAGATATACGAGACATGAGTTCGATCCCTGGGTCTGGAAGATTTCCTGGAGGAGGGCATGTAACCCACTCCAACATTCTTGCCTGGAGAATCCCATGGACGGAGGAGCCTGGTGAGCCACAGTCCACAGGGTCTCAAAGAGTCAGACACAACGGAAGCAACTTAGCATATACACACACGCTAGAAAATTTAAGATTACGTGTATGATCTGCATTCTATTTGTTGGAGAGCATTGCACCAGGACCTCTCCTGCCTGCCAGGGTCCAGCCCCGGTGGATCCAGGGAATTCGAAGGTGGGGACGGCATCGGTGACCTTGGAAAATACATATTTAATTACAGATAGAGAGATTAGAAATGGATAGTGTAGTAGGAGATATTAGTGGAGAAAAAGAGGCTGAATAACTTGGTTTACATGGAATAGCATCCATGCTCCAGATAGGAATTCAGCCGGAAAAACGGGGAGCAAGAAAGAATGACATGGGGGAAGTCAGTCTTTCCAGGAACTGATCCCCTTTCCTTATTTTTCAGGTTTTCTTATATACCTTTTGTTACATATAGGGATGAATACAGAGTCATGTGGGGGTCAGCAGTTCTGACCTTTATCAAAATCAGGTGCTTTACATTAAAAAAAAGGTCTTGGGGTTTTACCTCATCTTTTGACCATGAGACCTGCTGACATTTTATGATCCTTTCTTTCTGATAACCAAAAAGCTTACTTTTTCCAAGGGTGTTTTTTCTTAAACCAGGCACCACCTTCCAAATAAAGTTGCATTCCTATAGTGTGAGGGTGTAGTGAGTTACAATCAAGAAAGGAATTTATTTAACCCAAGGTTAACATGATTAATCTTAAAGGTTAATTCTTATTTCTCCTATATGCTTAAAGGTTAATACTTATTTCTCCTATATGCTAGTTATATTCACTATAAGGGCAGAGAATATGGAGATTTAGAAGCAAACATCAGCCCAACAAATGAAAATCCTTTCACCAATGTTCCCCTTAAGATCTACTTAGTCTTAAGATAGTGATAAAGTTACATTTTTACATAGCAAGGACACAGTGATTTATAACAAAGTACAGTGATCTAT
>SJYX01021629.1:692506-754084 GCA_006410675.1 Oreotragus oreotragus
AGAAAATTTGTTAACTCAAAAAGTCTAGTATTGCTAACCTTAAAAACTACTATATTTCCTTTTCTATATTCCAAATACATTGATTAATATATTCCCAGGTGCCTAAGGATATGGAGGCCTGGCAGCAATCATTGACTCAACAATGAGAAAAGCCCTATGCTAATACTCCAAACTCTCTGTGCTGTTTATGGTTGAGAGGTTGTCACACAAGCTAGTCTGTCAGCAGAGAGGTTTGACCTGAGACACCCTTGTCCCACCCAGGGCAGGGAATTAGCAGCAGTTATTGACACAAAAAATGAAAAAACCCTTCACCAATATAATTCCCAACCAACCCACTGTACTAATAATTTCTAACTTCCCACAAGAATTTGCCTTTAGTAAGTCTAAAACATCTCGTGCCTCTCACAGTTGGGGGGCTGTAAACCATCACATGCAGCTGGACAAACCTATACAGGCAGGCTAGATAACCTTCAGAGTTCGTAAGCTGAAACACTCTTGTCACGCCCAGGAATTTTTATTGACTTGGAGCTGCACATTTACTCCTTCTCAGAGAGAAACGGTAATGGGGGAGAGACCCCCGGAAAGACAAAGGTGTAGGAGAGAGCAAAAAAACAGACTCTGGTTTTGGGGTAGATGCTCGGGAACAGGGGGTCTCCTGAGGCTTGATCACGCCTTTGCGTATGCTGAAGCCTCCTTCCTCATGACCTTTGCCATGGGCGGAGTTCCTCAGGCTGGCCCCTGGCACCTGCCTTGTGCTTCAGTGGCTGTTCTTTTCACATTTAACCCAGCAGTACCTCCAGCCATAGTATCTTCATAGTAGGTGGATGCCTTCTGGACTCTGATGGCTCATTCTGGCCTCCAGCGTAGCACCTGGTGCCAAAGAAAACAGCTCTGGTGACCAGCCACGCTGGCTTGCGGGGCTCAATTCCCCCGGGCCTGGCACCCACCAGTCAACCCCACCAGACCCTGCCACCCAGGCCCAGGCCCCTGCATTCCCACAGGCTCTGACTTACTTGCAGGCACTGGATACTGGTTCTCAGCTGGTCCTTTATCAGCCCATTTACTGCTGGAGGGACAACATCCCAGACCCCCTCTCCACTCCTTCTCCAAGCACAGGCTTGTTGGAGAAGAGCAAAGCTGCTCCCTGCCCTCTGACAGCTTCGAGGAGGTCATCAGGAGCCCATCAGATGGAGGCCCTCCATGAGGAGCATCAGCATTGGGCTCTAGATGCCACGGAGCAGGTGCAGGAGCAAAGTGTGACAGACTAAACGAGGGGCCGGAGCGGAGGGGCTGGAAGCGAGGGGTCCTCGCGCTGTCCCCGCTCCATCACTCAGACGCTGCCTGTCCCTGCACAGGCCACGGCACCCCCTGCAGTTCTTCTATGAACAGCGGCTATCTGGGGGAGTCCATGGAACAGAATTCAGATGACTCACAGCCTTTTAGGTCCAAGCCTAGGTTTAAATTCCTGCCCTGCTTGCCTGACCTGTGTGACCTTGGGTAAACAGAGCTCTCGGAGTCTGTTTCTTCATCTTCAAAGTGGGCACGATAACCCAGACCTCACAGGTGTCTGTGAGGAGTGACCAACACAGGTGAGCATCCAGCAAGCCATTGCCTTGCACACTGGGAAGTGAAGCATGGCAGATCAGAGCCACCCGCCATCAGCGGGGATGTCCTAGGAGCGAGGTCCTGGGCTTCACACCTGGGCAGGGCAGAATCACAGTGGCAACGGGGCACACACCGTGGGATTTTCTCATCAGCTGCTCCTCCCCGCTTCACAGCCACCTCTCCCAAAGCAACCCCAAAATAGCCTGCGGCCCCACAGAAGGACCATGGAGTCTTCTCTCCCTTCCAGATCCAGCTTCCTTTTGCTCCAAGGACAAGCCCAGTCCCTAAATTCCCAGAAGAGAAAACACTTTGTGTCGCTTTGAATGGTCTCCCAAGCCTCCTGCCTAAGCCCTTCACAAAAGATGCCCACAGACTGATGGCCCTTGGCCTCCTGCCACAAACACTTGTCACAAGCAGGGATGACTATCATGTGCTTGAACATATGTGTACTTTTCCATGTGCGCACGAAAGCACTTGTGGGTTTGTCCTGAACGCAGGTATCAGCAAGCACCTCCCAAGCAAGGTGGGATGCACACACAAGGGCCGCTTCACACACGTCCAGACACTGACTCAGACAGACATCGGTGCTGTCTGCCTTGAACAGGCCAGGAACAGAGACGCTTGAGGACTGCTGTGCACTGGGAAAGCTGCCCAGGTTTGCTGGTCTCAGCTTCATCTACAACCTGACAGGGCCTGGAGAAAGGGCTGTGCACTCTTGGCAGGGCCATGTAGGTATAGGAGGGGCAGAGGAAGAAAGAATGACACTCTGAGGGCATGTTGGGAGGGGCCTTATAATCCACTCCAAGACAGGGCAGGAAAGGTAGATTATGAATGATCGGAAGGCCTTCAGGTCACACCAGGGTAAAACAGATCAACGTTGCCTTTCTCCAGTCTCTAAACTGACAGTCTAGAGTCAGGAGATTCAGAGAAAAGCCTCTGGGATCAGACAGACCTGGATAGGTAGATAGAAATCTCAGCTGTGCCCATTGATTGCTGTGCACTCTTGGGAAAATGACTTAATCTCTCTGAGCCCCAGTTTCCTCCTCAGTGGAATGAGAATAAGAAAAAATAATAGAGAAGAGTGAGCATTCCTAACATCCCAAAGCCAATCAGCTGTGCTTATTTTACACTCTAATGACATTTATACATTCTCATGGACATTGTAATGACACATTTGCACACTTAATTTATTTCTGACTCATCCTATAAGTCATCCAGAGGACCTGCTCCACCCCACCCAGAGTATGGTGGAAATTTGCTTACTTTTGCTCATCACTGTAGCCCTTGAGTCCAGCATAAACTCTGGAGCACAGCAGATGTTTGATAACTATTCACAGATAAAAGGAGTAAATACAGCTGAGCAGCATAGGGCAGGTGGTATCTATTACTATTGTCATTATTAGCTGCTGGGCTCTGAGGTTACTCCCCACAATCCTGCTCTCCATACCCAGTTATCCTTAGCTGCCTCTTCCTTGCATCTCAGCTCTTCTATGAGTGACTGAAAGCCCTCCATCAACGAAGCAAGTCCACTTCCTTTTGTTTTCACCTCAAGACAGATAAAAAGTATTTTCCATAGTTTTGGGATTTAAAGACCCCATTGGAGTCCTGCCTAACTCTCTTCTAGAGACTTAAAAAACTCTCAAACTCCCTCACTCCTTCTTTTCAGTACATGTCCTGGGTGGTGGTGGTTTTAGTTCCTAAGACACGTTTGACTCTGTGCGACCCCATAGACGGCAGCCCACCAGGCTCCCCCGTCCCTGGGATTCTCCAGGCAAGAACACTGGAGTGGGTTGCCATTTCCTTCTCCAGTGCAGGAAAGTGAAAAGCGAAAGTGAAGTCGCTCAGTCGTGTCCGACTCTTAGCGACCCCATGGACTGCAGCCTTCCAGGCTCCTCCGTCCATGGGATTTTCCAGGCAAGAGTACTGGAGTGGGGTGCCATTGCCTTCTCCTAGCCAGTTTGAAACCCAAAGTACACAGCGGGGTTTCCTTCCTTCTAGGTCCTTCATCCAGGACCACAGCCTGGGGACCTTGCCTCATACAAGCACAAGATTCCCAATAGGAATTGGCTGAGATGTCTGGTGAGTGCCCCCTTAACCCTTGAGGTTATATTTTCCATAAGATGCCCCAAAATATCCTTACTTAGTACAAATGGAAAAATGTGAAGCCAACATCTTATTATTCTTGGTTATTTTCAGTTGTACTTTGACGGAAAAATAAGTTATTCCTTACATTAGGCCTTAACCTACAGCTATTCTGATTACATTTCTGAGAAACACAGATTTGGGGTTATTTTTTTATGGGCTCATCTCATGTTTCCTTTTGGGTTTTTTATGGGCTCATCTCACGTATCCTTAGATTTATATGATTACCATATACATTTTATGTTTCCAAGTTGTTTATAAGAACTGAAATTTTCTCCGGGAAAAAACACAAATGCCTTTATGATCTGACCCCTGCATACTTGTACAGTCTCATCTCCATTCACAACCTCCCCTCCCAACACTGTCTCCTTTATTTCCATTCTCCAAGCTTCCTGGGCTCTCTCCCAGGTCCCCACCAGGAAATCTGGTATTATGCTTAGGGACACAGAGCCAAAGTAGAACGGACTCAGGTTAAAATTCTGCATGTGCCGTGAATTGGCTAGATGACGGTAAACAAGCTACTAAGCTTTCATCTTCTCATCTTAATACAAATGCTAATAGTACCTGTCTCCCCATAGTGCAATTCCACTTCACACCCCTTAAGATAGCCAATATCCAAAAAATAGAAAGTAGCAAGCGCTTGCAAGAATGTGGAGAAAGTGGGCATTGCTTCTGAGAGTGTAAAATAGTGGCAGCCTGTGAAAAAACAGTATGGCTGTTCTCGAAAAAAATTAAGAATCTGTTTATATTTTTGTGGGTAATTCCAGAGTTGCCACAGGAGTCCACTTTTCCCCTTTGGGAATAAACAAAATAATTGAAAGCTGGAACTTGAACAGATATGTGAACTTCCATTTTCACAGCAGCGTAATTCACAAAAGCCAAAAAGTGGAAACAACCCAAGCAGCCATTGCCAGATGAATGGATCAACAACACGGGACGTATACACACAGTGGGATCAAAAAGGAGCGAAGTCCTGAGGCCCATTACACTACACTACGAGTGAGCCTCGAGGACGTCATGCAGAGTGAAACAAGCCAGTTATGAATAAACAAATATGGTACGATTACACTTGTGTGAATTATCTAGAGTAGCAGAGCTCATAGAGACCGAGAGTAACATGGTGGTTGCCGGGAGCTGGAGGGTGGTGGAGAGGGGAGTTAACTGTTTCGTAGGTTCTGAGTTTCAGTTTGGGAAGATGAGCAAGTTCTGGAATAGAACAGGGATGGTTGCACAGCAGTATGAATGTACTTAATGCCACCGAACTGTACCCTTTAAAGTCGTATTATGCTTTGTACATCTCACTACAATAAAAAATTTAACTGCAGTACCCCTCTCAGAAGGTCACAGTGATACATAAATGTGTGAAATATATTTGGCACGATGCTGGCGTAGAGCAGGTGCTCACAAAGTTGTTAACATTTTCCCCTTCTTTCTGTAAAGCCCTTGCTCTGCTATCAAAGTAACTCCCATTTAAACATCTGCAACTCTGAAGCCTGTTCCAATGCTGGGTGCTGACTTAGCCGTTTCATGCTGAGTTGGGTGTCTACTCCTATCCTCCCATGGCACAGGCTTGCAACCCACTACCAGTTCCTCTGTGATCCATCTCCACTTCCTTTTCTTTCCTTCCCACTAGACTCTGAGACCCTTGGGGACAGTGTCCCATTCCTTTCTTGTCCTAATGTCTAGCAGAGTCCCTGTTACTTATGTTTAGGATGTTTGTCTTACATATAAGTAAGGGAAGGGTTGGGAGAATCAATAATTTTTTAAATGACGATGGCTATCCATTCCTTTAAAATAGAGGTCTTGCTTAAGTATAAGGAGCTCTCTTTCAAAATCAAACAATTTCATGGACCCACACGCAAACTACTAGTTTAATTTTTAATATTTGAAGATAAAGATTTTATTGTGACCTGATGGTCTTAGAAATGTAGCACTTTTAAACAGAACCGACAGTGTGACAGCGTTACATTCACCTCTTTGTGACCCCATGGACTGTGGCCTGCCAGGTTCCACCACTCATGGAATCCTCCAGGCAAGAATACTGGCATGGGTAGCCATTCTCTTCTCCAGGGAACCTTCCTGACCCAGGGATTGAACCTGGGTCTCCCACATTGCAGGCACAAGGGAAGCCCAAATGGGACTGAACCAACACACAAAGTTTGATGAGCACACAGATTTTTAGGTCAGCGGCTGTAACTCCTGGCCTCTGGGGAGTCTGGTATACTCCTGTTGGTAACTGCAGTGGATACGGCATTTTCAGAGCAGGTTAACGACTTTTACAGCTTATGAGGAAACCTTCAAGATGAGTCTGAGTTAGAAAGATAATAAAGCATTTTTGGTTTGTCCACTCTGTGGACATCAGAAATAAATCTTGTGACCATTCTAGAGTCTTTGTCAAAGGAAGAAGAATTGTTGGAAACCGGCAATCCCAGAGCTAAAGGTTAGGTGTTGGAAGCCTTGCCTGTCGAGTTGAAATTTTTTGAGAGAAAGAAAAACAAAGACTCTGAGACTGTGAGCTCTGTCCCTCTAGGAATAAAAGTGTTCCATAGGGAGATGGTTACTGCCAGCAAGGAACGTCTATGTGGAAAACTTTGTACTTGTGTTTATTAATTTGCTGTGGCTACTGTAACAAAGTACCAATGCTGAATGGCTAGAACAGAAATGTATTGTCTCAGAGTCCTGGAGGCTGGCAGTACAGGATGAAGGTGTCAGTGGGGCTGGGAGGGAGAGTCTGTGCCAGGCCTCTCCCCTAGCTTTTGGTGGTTTGCAGGCAAGCTTTGGTGTCCTGTGGCTTTGGTTGCATCACCCCATCTCTGCCATCTTCACGTGGTATTTTCCCTGCACACGTCGTCCAGTTCACCCTTTTTATATAGACAACAGTCTTATTGGATTAGGGACGCACTGTAGTGACCTGTGTGTGTGTATGCTCTGTCACTCAGTCATGTCTGGCTCTTTGCAGCCCCATAGACTGTAGCCCACCAGGCTCTTCTGTCCATGGGATTTCCCAGCAAGAATACTGGAGTGGGTAGCCATTCCCTTCTCCAAGGAATCTTCCCGACCCAGAGATAGAACCTGTGTCTCCTGCACTGGCAGGTGGATTCTTTACCATTTTGCCACCTGGCCTTACCTTAACCAATGACATCTGCAAGAACTCTATATTCAAGTAAGGTCACATTCTGAGGTCCCGGGGGTTAAGACTTCAGCATATAAATTTGCAGTGAGCCACTGTCTAATGAAAGGATGTCCTCAGGAGACACAGCATTAGAGGCCTCTTAGATATGCTCTCCTGTCCCTTAGCAGCTCCTACTTACTTTTCATAATATCACATTCCTTTCCTTTCCCAAGAATAATCTAGCAAAGCTTTAAACATATACAAAATAAATATGAATGGATGCCATGTAGAATAGAATCAGGCTTTGCCACTGATGTGACTAGATCCTGGTTAGTGGCATTTGAGTGGCAGAGAAGGGTGCAGACTCCATAGTCAAGGATATGGCTGGGCAAATGAGATCCCATGGACTATACAGTCCATGGAGTTCTTTAGGCCAGAATACTGGAATGGGTAGCCTTTTCCTTCTCTAGGGATTGAACCCAGATTTCCCACATTGTAGGAAGTTTCTTTACCAGCTGAGCCACAAAGGAAGCCCAAGAATGCTGGACTGGGTAGCCATTCCCTTCTCCAGGGGATCTTCCCTACGCAGAAATCGAACCAGTGTCTTCTGCATTGTAGGCTGATTCTTTACCAACTGAGATATCAGGAAAGCCCTTTCGGTAAAGGACAAGATAGTAAATATTTAGGGCGTCTGCAGGTTATCTGATCTCTGACGTTAACTACTCATCGGCTGTCGCTACAACATGAAAACAACTATAAACAATTTATAAACTAAGGAGGACTCTTGTATTCCAATAAAACTTTATTTGTAAAATCAGGCAGCAGGCCAAATTTGGCCCATGTGCCTTACTGAGTCGCTCTTTTTGGCAACCACATCCCTCATGGATATGACATCTTCAAAGCGGGTTCATGACTTCTACAGCTGATGAGTAAACCTTCAAGATAAGTTTGAGTTAGAAAGACAATGAAGTAATCTTGGTTTCTCCTGCTGCGTCGACATAAAAGGGAAAGTTTGGTCACGCTTGATCAAGACCGTTGCTCCCCTTACTGAATCCTTTCCCTTTATGGCATTCTTTTCCTCTGTGTTATGCCGCATACACATCGTCCCCTCCCATGTCTTCTCCGCCAGCCCTACTCTCGTGGCTTTTCTTCTCCTCCACGGGACTCATCGTGAACGGACTTCTGCCATCTCTGCCACCCCCTTTCCTTGCAGCCTTCCTCTTTCCCCATCTCAGCCCACCACACAGCCGCATCCTCAGAACATTCTTTCTTCTCCAACCCAGTTCTAACCCTGACACTGATTCAAGCTCCACCTGCCCTCCCTACCCCATCATTCCATGCCCATAAAGGAGACAGCCTCAGTATTTGCGCAGGGCAGTTCAACACTGAGCTTGGGCAGTGCAGTGTGTACATCACCGTATGTGTGCAGCATATGTGGAAAATGCTTGCAGACCATCCATCTCAATTTATGAACCTCCTTGGCAGCCTTTGTTCTGCTCTCACATGAGGCTCTGCCAAATATATAAATGCTTCCTCTGAATGACAATAAATTTGGTCTCCCCTAATCTTTCACCCCCTAGATAAAATCTCATTGAGGTTGCAATTGCACTGACACAAAGTTAATTGTTTTCTTACTTGATCTAACACTCTAACCAAATGGAGTTTGAGGGCCTCCTGTTCATGCTTCACAGCTGCGAGACTCAAGGATGTTTGCCTATCCATATCCTGAAAGTTGGAAGCTAACCCACTTGGATGCCTGCCTCTCACACTGTCTATTCTGTGAAGTGAAGACCATTGATAAAAGCCAGACAGTTTACAGAAGGGCCTGAAGAAGGTTATTTCTCTGAACACTTGGCTGTACCTTCTTCAACAACAGATGAATTTACCAGATGTAACAGAAGTGGTTCTTTTTCCCTCAGGGAAGACAAGGTGGCCTTCGGTTTTGATGAACCGTGAAGAAGTTTCAGGTAAGGATACATGTTAATAATTCGTCATCTTGTATTTGCTTTTTCTCTTAACTTTTCCCACTTTATTCTCTTCTGTAACTGTCAGTTGCTTCTTACAGTACCAGGCACATAGGAGACATATTTTTTTAAAAGCTATCTTCTTGTCATTGCTACTGCTGCTGCTAAGTCGCTTCAGTCATGTCCGACTCTGTGAGACCCGATAGACGGCAGCCCACCAGGCTCCCCCATCCCTGGGATTCTCCAGGCAAGAATGCTGGAGTGGGTTGCCATCTCCTTCTCCAGTGCATGAAAGTGAAAAGTGAAAGTGAAGTCCCTCAGTCGTGTCCGACCCTCAGCGACCCCACGGACTGCAGCCCACCAGGCTCCTCCATCCATGGGGTTTTCCAGGCAAGAGTACTGGAGCGGGGTGCCATTGCCTTCTCCACTTCTTGTCATTACCACCACCAAAATCACAATACTCATTTCTTTCTTCGGTACTTACTCAGCTACCCAAACTCATTCAACTACTTCATAAAATTTTAACAACTGGTTGGCCCAGGCTACAGAACTCTTAATTTTATTTTGTTGCCTGAATTGATAATTGATCAATTTTCAATTCAGTGAAGTGGCCATGTAATTGATATTTGAACAATGAGATGTGGAGGAAAAATTACCTTTGAGTTGTATTTTCTTTCCCTATTCATTTTCAAATACATGCAGAGAAAAAAGACATGGAGACACAGAGAAAAAACAGACAAAAATAGAGGTCAAAGGATCCTGAGAAAAGACATAGCTTCCCAAGTGGGACCTGTACAGCCAACTCTTTTTGTTCCATTTTCTTTTCATTTCTCTTCCGTCTCTGCTTCTGTTTCCTCTTAATTTCTCTCTCTTTTTTCTTTTCACTGACTCAGTTTAAAATAAATTATATAGTGGCATCAAATGGTTATGCTTCCTTTTCCAAGATTATTAACACCTGAATAACACTGACTAGCTAGTTTTATCTTGAGTTTTTTGTAATTTAATTACTAACTACTAATTATTTGAGAATAGGATCTATTTTTGGATTCTTAATCTGTTGCTTCCATGTGTCTAAAGAGGTATAACTCTAAATGGAAAATAAAGTCTTTGTCAGAACAGAGGGAAGAAAGGATGATTTAGATTATTTTGTTTCTTCCCTTATTTCCTCCCTCCCTCCCTCCCTGTTCCTTGTTACTCACACTCAGCTGTGTCAACTCTGATGACCCATGAGCAGGGCACCCACCCTGGGCTCCTTCTGGGGGAAGTCATGACTCAGAGCATCCACCTCCCTCCAGTGGAAGCCCCCTGTGCTGTTCACTGCCGTGGGCGCAGACGGGGGCTCTGTACACAGCATAGTGTTCAACCAACAAAGAGTGCTGATTGACTGAGGGGCCAGATGGCCATCGGACTGGCCCCTGGTGAATGTGCAGTAAAGAGGACGCTAACCACACTCAGAATCAGACAGAGATGGCCATGGGGAGACAACCGTGAGATTCCCCACTGCTAGCCACATGGTCCTTGCAGTACCAAGCCCTGTCTCCCGCTGTTGAACTTACAGATCAAGAGACCTTGGGCTTCTAAGTTCATATATCTGAGTGTCAGTGTTCTTGCCTATAAAACAGATAATGCTTCCTATGTAAGCATCCAGGAGACAACACAGTTAAGCACCTAGCATAGCGCACAGCAGCTGAGCAAGAGCAGAGAATCGCCGGGGTGGTGGGGGACGGAGAGGGGTTTCGGNAAAACAGATAATGCTTCCTATGTAAGCATCCAGGAGACAACACAGTTAAGCACCTAGCATAGCGCACAGCAGCTGAGCAAGAGCAGAGAATCGCCGGGGTGGTGGGGGACGGAGAGGGGTTTCGGGGGACGGGGAGACAGGAACAAAGAGCAGCATCTAGAAGTTAATATGGGGTTGGGAGCTGCCTGGGGGAACTGATCCAAACAAGCACCAAATACAGAACAGGCACCAGTGGGAAAGATGGGGTTCTGCGCTCTGAGGTCTCTTTTCCCGAACTTGCTAACTCCACAGCGCCACCTAGGGTCAAGCATGCTCCGAACTAACGGTGATCTCCACGAGGCCCTTTGCTGCAGCAGAATTCCCTCGTCCCTTTCTTGCCCTTTCCCCCAGCTCATCTGTCCCTCGATCCCTTCTCTCTCACCCCATGTCCGTTCCCACCCCACCCTTCTGCCTTTTTCTTCCTCTATCTCCTCTTCCTGGTGCAATGTTTTTCATAGTGGGGTCCTCAGGGCTTTGGACAAAATGATGACTCTGTGGGAAGTCAGATAAGGAACATTCCCAAACATCTCTCGCCCTGCCTCCCGTGCTCCATGTTGCTGACTCCTCTGGATGGCACTGGAAGCTCCTGGACTGTCCCAGCCATGCTGTTGCAGGGGCTCTGGTGAAGGCCTACCGTAGTGCCTTGGACAGAGGGCGCTTGGCTGCCACCACGGCAGGCGGCAGGCTAATGAAGAGAGGGACAGTCACACTTCTTTTCTATCCACATCCCTGGGGTCCACTTTCTCCAGTGTGAATTCCACTGTAACTACTTACTTGTTCTCTAACCAGAGCGAGAACTCCACTCAAAGAGCTCACAAGCTCAAGATAGCGGCAGAAATTTCACTTCAGATGGGGGAGGAAAAAAAAAAAAAAACCCACTCTTCAAAGAGTGGAGGACAATTTTGGCCAAGACTGTACCTTAATAAGGCTTGCCAATTTCTACTCCTCATTCCAGAAATCATGATTGGAAAACAATGCTGAATTATTTTTTTCAATATACATTTAAGTAGATGTTCTGGATCCAGTTCAGCATTCTCTCCACACTTTCTTAAATCTCTCATTCTTCTCAAGAGCTGATTTGTTTTCAAATCCCAACAAGTTACACTTGAAATAGCTTCAGATTTGTTCAATATAAAGCTGTTTTGAAAGCTCAGTGGGAACACTGTAACAGGATCATGAGTTTCCTGAGCCATTGTTAGAGGGCATCACTTCCACACAGGTGTGTGTTTCTGCTTTTCCCAGCAACTCATTGAATCCCGGTTCCAGTCTGCACAGGGAAGAGCTAGAAATACGAACTCGTTACATTCTTGTTTGTCTTTTCCCTAAACCACGTATTACTCAGTACACACTTGTGCTCTGACTGTGGCCATTAGTAAACTAAAACGTGGGTTTTACAAATTGTTTAGTTCACTTAGGCGAGTTAAATTTAGCAAGTATTTTTTAAGTTATGAAAATTATTTGTCTAATCTCTTATAATACACGTTATATGCATTTGTAGAAAAAGACATGGGGAAGGCAATGGCACCCCACCCCAGTACTTTTGCCTGGAAAATCCCATGGACGGAGGAGCCTGATGGGCTGCAGTCCATGGGGTCACTAACAGTCGGACAGACTGAGCGACTTCACTTTCACTTTTCTCTTTCATGCATTGGAGAAGGAAATGGCAACCCACTCCAGTGTTCTTGCCTGGAGAATCCCAGGGATGGGGGAGCCTGGTGGGCTGCCCTCTATGGGGTCACACAGAGTCGGACACGACTGAAGTGACTTAGCAGCAGCAGCAGAAAAAGACAATGCAAAAATGTTAACAGATTTAATTATAACATGTAGCAAAACACACTTTTATGTCTTCTAAACCTGTTTGAAAATGATACATAAGAAAATTTGTTACAAGCCATATTGCTTTTATAACCTATAACCTATCAGGAAAAAAAAATTATATTAGCACTCCTGTATACTTTAATACAAATGTATTCTGAGTCATACTAGGATAAAGTAATTTGTTTTTATTTCTTGAAGTAATTATTAGTATGTTTACAATGATTAAATATATCCTTAAAATCTTTCATTGCTTGGGGAAAAAAGTAAGCTAGCTGGGTTTCTTTATTTTAGTAAATATTAATACTTTCATCTCAGAAGTAAAAATTGAGCAGGAGTGTGATATACAAGGGGCTTTCCAGGTGATTCTGTGGTAGAGAATTTACCTGCGAATGCAGGAAACATGAGAGACGTAGATTTGATCCCTGGATCAGGAAGATCCCCTGGAGTAGGAAAGGCAACCCACTCCAGTATTCTTGCCTGGAAAATTCCATGGACAGAGGAGCCTGGTAGACTACAGTCCACGAGGTAGCAAGGAGTTGGTCAGGACTGAGCATGCACCCACGTTCTGTACAAGGTATATAGTTTAAATCTTTCAGACAAGAGACTATACGAAGGTAAATAAGCCAGAACCCTGCTGTGATCCACATTTTTAGTGGTATAAGATTAGGAGCATATACTTTTCAATCAAAGCAATTCTAATTAAGGCAAAATGGTCTATGAAAATGATTGCCTGTGCCAGTTGAAGACAAAATGAAGCATAGTACATACATTTCCCTTTCTGGTGATCATCCACTACATGAATAATGAAGCTACTTATTCATATGATTTCTCTGTCTAGAGCACCCTCTCCCTCTAATGTCTAACTAGAAAAGCACCTAATCATTCTTTGAATTTCAGTCAAATGCCATCTACTAAGCAAAACTATCTCTTAGCTCTGGAACAAACAGGTGCTGCTTCTCAACGTGTCCAGAGAACTGTCTACATGCCTCCCTTATGGCAATGAACTTGCTATATCCTAATTTTTTATTAATGCCAGTTTCCTTCCTATGGCAAATCCCTTTGTTCTCAGTGAAACAGCAGCTACCCCTCTGCACCAGACTATCTTCTGAGACCTTTGCACAAAAGGGGGACTTGTTTGACTCTCATAGTAACACTGCAGAGAAGGGTTTCTCAAACAGAGTTCCACGGAACCCTAGCACTGTTTCAAACTATATCCAGACTGGAAAATGAAAACCGCCTCTTTTTAACTGATCATGTAACCAAATGCTGGTCTCACAGTGATTGACTGTGACTGAGCAGCCCAGGTGGCAGCTTCATTAGAGGCCACTCAGCCCTGTAGGGCAGCGTGCGTGTTCCTGTGGTTGAGTTCGTTCTCAGGTCTGGACATGACTGATGGCTGGTGAGCCCCGAACTGCTCAGCGAGAAGGAGGATAGGCCCTTGACCGCAACCTCTCCCTTCTGAATTACCTCCTGAAGACCCACCCTTGCAGCCACAGGCTTATCAGAGCAAGCACGCCCTACAGGTGTGAAAGCTGGAGGGCAATCTTTCTTTTAAGGAGGAATTTTTATGCACTCAGCTACCTCCCTACTGTTTGATTATTGCTGTAAATATGGAAAACCATGGTTTTGTAAGTTACAAATGAACTGTATTGTAAAATATTTGTACTTTTGACAGTTTACTCATTTAAAGTATTTATTATTACTATCTTTTTTATAAATATGGCTGACTGTCCAATATGACAATATTTGAAGATGACTTGTGAGATAGAAGAGACAAATTTTAAGCCAAAAATGCAACATATGTGCATAATACTATTATAAAAACTAAGCCTATTTTGAATCTGGAGTCTGGTCATATCTCAATAAGAAAATGTTTTTTCAAAGTCTTGCATAAAGTGGTCTTGGGCTGTATTTTTATTCAAAGCTTTGGCTTACGATTTGAGTAGCTTTACTATTCAACATAGTCAATAAAATTTTGTATTGTGAATTACAGTAATTAAACTCAGAAAACAACCTTCAAGTTAAATCTATAATTAAAATTAAATTACACAATTTGGTATAAGCTAGTTGTGTAACAGAAATTTATTACATTGCCTTATGAACTTTTTAAAATTTATGAAGAAAAAAGAATAATTGCATGAAAGGTAAGACTATCTTTATTGTGAATTACAGTAATTAAACTCAGAAAACAACCTTCAAGTTAAATCTATAATTAAAATTAAATTACACAATTTGGTATAAGCTAGTTGTGTAACAGAAATTTATTACATTGCCTTATGAACTTTTTAAAATTTATGAAGAAAAAAGAATAATTGCATGAAAGGTAAGACTATCTTAACTACATTTTTTTTTTCAGGAAAATTCACCCACCCCAAAAGTTATTTTCAGGGAAAAAAATATTCTTGCGTGTTTTGGGTACCATACTTCTTTAGCATCTTTTGGTGGGGGGAGATTTTTTTAATCAAAATATAGTTGTTGTCCAGTATTATGTGAGTTTCAGGTATACATCATAGTGATTCACAATTTTAAAGGTTATACTTCATTTATAGATATTATAACATGTCGGCTATACTCCTTGTATTGTAAAGTCCTAGTAGCTTAATTTATTTTATTTACTTTTTAATTTTTATTTTACTTTATTTTACTTTATAGTACTGTATTGGTTTTGGCATACATTGACATGATCCGTTATGGGTGTACATGAACTCCCAAACATGAACGCCCCCCCCTCCCACCTCCCACCCGACATCATCCTTCCGGATCATCCCCATACACCAGCCCCAAACATCCTGCATCGAACATAGACTGGTGATTCGTTTCTTACACGATAGTATACATATTTCAATGCTACAGAATAGTATAAATTCTATTTCCTATCCCTGTCTTAGTCCCTCATCCCTATCTTGCCCCTCATCGCTTCCTTCTCCCCACTTGGTAGCCACTAGCTGGTTTTCTATTTCTGAGTCTGTTTCTTTTTTGTTTTCTTCACTGGTTTGTCTTATTTTTAGATTCCACATGTAAGTGATATCATATAGTATTTGTCTTTCTGTGTCTGACATTTCGCTTAGCATAATACCTTCTGAGTCCATCCGTGATGTTGCAAATGGCAAAATTTCATTCTTTTTTACACGAGTAATATTTGTGTGTGTGGTGTGTACACATATATGATGTTTTGGCTGTTGTAAATAGTGCTGCTGTGAACATTAGGGTGCTTGTACTTTTTCAAATTAGTGTTTTCTTTTTTTCAGATATATATCCAGGAGTAGAATTGCTGGATCATATGATAGTTCCATTTTTAGTTTTCTGAGAACTCTCCAAACTGTTTTCCATACTGCCTGCACCAATTTACATTCCCATCAACAGTGTCCTAGGGTTCCCTTTTCTCCACATCCTTGCCAACATTTTTTGTGTTGTTTCTGATGAAAACCATTCTGACAGGTGTGAGGTGATTTTTCACTGTGGTTTTGATTTGCATTTTCCCAATGATTGGTGACGTTGAGCATCTTTTCGTGTGCCTGTTGGCCATCTGTGTTTCTTCTTTGGAAAAATGTCTATTTGGTTCTTCTGCCCATTTTTAAAATATGGTTGTTTGTTATTTTGATGTTGAGTGGTGCGATCTGTTCATCCATTTTAGATACTAACCCCTTATCAGTCATATCATTTGTAAATATTTTCTCCTATTCAGTAGTTTGTCTTTTTTCTTTGTCTGTGGTTTCCTTTGCTGTGAAAAAGCTTTTCAGTTTAATTAGCTACTGGTTTTGTTTTTATTTCCTTTGCTGTAGGGAAAAATAGAGAAGACTCAAATAAATAAGACTAGAAATGAAAAAAGAGGCATTACAACTAATACAAAGGGGTCAGATACAAAGGGTCATAAGAGAAAACCATGAACAATTATATGCCCAAAATTAGATAGCTTAGAAAAAATGAATACATTCCCAGAAACACACAACTTACCATGACTGAATCGCAAACAAAGAGAAAATCTGGGTAGTTCAATAATGAATAAGGATATTTAATCAGTAATCAAAAACTTCACGACAAAGAAAATCCCAGGATGAGATGGTTTCACTGGTGATTTCTACCAATCATTTAGAGAGCAACTGAAATGGCTGGATGGCATCACCAACTCGATGGATGTAAGTGAGTGAACTCCGGGAGTTGGTGATGGACAGGGAGGCTTGGAATGCTGTGATTCATGGGGTCACAAAGAGTCGGACACAACTGAGCAACTGAATTGAACTGAACTGAATGTCAACACTTCTCAAACTCTTCCAAGAATTTGAAGAGGAAAGAACGTTCCCAAACTCATCTTACGAGGCCATCATTACCCTGACACAAAAGCTAAATAAGGATAGTACAAAGGAAGAAAACTAGAGACTAATACCCCTGGTGAGTATAAATGCAAACATTCTCAAAAAAAATTTTAGTTAACGTAATTCAGGAGTACATTAAGAAGATCATGCACCATGAACAACTGGGAATTACTCCTGGGAGCCAAGGATGATTCAACTGATGCAAATCAATAAATGGAATATGCCATCTTAATAGAATAAAAGATAAAAATCTTGAAATCATCTCAACAGATGCAGAAAAATTCCTTGATAAAAGAAACAGACTTTTAGAATAAAAATGCTTAACAAACTAGGTGCAGAGGGAACATACCTCAACATAACAAAGGGTATGTATGACAAGCCCACAACTAATATTATAATCAATGGTGAAAAGTTGAAAGCTGTTCCTCTAGGATCATGAATAAGACATGGGGGCCCATTCTCACCATTCCCATTCAGTGTAGTACTGAAAGTCCTAGCCAGAATGAGCAAACAAGAAAAAATAATAATAAAAGGCCACCAATTTAGAAAGGAAGAAGTAAAATTTCCTTTGTTTGAAAGTACAGTCTTATATATAGAAAATTCTAAAGATGTTACCAAAAAATTCAATGGACTCAGTAAAGTTACAAGATAAAAAAATCAACATTAAAAAAATTGCATTTCTCCAGAATAGAAAGAGACACATGTACCCCAATGTTCATCACAGCACTGTTTATAATAGCCAGGACATGGAAACAACCTAGATGTCCATCAGCAGATGAATGGATAAGAAAGCTGTGGTACATATACACAATGGAGTATTACTCAGCTATTAAAAAGAATACATTTGAATCAGTTCTAATGAGATGGATGAAACTGGAACCGATTATACAGAGTGAAGTAAGCCAGAAAGAAAAACACCAATACAGTATACTAACACATATATATGGAATTTAGAAAGATGGTAATGAGGACCCTATATGCAAGACAGCAAAAGAGACACAGATGTGTAGAGCGGACTTTTGGACTCTGAGGGAGAGGGAGAGGGTGGGATGATTTGGGAGAATAGCATTGAAATATGTATACTATCATGTAAGAAATGAATCGCCAGTCTATGTTCGATGCAGGATGCAGGATGCTTGGGGCTGGTGTATGGGGATGATCCGGAGGGATGATGAGGGGTGGGAAGTGGGAGGGAGGTTCATGTTTGGGAGTTCATGTACACCCGTGGTGGATTCATGTCAATGTATGCCAAAACCAATACAGTACTGTAAAGTAAAATAAAGTAAAAATAAAAATAAAAAAAATTGCATTTCTATACATCAAAAATAAAATATCTGAAAAAGGAAAATTTAAATTCCATCACTAAGCATCAAAAACAATAAAATACTTAGGGAATACATTTAACCAAGGGGGTAATTGACCTGTACACTAAAAATTATAAGACATTAATGAAAGAAATTCAAGAAGACACAAATTGAAAAATATCCCATGTTCATGGATCAGAAGAATTAATATTGTTAAAATGTCCATACTACCCAAAGCCACCTACAGATTCAATATAATCCCTGCCAAGATTCCAATGTCATCTTTTACAGGTAAAGAAAAAAGCCCTAAAATTTATATGGAACTGCTGCTGCTGCTAAGTCGTTTCAGTCGTGTCCGACTCTGTGTGACCCCATAGATGGCAGCCCATAGGATTCCCATAGGAATCTCCGCCATCCCTGGGATTCTCCAGGCAAGAACACTGGAGTGGGTTGCCATTTCCTTCAATGCATGAAAGTGAAAAGTGAAAGTGAAGTCGCTAAGTCGTGTCCAACTCTGTGCGACCCCATGGACTACAGCTTACCAGGCTCCTCCATCCATGGGATTTTCCAGGCAAGCATACTGGAGTGGGTTGCCATTGCCTTCTCCAAGAGACCCCAAATAGCCAAAGCAATCCTGAGAAAGAAGGACAAAGCTGGAAGCATCACACGTCCTGATTTCAAGCTATACTATAAAGCTATAGTAGTCAAAACAATGTGGTCACAGCATAAAAATAGACATAGACTGGTGGAACAGTCTATGTTATTTCTGAGAGTTCAGAAATAACCCATGCATTTGTGGCCAACTGATGTCTGACACAGAAGCCAAGAATACTCAATGGAGAAAAGATAGCCTCTTTAATAAATAGTGATGGGAACATTGGATATTCACATATAAAACAGTGATCCAAGATAAAAGTTTTGTTGAGAACGTGGAGAAAAGAGAAGTCTTGTGGAATATTGGTGAGAATGTAAGCTGTTACAGCCACTATGGAAAACAGTGTGGAGGTTTCTAAAAAAATTAAAAGTAGAATAGCATACGGCCCAATATTCACACTTTTTGGTATATATCCAAAGGAAATGAACACAGGATCTCAAAGAGATATCTTCACTACTGTGTTCACTGTAGTATTATTCAAAGTAGCCAAGAGACAGACAACCCAGTGTCCATCAGTGGATGGATGAAGAAAATCTGGGAGAAGACAGAGAGAGAGAGAGCAGAAGGGTAGCAAGAGTGGAGGAAGGAGGAGGAAATCGGGCAATGTTGGTCAAAGGATGCAGACTTAGAGTTACAAGAGGAATATGCTTTGGGGAGCTAATATGCAGCATTGAGATTGTAGTTATGATGCTATATCGCTACTTCAAATCACTAAGAGTAGGTCTTAATGTTCTCACCACAAGAGAAAAATGGTGCTTATGTAACCATGGTGGTCATCATTTTGCAATATATAGGTATATCAAACAGATATATACCTTAAATGTACGCAGTGTTATATGTCAACTATATCTCAGTAAAGCTGGAAAAAATGATAAAACATTTGAATGTGTTTATGTCCTCTGTGGAGTCTTCTTTGCACCTGCTTTAAAATTCATTCTTATCCCATTCCCCCATTTTATTTGTTTTCATAGAAATTATCACCTTCCAACATAGTAATTTACTTGTTTACTTTGTTTATTTTCTGCCTCTCTTCCCCACCTTCCATGGAAGTTTCGTGAGAGTAAGATATCTCCATTTCTCACAGTGCAGTGTTGATGGACAATATAGAAACAGTGGGATTCCTTGGATCCTGTTTTATTTCTGCTTCCCTGCCTAAAAGAATCCTCTCTGTGCTGAAAATTAGCTGTTCGGAAGGGATGAGAGTCTTCGAAAGATGACAAAATTAATAAAAATATACCCCCACCCTCTACATTAGACTTGGCTTCCTATCCCAGGAAACTGTGAGAAATTGCAAACTGTGAAATGTGACCTTTGGGGATATTCTTTTTTTTTTTTTAATTGGAGTGTGATTGCTTTACAATGTTGTGTTAGTTTCTGCTATAAAAGCAAAGTGAATCAACCATATATATACACACATCCCTCCCTCTTGAGCCTCCCCTCCACTTCTCCATTCCATCCTTCCAGGTCATCACGGAGCACCAAGCTGTGCTCCCTGTGCGGTATAGCAGCTTCTTGCTAGCTATCCACCTTACACATGGTATTTCCCCCTTGCTTCCTCTCCTGGCCACAAGTTCTGCTTTCTACACCTGCACCTCTGTGAGTCAGTTGCAGTGATGGGGGTATTCTTGAGGGCAATTTCTGTGTTCTGGAAAGACTATCCAGAAGTTTTTCTACTGGAGGGGAAGAAATTTTTTTCCTCTTTCCATCTTAAGGTCTTGGCTGGGGTTCTGTGTAAAAGACAGATTAACAAGAGAAAAACAAGTTTATTCGCATCTGTAATGAATGGGAGTATTCAGAGATAAGTAACTCAAAGAGGTAGCTTAGAATTCAGGCTCATAAAGTGTCTTCAATAAGGAACAATAACTGTGTAGAGAAATGACAGAACAAAGGAAAAAGGCTTTCAAGAGCAGCAAACTGTGGGTATGTAAATATATGGGGATCCAGTGGTAGATAAAGGCTAATCAGTAAAGCTTGTTATGTAGTCCTCCTCTCATGTTTCCTTCAGGCTGACAAATTGTTCCTAGTGATTAACTTGTATTTTCCCTGGTAGAGAGAAGGAGGGATATCTTTGTATTTTTATAACCTGCTTTTAGGCAAATAGAGGAAGCATAAGGCACTTTTCTTATATCTACTTCTCATTACCTCCTGCTCAAAATAATCCTTATGCCAAAGTAGCATATTTGGGGGTAACATATTCTAGTTTCTTTTACTATCAAATAACATAATCACTTCTTTGGGTACTGACAGCCAGAGAAGACACCATCACAGCTCCCCAGAGAATCAGAAAAGGTTCCAAGATGATTCTGCGTATGTAGAGAAAAGGGTTATTCTCCTGAGCGTGTGTGGACAATGCCTGAGGAAGTCAAAACTACTGAAGGGCATTTCTGTGGTTGGTCCAGTGACTCCGCACTCTCCACGCAGGGAAGG
This sequence comes from Oreotragus oreotragus, assembly GCA_006410675.1. Taxonomy (NCBI): domain Eukaryota; kingdom Metazoa; phylum Chordata; class Mammalia; order Artiodactyla; family Bovidae; genus Oreotragus; species Oreotragus oreotragus. The sequence continues at coordinate 713,627 of SJYX01021629.1, forward strand.
TTTGACCCCTGGTCAGGGAACTAGATCCCACATGCCGCAACTAAAGATCCCACATGCCGCAATGAAAATCGAAGATCCCATATGCCGCAACGAAAATCGAAGATCCCATGTGCCACAACCAAGACTCAGAGCAGCCAAATAAATAAAAAGAGCTGCGTCATACACGTAATGAATGGAGACAAGTTAGTCTTACTAGAAAGCAGAAGGCACCAGAGACAGAGAAACACGGATTGTCAGTGTTAATTTTACACTCTAGCTGGTGGGCCTGAACCGCCAGCTGGATATGAGTGATGTGGGAGGGTTGGTAGCACGGAAACAAAACAGGACCCGGTGGGGGTTCTCCAGGCTACAAATCCTTCCCATGTCTCTCATTTCTTGTTTGTAGGAAATGGGCTTCGTTCAGCCTCCTTGACCTTACCTGAGGTCCAAGTCAGATTCAAACAGGCACTAAGCAGAAAAGTGAAAGAATGCAGAAATGAAGGAGGAGCAATCAAGAAACAATAGTTTCTTACAGCAATAAAGCAGGACTCTGGTTCCTCCCCAAGGGATATAGATGTAGATACACATACACATACACATACATATGCAACATCTTTGAGTTGCTCTGCAAGAACTAAGGCCACCCAGGTGAAGGATAGAGGATGATAACTTCAGGCTGAGCACAAGATTCCTGGAGTACCTCCCTGTTACCTCACCACCAACCAATCGAAGAAAATCTGCACACAGGGGAAGATAACACAAAATCTGACCCCTTCCCCAGATGCTGTGTGTGCTCAGGTCTGTCCAACTCTGTAGCCCACCAGGGCTCTTCTGTCCATGGCATTATCCTGACAAGTGTACTGGAGTGGGTTGCCATTGCCTCCTCCAGAGGATCTTCCCGACTCAGTGGTCCAGTCGGCGTCTCGTGCCACTCCGACATTGGCAGGCAGATTCTTTACCACTGGCCGCCTGGGAAGCACACATGATTAACTGTGGTTAACTTCCCTTTTCTCCCTTTAAAAACCTATGTAGTCAAGCAAAATCTTAGGAGATGGTTCTTGGACAGGAGTCTGCTTTCTCCCCAGGTTACCAGCCTCCTGAACAACAAGGCAAGGTTTCCTTTCCTACCAAGATTTGTGTCTCAAGTACTGGCTTTCAAGAGGTGCGTAACCGAACCTGGGTTCAGTAACAGCACTTCATACAGGCCAGGCTTCAGGTATCCCCCCAAAGGCATGGAACACACATGGCTTCTTTTGTTCACATTACAGAATATTGGATCACACCATGGGATAGGACAGGTAAGTGTAGATTGCTTTCATGTAGCTCCTATATCATATGCACCAATATCTTTCACATAGTTAAGCCTAGTGTGTCTGCAGCACTACATGTGATGATTTGAAGCAAGCCCTACAGACTGCCCTCTTGTCTGAGGAGCCCATTTCCTAGTCACCATGTTGCAAACACAAGCTTCCTTGCCTGAACCTTGCTTCTAAGGCTGTGCTTTCCTCAGCTTTTGGGTCCAAACCTGTCTGTCTCCGCTTCATTCTGCCTCATTTCCATCTCCTTGCCTCTGCTCTTTTGTTTGAATAGGAAAATAAATCCAGAAAGCAATGTTTAAGAGGCAAAATTCTAAAAACAACCAAACAAAAATCCAGCTGCTATGGTTTAAAGCTCATTAATGCTTGTGGGAAAAACTGCTGAGTATAAAATATATTTCAGTAACATTTTTGGAGGGGAGTTAGGCAATATCTTCAACATATAAAATTTAAATATTCTTTGAAATATCAATTCCACTTTAGCAAATTTATTCTATCGATAAATGTGCACAAGTATGCAAGTGTGTGTGTGTATACACATCATTATATCAACTTATAACTGATTTTGTATCAGTGTTGAAAAAGCAGGAAGTTAATAACAATGTAAAAGCCCATCAAAAGGCCTGCCTAAATAAATTAAGACACATTCATACACTAGCTTACCACATAATCATTAAAATAATGAAATACATATGTATTGATTTTTAAAAGATATCTAAGATATACTGTCAAGTAAAAGAAATCAAGTTACACAAGGATGTATTAAGTTCCTTTTGAGCTTTAAGAAAGTAGGTATGTTTATGTGTGCTTGTGAGTGTGTGTGTATACACCAATATTTTTTGAATGAAATCAAGAATTCTTAGTGGTTGTTCACCCTTGGAGTCATCATGGAGGTTGCAAAGTGTGTAGAGACTGTGGTTGAGACTTATTTTTCACTCCATACCCATATGAACTCTTAGAAAAATTTCCCCTATGGGCATAATTTATATTAATAATTTAAAATAAACTTAAATATAAGATATATAACTAATTCAGCAAAGTTATATAAATCATCTTCCATGTCCCAAGTCATTTGCATCATTCAGGATGTTTAGTTGCTCACAGTCAATCCACTCTCATCTGTTCAAATCAGTTCAATTTAGTTGCTCAGTCGAGTTCGACTCTTTGTGACCCCATGGACAGCAGCACACCAGGCCTCCCTGTCCGTCATCAACCCCTAGAGCTTGCTCAGACTCATGTCCATTGAGTTGGTGATACCATCCAACCATCTCATCCTCTGTCGTCCCCTTCTCCTCCCGCCTTCAATCTTTCCCAGCATCAGGGTCTTTTCCAATGAGTCAGTTCTTCGCATCAGGTGGCCAGAGGGTTGGAGTTTCAGCTTTAGCATCAGTCCTCCCAATGACTATTCAGGACTGATTTCTTTTAAGATTGATTGGTTGGATCTCCTGGCAGTCCAAGGAACTCTCAAGAGTCTTGTTCAAAGCATCAGTTCTTGGGCACTCAGCTTTCTTTATAGTCCAACTCTCACAACCATATATGATTACTGGATAAACCATAGTTTTGACTAGATAGATCTTTGCTGGTAAAGTAATGTCTCTGCTTTTTAATATGCTATCTAGGCTGATCATAGCTTTTCTTCCAAGGAGAAAGCATCTTTTGATTTCATGGCTACAGTCACCATCTGCAGTGATTTTGGAGCCCCCAAAAATAAAGTCTGACACTGTTTCCACTGTTTTCCCATCTATTTTCCATGAAGTAATGTGACCGGATACCATGATCTTAGTTTTCTGAATGTTGAGTTTTAAGCCAACTTTTCACTCTCTTCTTTCACTTTCATCAAGAGGCTCTTTAGTTCTTCTTCACTTTCTGCCGTAAAGGTGGTGTCATCTGCATATCTGAGGTTATTAATATTTCTCCCGGCAATCTTGATTCCAGTTTATGCTTTATCCAACCCAGCATTTAGCATGATGTACTTTGCATAGAAGTTTAATAAGCAAGGTGACAATTTACAGCCTTGACGTACTCCTTTACCCATTTGGAACCAGTCTGTTGTTCCATGTTCAATTCTAACTGTTGCTTCTTGACCTGAATACAAATTTCTTTGGAGGAAAATCTACTTGACTAGCAATACATTTATTATGAGATACTGGATAACTCACAGAATCACTGGAAGACCTGGAGCATTGGGTTCTAGACCAGATTTCGAGGAATGACTCCTACAGCCACAGATTTGTGATGAGGGAACTGCTACTACCCTCCCTGTCCAAGCCCAGGCCCAGCTTGGACCTTACTCCAAACCACCTCTCACTCAGGCAGCCATGACCCATGGCTCAGTCACATGTCTGTCATCTCGCAAGGAGGTAGGAAATATAAAGATGAAAAGAAGGCTAACCCTTCCTTAGAAAGGTAGAATTCACAATGTGGGAAAAGCCAAGATGTAGAGAGGTGCAATTAAAAAGATGAAGGCAGTTTTGGTAGATATCCACTACATGGTTCTACAGGTTACCTCCTCTGAGATCCTAGTAATTAAGTGTATTTTATCAGAGAAAAAAAGTTATTCCAAAATTGGGCTGTGTCACACTGAAAATGAATGAGAGCAGTGATCTGCTCCATCCCTAGTTAACAATTTGCCGATTACATGTGGGAAGCTTCTCTGGCAGAAATTAGAACTCCAAAGTCTGATGAAATCCAAATAGATCCTGGATTTAGATGGTTTTCTCTGAGTTCAAGAATTGTAGTGATAGCTACCATTTAATTGTTGTTGTAAGTCATGTCCAACTCTTTGTGACTCTATGGACTGTAGCCCACCAAGTTTCTCTGTCTGTGGGTTTCACCAGGCAAGAATACTGGAGTGCGTTGCCATTTCCTTCTCCAGGGGATCTTCCCAACCCAGGGATCAAATCTTGCATTTCCTGCATCTCCTGCACTGGCCGGCAGATTATAGCTGAGCCACCAGGGAAGCGCCGTTTAGTTACTGTTCATTATATTTGAGGTACCATGCCAGGGTCCTTATACATGAAAAGGGGAAAAAATTTGTCTTAAGGAATATTACCGTGGCCATCAACTCCACATCCTATTGTTTTCCGTCAGGGTTCAACGAGAGAAACAGAACCAGCAGGAGATGTATATTAAGAGACTTAATATAAGGAACTGGCTTATGCAATTGTGGGGGCTGATGAGGCAAGTCTGAAATCCAGAAGGCATGCCTTCAGGAGAGGCAGGCTGGAACTCGTGGGCATGGGCCAAAGCTGCTATCACAAGAATTTCATCTTCAGAGAAGCTTCAGTTCTGCTGTTAAACCTTTCAAATGATTGAGTCATGCTCACCAGAATAGCTAAGGGATAGTTTTCTTTACAAAATCGACTGATTGTGAACCTTAATCACATCGACAAAATACCTTCACAGCAACACCCACACTGGTGTTTGAATAACTGGGGATTATAGTCAAGATAAACTGGTACATAAACCTCACCATCACATCTACTACTGCTAACAAAAGTCAATATTTTATTCTGCAAAGATTGCTCATGTATCTTTAGTTATGCAAAATAGCCCACTTGGTATTAAACTAGAATGGGAGTCATTGGGAGAAGAATAATTTGCACTCATTTAATCCATTCAATTTATTCTTGAACAAGGACTGAGTGCCTTACTACGACTTATTGTTTTCGGTGTTTGGCATATATCAGGAAACAAAACAGACCCAGTTTCCTGTCTCCGTGGAACTTTTATTATTTGTATAGTAGAATGGTGACATTGGAGAAGGAAATGGCAACCCACTCCAGTGTTCTTGCCGGGAGAATCCCAGGGACGGGGGAGCCTGGTGGGCTGCTGTCTCTGGGGTCGCACAGAGTCGGACACGACTGAAGCGACTTAGCAGCAGCAGCAGCAGCAGAATGGTGACAGTTGTGAGTTTCCTTGTTTGCGTGTGTGTGGATATTCTTTTGGAAGCTACAAGAGGTTTAAAGTTTTGAGGCCAGCATCCAAGAAGAGAGCTAAGGAAGACAGGTCTTAGGAAAGAACGGATTCCAATATAGTAGCAGGTTGGAATAAAAAAAAATGTTGATAATTGGGAAGTCCTTTTGTGTTGCTGACAACTGACTATTAAGAAAAAAGATTTTCAGCAGTCCAGTTGCCTAGTTTGCTGTGTTTTCCTCCATCATCCCCAAAGCTTCTTAGTGACATACCCAGCCTTAGATTAGTGAAGTTTGATGGTGGGCACGCGTTGAGCAAACTGGTGTAGAGTGAGGGCGGCAGCCCCTGGGTAGTCAGAGGGCTGGCGAGATAAACAGAGCTAGTGGCTCCATGTTTCTACACCTATGTCTGTATCTAGCTGTGTATTTATAAGTGAGCACGTAGGTGTTAGGCGCTCAGTCCTCCCAACTCTTTACGACCCCATGGACTGCAGCCCACCAGGCTCCTCTGCCCATGAGAATTTCCAGGCGAGGATACTGGAGTGGGTTGCCATTTCCTTTTCCAGGGGATCTTCCAACCCAGGGATTGAACCCGCATCTCCTGCACTGCAGGCAGATTCTTTACTGACTGAGCTACAAGGGAAGCCAATATATTTATATATAGAGACAAATAATATAAAATATATATTTCTAAATAGAGAATTCAGTATATATATTGGAAATAGAAACATATATATATATGGGCTTTCCCATATATATGGGAAAGACTGGTAAAAAAATCTGTCTGATAATGCAGGAGATGCGGGTTCAATCCCTGGGTTGGGAAGATCCCCTGGAGGAGGAAATGGCAACCCACTCCAGTATTCTTGCCTGGGAAATTNTATATATATATGGGCTTTCCCATATATATGGGAAAGACTGGTAAAAAAATCTGTCTGATAATGCAGGAGATGCGGGTTCAATCCCTGGGTTGGGAAGATCCCCTGGAGGAGGAAATGGCAACCCACTCCAGTATTCTTGCCTGGGAAATTCCAGGACAGAGGAGCCTGGAGGCTACAGTCCATGGGCTGGCGAAAGAACATGACTTAGCAATTAAACTAGAGCAATATATGCTGCTGCTGCCAAGTCGCTTCAGTCGTGTCCAACTCTGTGCGACCCCGTAGACGGCAGCCCAGCAGGCTCTGCCGTCCCTGGGGTTCTCCAGGCAAGAGCGCTGGAGTGGGTTGCCATTGCCTTCTCCAGTGCATGAAAGTGAAAAAAGAAAGTGAATTTGCTCAGTCGTGTCCGACTCTTAGCGACCCCATGGACCGCACTCTACCAGGCTCCACCATCCATGGGATTTTCCAGGCAAGAGTACTAGAGAAGGTTGCCATTGCATGTATATATAATTGACATAAATATATTTTCAAGAAATTGGCTTATATGGTTATAGGAGCTGTCAAGTCCACTACCGGTGAACAGACCCACAGACCTTTGGGCAGGAGCTGATGCTGCCATCTTGAGGCACATTTCCTTCTTCCTTGGTGGATACCTCAGTTTACCTCTTAAGGCCTTTCATCTGATTGGATCAGATCCACTCATCTTATCCACACAAAGTCACAAAGTCAACTGACTGTGGATGTTAACCACATCTGCAAAATATCTTCATAGCAACCCATAGATTCACGTTTGATTGATCACGAACCATAATCTGACCAGGGTCACACATAGAGCTGCCCATCACAGGCTGGAAATCAAAGCAACCTGAAGATTCTAAGACCCCAAGAACCTTGGAAAATTGAGAATGAAATTGGACTTTTGTGGGATGGAGTTTGAGACAGTTTGTCTATTGAAGTAGTAAGGAAAAAAAGATAAACAATTTGGAAATAGGCAACAGATGACTGCATGTCCTGTGAGTATCCTCCTGAAGCACAACCAGCTCCACCCAAAGATTATCTCATTCTCTGCAGGCTTCAAAGTATTGGACTCATGATTTAAATTGATTAGGATATTTTACAACTCTGAAGGGGGGGGGGGCGCGTTAACTTGCTGAAGATGATTCTTATCTAACTGCAATGCAAACATTTTTTGGCTGATACGAGGGGTACAAGAAGATGCTACTCCAAAATACGCCTCTTTGACAAAGACATGACCCTTATTTAACTTGCTTTTCTTGGTCACCTTCCCATGACTCCTCCCCTCCCCATCTCCCAACCACCCAGAAGCCCCAACCCCCTTTTCCTTGGTTGTGCCCTAACAAGATATATAAACCCAAGCTCTAATCACCCTTCTGAGTTACTTATCTCTGGGCACTCCCACGTGTAAGCACAGCCACAGGCTGATAAACTTCGGTTTGTTTTTCTCTTGCTAATCTCTTTGGCCAGTCTCCTTTACAGAGCCTCAGCTGGATAGTCTAAGATGGGTGGAGGAAAAGATTTTTTTTTCCTCCCCTACACATAGAAATGAAAATTATTTCCACCCAGAGCAATGATATTCCCTAAAGGTTACCATTTTGTTGCCCTGTGGATCATTAAGCAGCCTTGTCACAAATCTAGCAGTCTTACTCATCAGACTTCCCTTAAGTGACTGTAAATATGTACCTCTACTCTGCTCCTTTGAAACAGCCTTGTCATCCTGGTGCTCCCCTCATCAGGGAGTTATCTAAGTCTTTTATGTGTGTACATTTTATATCTGCATGAAAGACCTGTCTTTAACTTTTGAAAATTATACTTGGGCAGAAGGAAAGGATGAAGGACCCAGAAGGCTGAATAAACTTGGGGTTTGGGGGTGATACTTGCCTTGCTTTATTTACTTTTCGTTTTATTTATGTATTTATTTTTGGCTGCACTGGGTCTTTGGCGTTGCACCGGACTTTCTCTAGCTGCGATGAGCTGGGGCTACTCTCTAGTTGAGGTGCGTGGTCTTCTCATTGTGACAGCTTCTCCTGTTGTAGAGCACGGCCTCTGGGGAAGTAGTTGAGGCACTCAGGCTTAGTTTCCCTGCAGCATGGGAACTCTTCCTGGGCCAGGGATCGAACTCATGTCTCCTGCATTGTCATTCAGATTCTTAACCACTGGACCAGCAAGGAAGTCCCCTCATCCTCTTTAATTTTCACAAAATCACAGTGGCTTAATATTATTAATACTATTTTAATATATAAAAATGTAGATACTTTCCAAGACATAAAAACTTGCCCAGAACTACATAAAAAACGTGGCAAAATAAGAGCCAAGCCCTAGTCTCTTCTTGCCTCTCACTATGTTGTGCTAGCCACAGCTAAGAGCAGGAGGGAGGGATTCCACAAGTAATAGTCACACTCTGCCCAGAGGCCCTCTGTAAGGTCCGTGATAGTAGNCTTGCCCAGAACTACATAAAAAACGTGGCAAAATAAGAGCCAAGCCCTAGTCTCTTCTTGCCTCTCACTATGTTGTGCTAGCCACAGCTAAGAGCAGGAGGGAGGGATTCCACAAGTAATGGTCACACTCTGCCCAGAGGCCCTCTGTAAGGTCCGTGATACGTAGTTACTCTCTTCCATCTGACAGGACCATTGTATTCACCTGTGTACAGTTTATTTTCTTTTCTGGCTCATCCTCTATGTTCCAATCATGCCTCAGGATGTCACATACTTCAGATCTGTAACTTCCTAGATACTGGCCCGTCATCAATTATTTGTGGATATCCCTCAGACACGGCATCCTGAATTGCATATCGTAACAGTACACATGGAACTGATTAATGAAAAGCAGAGAACTATCAGTCTTCTTCCTTGTTGTAGTAGTCACACTCTGCCCAGAGGCCCTCTGTAAGGTCCGTGATAGTAGTTACTCTCTTCCATCTGACAGGACCATTGTATTCACCTGTGTGCAGTTTATTTTCTTTTCTGGCTCATCCTCTATGTTCCAATCATGCCTCAGAATGTCACATAATTCAGATCTGTAACTTCCTAGATACTGGCCCGTCATCAATTATTTGTGAATATCCCTCAGACACGGCATCCTGAATTGTATATCGTAACAGTACACATGGAACTGATTAATGAAAAGCAGAGAACTATCAGTCTTCTTCCTTGTTGTAGGAAATATTCTTTCATTATTCTGCCTAAGATTGAGTTAGCTTTCTTAACTCTCAATAACTGATAATGTATATTAATCTTGTAGGCAAACAAAAAATTATGTCCTTTGTATCTTGGTATTATTTATTTTAGTACCTCTTGTTTTCTCCTATCTTTCACAGAAATGAAACAAGAACGTGTGACCCAGATCTAAGAAATCCATGAGAGGATATTACCTTTCTTTTTTTCTTTTTTTGGTAAAGTAGCTAAGCTGAAACAGCCAGCTGCAGAAGTTCCTAGAGGACAAAAGATACATAAAAAAACAGAAATCAAGATTTGATTGATGTAGTCTAGGAAATATTTTAATGTAGACAAGAGTCATTTGAAAGTTTTAAAGTGAATTTCTCAACCATCAAAATAAAATGTTGCAGTGACATAAGAAATGAGGCTGTGTTTTTCAAAACAAACAAAACTAAAATTTGAAAATAAGTCATTCGTGTTTGGTTTCACAAGCAGTTGAATTACATGGAGAACTACTCATTTTAACAGCTGGATGCTGATGATTGCATGAGGACAATGCTAACACATGTATATGCAAGAAAACCATCTTTTTAGATCACGAATAGCATTAGCCTCACCTGAAATCACTGAGTCTGGAGCATCAAGCAGAGTGAATTAGGTCTGTTCAGATGACAGAAACCTATTCAAACTTTCTGGAAGACAGAGGTTTCGTGTTCTGCAGGAAGCACCCAGGGACACACGTCCAGCCATCTCTGATGCCGCTTCTTTTCAAGTCGGCATCCATCTCTCCAGCTGAGAACAGCAACTTCTGCTATGCGGGCAGTGTGGCCAGTCCGCTGGCTCACATCTCCACTCCCACAGATCTGAGCTTCTCCAAGGAACCCCTCCAAGTAAGACCTCCCAAGCAAAGGGCTCTCACTGACACGTCTTAGACTTGGTCCCTGTCTGCCGCTGAATAACCCCTTGTGGCCAAGGAAGAGGGGTGATATGGTTGGCCTGGCTCAGGCTAGATACTGCCTTCTGAAGCAATCACTATGACCAGTGGTGAAAATAACAAATCCTGAAAGAAAATGGCAAACCGTATCCACCGTATCCGAAGCATATGGTTGTTATGAGGAGAAGGAATACATTAAAAGGAAGATAAGAAGGTACTCTTTGAAGGCATTCTGAATAACAGATATTCAATTATCAGGGACATTTAATGTTTGGAATTTGGTTATTTACTCAAAATTGCTTTTACATTAGCTTTAAAGCATTATCTATTTCAAATGATTAGCCCATATATTCTGTGTTTAAGACTGCCTTTATGGGCCTGTAGGAATAGAAAGGTCTTGTTGCCATATATGTACATATCTCTCCATTCCATACCTCCAAGGGCTGTTTCCTAGCAACCCTCCATTAAGCCTTTGATTAAGTTCGAGGTGATGAGACTATTATTTACATTTGTCATATTCTAGTAGACTCATTCTTCTCCCCTCTCCACTCCTTTGATCACTGCTTTATTCATTTGCTCAACAAATATTTACTGAGTGCTTATTGTGTGCCAGTTCTCTAGATACAGAAAGAGATAGAGAAACAAGCATGGTCCCTGCCCTCGAGTGCTACATCAAAGAGGAGACATCAACGAGTAAACAGATATTATACAGCAGTAGACAAGTGCCATGATTGGCCTGTTTCATTTTCCAATATCCTCTAAAGTTACCGTGAACAACCTGTTCCCCTCAAAATGCTTATTCATCCAATTTACTGATGTCTGCCGTTTTTCAAGTAGGAATTAACTTCCATTGACAAATACAGAAAAGGATTAAAGTACAAATGCAATGAGAATATTTTGAGTTCACACTGAGGTCAAAGGACTCATTTTTTAGATCCTTCCTTATAAGTAGGATAGCTATCTGTTTCATCGCTTCCAATAGTGAAAGGGGTGAGACCTACCCAGGTGAGACACCAAGATAACAGGTATCAGCTAAGACTATGCTGGGCAAAGTGGAACAAGAGCTCCCCATTAGGGAGAGACCATCAGAGGGACGTCATAAGAGCTGGGAGGAAGGGTGTATGAAGAGGAAAACATGGAAATAGTTTGATTCTTCCCATCGTTGCCAGTGGCCAACAGTGAAATCAGGGAGGTGTTCCTAGGGATGGGGGAGGCTGGTTTAATTTGGCCCCATTTTCAAGCTCACCTATGTGCCATGAGTGGTTGAGTATCTGAGATGTAGAGGGATGGCCAAGGCATGGGTGACTTAGAACTCATCCTTGTCACAAGGATGGTAAACCACCTTCAGTCACTAACATTTAGACCCTGTGCTCATGAAATACGGTGGACAGCAGTATATAACAAGCTGTGAGCCCCTCAGAGGGTGGAGCGTAGGCTCTGAGCAGACCCGCTACTGGGGATGGGGGCAAAAAACAGGGAGAACACGAGGGCTTCCAGCCCTGAAGAGAGGCAGGGAACTGGGAGCAGGGCGGGTGGTGAGGAGTTCTGCAGACAGCACTCACCTATTTCCCAATTTTGTCTAAGTGAGAAATCCACAGAAGAGATACGAGGGTGGGAGGGGTGATGGAGAAGTAATGAACGGTGCAAAGAACAGGTGAGAGAAGTTAAAGTAGGAATTTATGCCTTTATGAAACTCCACAATATTCTGCTCCCTAGAAGCTAAGCAGTCAGTGCTTTTTCTCTCTCAAGCAAGTAGGAACTTGTGGTTTGTGTCCCTAAAATTTCTGAATAAAGCAAGGACACTGGTCAACAGGGAAACCCCTTTGAGACTCTGGCAACTCCTTGCAGATGGTCCCCTTGTAGAGCAATGATCAATTTTTCTTCAGGAAGGTAAATTATGGGAAGCAAGCTCTCCTGAAGGCAACTGAGCTGTGTAACATCATAGGCTTTATTAGCAGACATGAAATATTCCTTACAGACCTTCCAGCTGGTGGCGACATTCTGCTGAGTCTAGACATCAGCTCTGTAGTTGGTGCTAGGTATTTGCAGAGGAGTAATTGTTCAAGGAAAACCCTCCTGTCTTCTTCTGAGATCAGAGTGTTCTGAAGCCACTCTGCTTGCTGTCTGGCTGAAGTGAAATTCAGGGTTCCTTGTGAAATTACTAGGAACCAGGTACCATTTTAATGCACTGTTAAACATTATTTGCTTTTCTCTGGGTCATAGTGGCACTGAGCTCTCTTTCACTGCAGAGGTGCAAACTAGTATATTTTATGTACTTGGTTTTATGAGTTCTCTGGCTCTTCTAGGCTCTTCTTTGCTTTAGCTCAGCCCCCAAACCAGAGTAAGTATCTGTTAATATTTCCCCTGACCGCTATTCAAGAAAAGGAAGCGCTTGATATTTATCACGATGGCAGAATTCCCTGACAGTCTTTGGTCCAGAGCTTGTGGACGACAATGCTAGTGCAGTGACTACAGTGCCTGTGGTACATTGCTAGGCCAACTTTGTCAATCCACGAAACTCCTTGAGAAGTTTGCTAGCAATGCCAGATCTGAGTCAAATTCTCCCAAAGATTCTGACCCACCGGGTCTGGGGTAGGACCCAGAAATTTGCATTGTTAACAAACCTACCTGAGGCTGCAACAGATTTGCATGCGTGTATGAGTGTTAAGTTGCTTTAGTCGTGCCCAACTCTTTATGACTCTATGGACTTAGCCTGCCAGGCTCCTCTGTCCATGAGATTCCCCATGCAAGAATACTGGAGTAGGTTAATTTCCTACTCCCGGGGATCTTCCTGATCCAAGGATTGAACCCACATCTCTTATGTCCCTTGCATTGGCAGGTGGGTTGTTTACCACAAGCACCACCTGCCTAAGGAACAAACTTGAAATACAGTTTTTCCCCCCTTCATTAGCGAAGTTGTTGGCTCATGTGGTAGATTCATTCATTCACTCACTCGTTACCCAGCACTTGCTTTGTGTCTCCTAACTTGAATTTCTATTTCTAAAGACTTTACATTCCAGGGACTTCCCTGGTGGTCCAGTTGAGAAGTTGCCTCTCAACGCAGGGGACTTGAATTTGATCCCTGGTTGAGGAACTAAGATCTCACATGCCAAGGGCAACTAAGCACACACTGTGCAAATACTGAGCCCAAGCACCACAAGTAAGACCTAAGCAGTCAAAAATGGATAAATAAATAAATATTTTCTAAAAATTATCTATGGCTGTGTGACCAAATATTTCAAACTTAGCGCTAAAATAAAAATTACTTCTTTTTAAGAAAGACTTTAAATTCCATCAAGTTTCACGTTTCTTGGGAGATTTGCCAAGGGTGAGGCTCACAAGAGACAGAATAAAATTGGCTGTAAGAGTGGTCACCCCAGCTGCAGGCCTGGAGTGGGAGGGATGACATCCAGCCTTAAGGAACAAACTTGAAATACAGTTTTTCCCCCCTTCATTAGCGAAGTTGTTGGCTCATGTGGTAGATTCATTCATTCACTCACTCGTTACCCAGCACTTGCTTTGTGTCTCCTAACTTGAATTTCTATTTCTAAAGACTTTACATTCCAGGGACTTCCCTGGTGGTCCAGTTGAGAAGTTGCCTCTCAACGCAGGGGACTTGAATTTGATCCCTGGTTGAGGAACTAAGATCTCACATGCCAAGGGCAACTAAGCACACACTGTGCAAATACTGAGCCCAAGCACCACAAGTAAGACCTAAGCAGTCAAAAATGGATAAATAAATAAATATTTTTTAAAAATTATCTATGGCTGTGTGACCAAATATTTCAAACTTAGCGCTAAAATAAAAATTACTTCTTTTTAAGAAAGACTTTAAATTCCATCAAGTTTCACGTTTCTTGGGAGATTTGCCAAGGGTGAGGCTCACAAGAGACAGAATAAAATTGGCTGTAAGAGTGGTCACCCCAGCTGCAGGCCTGGAGTGGGAGGGATGACATCCAGCCAGTTGGAAACCATCTGGTAGGGAAACAGATCCGATGATGACCCTCACCTAAGGAACTTGGCTGTTTGTCTAAGCCTCCAGAGGGAGTGATCCTTGGCCCCATAATGGGTTGAAGCAGCTTCAAGTGTTATGAGGGAATGGAGATTTCAACATGTGTGATCGGGAAGCTGAATAAGATCTTTGTTTGGGAGGCTAGTGGGTCTCTTCTGTTTTCTTTACTATTGTACTGTGACCAACAATTGGTTATTTGATTTCTGTTATATCTTAAAAATTGTGGATCATGTGAAATGATAGCTTGCAATTATTCCACATGGGTATAGCCCCTTACATCTTCAATTCTCTCAAAGTGCTTTTGGAGGATTATAATCCCTCAATACAGACATAAGTTTCACTTTAAGGCTGACCCTAAATCAAAGAATTAGATATGGATGCCTTCGAAAAAACCTCGGCCACCCCTTGGGTTGGGGAATGTGAAAGAGTCTGTCTTGAGTTTTGGTTGGTTGGTTTCATTCTTTTTTTAGTTTTATTTTTGGGAAAGATGGTAGAATTTCACAAAGATTTGGTGGGGGAGGGGGTGAGCAAGGAGAGAGATAGCCGAGGGAGGAGGAGTACTGTACACCCCACATCACCCTCTGACCTCTATCACCCTGTTCAGGCTGATATAACGAAACATCTCAGACTGGGTGATGTATAAACAAGAGAAGTTTATTCCTCACAGTCCAGAGGCTGGAAGTCCAAGATCAGGCTCAGGCCTTGAGTTTCTCTCCAGGTGGAAGACCGCCATCTTGTTTCCTCATGTGGCAGAAAGAAGGTGTGATAACTCTCTCACACAAGGACACTAATCCCACTTGTGAGAGCGCCACCCTCGCAAGCTAATCACCTCCCAAAGGCCCCACCTCTAAATACCATCTCTTGAGGGGTAAGGGTTTCTAATATAGATTTTAGGGGACATAAACACTTGGAGTATAACATGACCTCATGTTTTAAATGGACTTGTAACCTGTCTCCAGAAGAGATTTGGGTAAGGGTAAGTTGTGTGTGTGTGTGTGTGTGTGTGTGTGTGTGTGTGTGTGTGTGAGAGAGAGAGAGAGAGAGAGAGATCTATGTATCTATGTGTTTGCTGCGGAAACCAGTATTGTGGTGAGTGGGTACACACATTTTTAATCCCATGATCGCCTATCCATGGTAATAAATGTGCTTAATGTTTGGTTTGCCCCAAAAGTGTAGAATAATCAAATTCCTGATCCTTGAAGTATATGGAGAAGAGTCATTTCAGTTGGGATAAAAGAGAGATATCAAAAACCCAAGCAGGAAAGGGAAATCACATGGGTGTAACAGTCTCACCCAGCTAGAACCTGTATTCTCCCCACCCCACTGTGATAAATGGGGATGCCCATGGGGACAGGTCACCCACACGAGAAGATGCGCTCAGCCTGGGCAAACAGGCAGATGGGCATGCAGACACCCAGGCTTTGCCTTTCACAAACTTTTCCCAAGACTGTCCAACCCTCTATCTTTACTGCTCCTTCTGCTGCCAGCCAAGCATAAACATGGGCCCAGGAGCCTCTCCTGCTCACCCAGAGTCTCTCTGGCAGCCTCACTTAACAGCTGTCATAATCTCATGGCCTTGTTGGGCAGGACTGACTTCCTGGGTATGTGACCTGTGCAATCACATAGGCCTTGCTTGGTTCAGTGCTCTGGTATCACCATCTTGAAGTGCTTAATAATTTTTAAATGAGGAGTCTACAAGTATGTCTCCAGTCACACTTGCAGGGCCAGGAAGATGCCTCTGGCTCAGTGGTGGGAGGGCAGGGCGGCTCCTGGTCAGGTCCTCCACAGCAGAGCAGGCCTGTGTCTGCCATTTATCATCTGCCTTCTCTTGGTCCCTCCAGGAAAGGACCTAGAAAAATGCAGGGGAGAGAGAGCGCTGGTGTAATTTATTACTGTTTCTGGTAAGATCCAGGGGACAGCATAGATGAAGACTGTGAATGTTGGGACTGAATGAACTTTGATTAGGAGAGGTGGCAAGAATGGCCCTCAAATAGTCCCCAAGCATGGGGGTAAGTGCTGCTCATGCAGGCAGAGGCCAGGTCCTGATGGGATGAACTCCTGTCATGACCACGTTCATCAGAGACTCTCCCCCTGGCCCAGCACAGGACTGGCCTGGATCCTGAGAGACTGCCTGGCATGCTGCTGAGAGCAGAGCCTCTCTCTACTGCCCCATGTGCTGTCTACCAGCACCCCAGCACCTCGCGCTAGCTTCATCATCCTGGAAAGGAGCAGGATCCGCAAATAGGACTGTGACTGTGGTTTTTGCTGGTAACCCATACTGGCTGCCATTCACTAAGTATTTGTTACATATCAGGCCATGGAGCTATCTCCCACTTAGCCTTAAACACAGTGCTGTCAGACAAGTTAAATTATTCTCCCCACCTCATGGATTAGGAAATGGATGTTCAGGGCAAGTGTGCAACTTTTCAAGGTTGACAAAGCTCATATTTGAGTCCAGGTGTTTCTGAAAAGAGGGACCAACATTTCTCCCATTAAGTTGTTTTGTCTCCCTAAAATCTACCCATCTCACTGGGTTGTGTGTCTCATATAAATCCCACATCAGTCACAGGTACATACACATATGTGTGGATCCAACCCGTCCCCTGTCCCCCAGGGGGACATGCAGTTGGATGATAGAAGAGGTTTCTGGGTTATTACTCTCCTGTAATACTGAGCATCAGGAAAAGAGATTCTCCTGTCTCTTCAGATGATGCACTGATGCCCTGCTCAGCCTTCTTGCACACACCTGGCCAGCGAAAGCCCTTGATAGTGAGTGACGACGACAGCTAATGTCTATGAAACACACCTCTCCAGTTTCCTCGTTTAATGTGACCACCCTGTGAGGCAGACACTGTCATTGCTTCCATTTTCTGATGATAAAACTGAGGTTTGGAGAGGTTAAGTACCAAGTTTGCACAGCTAGACGTGGGGGTCATTTATTGATTCATTTAACAAGCATTCTTTAAACACCTGCCTTCTGCCAGACCCTCTCCTGGAAACACTAGTGAGCAGAACGCAGAGAGAGCCCGTCCTCACAGAGGCCAATGGGCAAACACACATGAGTGAGAATGGTTAGAGAAGGCTTCTCTTAGAAGACTGAGGTGTGACCAGGAGTGACTAGGTCAAGGGAGTATAGAAGAGACTCATTTGAGGGACCAGTATGTGAAAAGCTTGTGGTGGGATGCATCATGACCCAGTCAAGGAATTGAAAGAAGTTCAGTAAGGTCAATAAGGCCAAAGTGAACAGAAGGATTGGTCCAGAAAATTCTCAAGAAGAAAAAGGTCAGGCTGTCTTTACCCTAAGTAGCTGGAGGCTTCCCTGATAGCTCAGTTGGTAAAGAACCTGCCTGCAGTGCAGGAGACCCCGGTTCAATTCCTGGGTCAGGAAGATCTGCTGGAGAAGGGATAGGCTACCTACTCCAGTATTTGTGGGCTTCCCTTGTGGCTCAGCTGGTAAAGAATCTGCCTGCAACATGGGAGACCTGGGCTCGGTCCCTGGGTTGGGAAGAGCCCCTGGAGAAGGGAAAGGCTACCTACTCCAGTATTCTGGCCTGGAGAATTCCATGGACTGTATAGTTCATAGGCTCACAAAAAGTCGGACACAACTGAGCAGCTTTCACTTTCGCTACGATCAATGAAGAGCCACTGATGAGTTTTAAGTAAAATGACAGAATATAGGCCATAATTTAAGAAGATCACACTGAGTGATGCATGGAGAGTGGACAGAAGAGGGGCAAGAGTGGAGATGGATGACCAAAGAGTTGGCTATTCTAGAAGTCCAGGAGGAAGACAGTGGTAGCGTGGGGACAGCAGTGGAGATGGGAAAAAAAATGAGAGGGAGAAAAGAGGTACAATGATAACAGCTGACTCTGACTGAATAGAGGAAGTGAGAAAGAGAACATGTTCATGGATTTGAATTCAGATATGTTAGTCTCCAAGTGTTAGTTGCTCAGCTGTGCCTGTTCTTTGCAACCCCATGACTGTAGCCCACCAGGCTCCTCTGTCCATGGGATTCTCCAGGCAAGAATACTGGAATGGGTTGCCATGTCCTTCTCCAGGGGGTCTTCCCAACCCAGCGCCTGAACCTAGGCTTCCTGCATTGCAGGCGGATGCTTTACCATTTGAACCGCCAGCGAAGCCCGCTAGTCTCCAAATGCTACTTTTAATCACTTGCTATTCAGGGTTAAGTTCAGCGGTACACAACCAGAAACTCCAAACCTCAATAACTAAAATAAGATAAAAACTTATTTTATCTCACAAAGAAAAACTCTGAAGATAGTCAGTCCATGACTAGTTTAGGTTTCTGCCATATTCACAGGTGTCGCTAGCAGTAAGAATCTGCCTGCTGACTCAGGAGATGCAAGAGATGTGAGTTTGATCCCTGGGTTGGGACGATATCCTGGAGAAGGACATGGCAACCCATTCCATTGTTCTTGCCTGGAGAATCCCATGGACAGAGGAGCCTGGCAGGTTACAGTCCATGGAGTCACAAAGAGTCAGACATGACTGGTCATGTACACACACACATACACACATTAAGGATATAGACATCTTTTTTTTTTTTTTTTGCTTTGTCTTCCCTAGCACACAGGTACCACCTCCTTGTCTGAACTGGCAGCTGGAGCTCAGCCATTATATCTGCATTCCAGCAGAAGAGGGGAAGAGGAGAAAGGACACACTCCTCCTTCCTCCCTTTGAGGATATTACTTGGGAGTCACATACTAAACTTCTGATTATATCTCATTTACCAGAAATTAGTCAATGGATAGTCCTACACAGGAAGCTGAGAACTGTCCCCTTTGTTTTGGGCAATGAAGTGCCAGCTTACGATCAAGGGTTCAGTTATTAAGAAGAAGGGAAAAACGGGTGTCAGGGTACAGCTAGTGGGGTGCCACTAGTCCTTAGTCTGTGAAACTTCAGATGACATGCTAACTCATGAAAAGTCAAAACTAGAGACTCACTCACAATGAAGTAGATTTGTCTAGGTCTCAATTTTATACATCTTTTGGTGTCCACTTTTTGCATAGTTGTTAGCTTTCTAGGCTGAAATTACCCACTTGAATGTAAAACGGTACAGCCACTGAGGGAAAAACTTTAGCAGTTCCTCAAAAAGTTAAACATAGAGTTATCATATGACCCTACAATTCCACTCTCAGACATATACCGAAAAGAACTAGAAATATATGTCTGTGCAAAAAATGTGTACACACGTTCTTGACATCATTATTTACTTTAGCCAGCAAACGAAAATATCCTAAATGCCCATCAGCCAATAAATGGATACATAAAATGTGGGATATCCATACAATGAAATATTATTCAGTGATAAAAAGTACTGATACATGCTAAAACATGGATGGACCTCGAAAACATTATGCTCAGCAAAAGAAGGAAGATAGAAAAGGACACATTGTATGATTCCGTTTCTTTGAAATGTCCAGAATAGGCAAAGTCATAGAGACAGTAGATTAGCCATTGTCAGGAAATGGGAGGAACAGTCAAGAGTTGTATTTTTGGAGTGATGAAATTGTTCTAGAATTAGACAAAAGTGTTGGTTGCACAACTCGATGAGTACAATACCAATGACAATAAAGACTGTATGCTTTAAAGGGATGAATTTTATCGCATGATACTGCTTATATCTGGAATTTAAAATAATACAAATGAAATTATTCACAAAACAAAATTAGAGTCGTAGAAAACACACTGATGGTTACAAGAGGGGAGAGAGGGGAAGGGATGAACCGAGATACTGGGGCTGACATACCCACACTACTATGCATAAAATAAGTAACGAATAGGAGGTTACTGCACAGTACAGGGAACTAACTCTTCTTCATCCTCTGTAATGACCTACATGGGAACAAAATCGAAAAAGACTGATTCTAGGTGTATGTATATAACTCATTCACTTTGCTGTACAGCAGAAACTATTGCAACATTGTAAATCAACTATATTCCAGTAAAAATTTATTTTTAAAAAAGAATCAATTTTCTGTTATAAAAAATATACCTCAGTTTTAAAAAGCCCTCTGTCTTTAGTTCCACATATAGCTCTTTTTTTAACCTCTTCCCAAATCCCATGTATATGTATGTGTGTGAGCTTAGTAGCTCAGTCATGTCCGATTCTTTGCAACCCCATGGACTGTAGCCCACCAGTTTCCTCTGTTCATGGGGATTCTCCAGGCAAGAATACTGGACTGGGTTGCCATGCCCTCCTCTGGGGAGATATATATATGTTAAATCTAATGAAATAACAGTGTTCAAGTTTAGCTTTTGTTTCATGTCCTTGGGATAATTTTAGCTATAGGAAGCCAGACATCTGTTTTTCCTTGAATTTTGAAATTTCTCTAAGGCTGCTGATCATCCTACATCACTGCACTGTGGCTGTGTCAAGGTTATCAAGGGCTGGGTAGCAAATTACACCACAAATCAGCAGCCTAAAGAAAAAAGCCCTGGCTATCTCAGAGCTTCTGGGTCAGGAATCTGAGAGCAGTTTAGCTGTTGGTTCTGGCTCAGGTTTCCTCATGGGATTTCTGTCAAACTGTCAGCCAGGGCTATGGTCCCTGCACCCATGACAGAGACTGCAAGACATGCTCTGCAGCGCCCTTGAGAGGCCATTGGCAGTGGACTGCTCTCAACAAAGCTTCCTTCCTCCTAGAGTGAGTAATGAACAAGAGATGCAGAGAGAATGCCAGCTGCTGTGTCTTTTTCACCTAATCTTAGATATGACATCCCTTTGCCAACAAAGGTCCATCTAGTCAAAGCTATGGTTTTTCCAGTGGTCATGTACGGATGGGAAAGTTGAGCACAGGGAAGGCTGAGCACTGAAGAACTGGTGATTTTGAACTGTGGTGTTGGAGAGAAGACTCCTGAGAGTCCCTTGGACTGTAAGGAGATCAAATCAGTCAGTCCTAAAGGAAATAAGTCTTGAATATTCTTTGGAAGGACTGATGCTGAAGCAGAAGCTCCAATACTTTGGTCACCTGATGCAGAGTCGACTCACTGGAAAAGACCTTGATGCTGGAAAATGAAAATTTTCATTCTCCCTCTGAGAATCTAGAGGCACATTATGCAACTACCACGTCCCTACTGTGAGTCAGGAGCAGAGAGGAGAGTAGCAGAGGATGAGATGGTTGGATAGCATCATCAACTCGATGGAAATGAATTTGAGCAAGCTGTAGGAGATAGTGAAGAACAGGGACGCCTTGCATGCTGCAGTACATGGGGTTGCAAAGAGTTGGACATGATTTAAAGACTGATCAACGACAGACATGGCACCCATCACTTCTTGCCATATTCCACTCGTCCCACAGACCAACCTGGCACACTGTGGGGGGCGGGAGGCACTGCACAAGCCTGTGAACACAAGGAGGTGGGATCACTGGGGCCACTGGTGGGGCTGGCTGCTCTGGGGAGGCTGTAGTATTCAGCCTAGACAAATCAAGGAATCAGAAACTCAGTGATGCTTCTCAAAGCTCGTCACTCAGCCAAACCTGGCTTGAATGCTGTAAGGTGAAGGGTGCATCTACCGGCAGGAGTGACACCCAGGGGTCCAGCTGCTAGTGACGTTGCAGTGGGAGCTGCCTGGAGGACAGCCCTGGGGAACGAGGCCCTCAGAACACACTCTGTCAGCTTCCTGCTTCGTGAACTTGGACATGGAACTTGGACATGAAGCAGCTGTCATCTGTGAAATGGACACTGTGATTAGGCCAGTGTTTTTTAGTCTGGGTTCTTGGGGCCCCAGGAATCCAAGAACGTACTGCCAGGTGAAGCCCTGGTTTTATCAGGTCCCATGTAAGAGTTCATTTGGTAAAATAAAAGTGTAATAAAGAGAACAGTGGTAATGAAGAGTATGCAGTGGGCTAGAAAGCCACCGTACTGCATGACGGCTGAGCCTCCTGTCCCTTCACTTTTGAATGTCCTGGCTGGGATTTCTTTGGAAGGAGTGATGCTAAAGCTGAAACTCCAGTACTTTGGCCACCTCATGCGAAGAGCTGACTCATTGGAAAAGACTGATGCTGGGAGGGATTGGGGGCAGGAGGAGAAGGGGGCGACAGAGGATGAGATGGCTGGATGGCATCACGGACTTGATGGACGTGAGTCTGAGTGAACTCCGGGAGTTGGTGATGGACAGGGAGGCCTGGCATGCTGCGATTCATGGGATCACAAAGAGTCGAACACGACTGAGCGACTGAACTGAACTGAACTGATGTCAGAATCAGCAAGCTTCTCTATAGGGTCGCTCTCAGTCACGCTGTAGGTATGCAAAGAATGTGCAGCTCTGTTCCATCCCGGGTTTGGCTAACCAGACGGAACTGCCCTTGTATCAGATATCACAGTAATTGTCATTCAGTCCTTTTCTTGTTGCCTGGAGGGGGAGTAATCAAACAGAAAAGGCAGCGGCAGCGCTGTTGAGAAGGAGCCAGTCTATTTGCACGGAAAGAGAAAGGTCCGTCCTGGGGGGGAAGCCAGAGCAGAGACAGGAAAAAGTGCAGAGGGAGAGAGTGGGCTTGAGAAAGGGCGCCACCAGGCTCTCTGAGCTCAGCTCTTCTCACTGAGACCACCTCACAGAAGCCAAGGTGAGCAAGTGAAGTCGTGGCTCACTTGGGGGGTAGTGCCCTAGCTGAGGGGGGCTGTAATATGACAGGGGTGGTGGCCGAGGGGACAGGGCAGGAATCACTGGAAAGGGGAAGCCTCCACTCCCTCTCCACACAGGAATTCAGGCTCAGAGAGCCAGATCTTCGCTTTTTCCCGGAGAAGCCAGAAATCCAGGTTTTTATGTGAAATTTCCCAATTTTAAAACTTGCCAAGGGCTTCCCTGGCGGCTCAGCGGTAAAGAATCCACCTGCCAACGCAGGAGACACTATCTGGATCCCTGGTCCGAGAAGATAGATCCTACCTGCCGCAGGACAACTAAGCCCGCGTGTCACAACTGCTGAGCCCACGTTCCTCAACTACTGAAGTCCAAAAGCTCTGGAGCCTGCGGTCCCCAACAGGAGAAGCAGCCACAAAGAGAAACCTGAGCACTGCAACAAGAGAGTGGCCCCTGCTCGCCACAGCTAGAGAAGAGGCGGTGCAGCAGCGAAGACCCAGCACAGCGAATGAATAAATAACATTGTATACATATATGTATATACGAGTGAGTGAGTGAAGTCGCTCAGTCGTGTCCGACTCTTTGCGACCCCATGGACACCAGGCTCCTCCGTCCATGGGATTTTCTAGGCAAGAGTACTGGAATGGGTTGCCTTTTCCTTCTGCAGGGAACTTCCCAGTCCAGGGATCGAACCCAGGTCTCCCGCGTTGTAGACAGCGGCTTTACCGTCTGAGCCACCACAGAAGTCACATATACATATCTTGCCAGACAGAGCTTATCACTGCATCAGACCTGATCCATTGGTCCAGTTTGCGACCCCTGAACTCCAAATTAGTGCCTCCATTTTAAGTAAAAACACCAGGAAATGTGGACTAAAATTTCCGCCTTCTTCTGAGATTCTAGAGGCACACTATTTAATTGCCAAGCCCCTCTGTGTGCCAGGCACAGACAGGATTCTAGGACGTTCTCATTTTCTCGTGACGTCTCTGACCACAGAGCCTTTTCCTCCCTTGTTCCATCCATTAGGATTTCTGTGCATGGGAACATGGGGAAAATGGAAATAGAAGGGAAGGAAAACCTGGGCGTGGAAGGAAAGTTGGACCCGTGTCCCATTCCACAGGTGGGGGTAAAATTATGCCCCCCAAATTGCCATCATTCTTTCCTTCGCAACTGGCCCACAGCTCACCCATCAAATGGCTCAGTAATGACTACAGCACACATCGATGGATTACCTACTGTATGCCTGCCTGGAAAGGGCATCATCATATTAGTACATATGTTATTCTTTATAACAGGACCCCTTTGTATAAGATGAGGATGCCAAAGCCTAAGGAAGCTAAATGACTGGCTGAGTTCATAGAGCTCTCAAGCAGTGTAACTAGGATTTGAATCTCCATGTGTGACTCCAGAGCACACATTTTTAACGTTATATGGAGTGAGTGCATGAAACAGTGAGTGAATGAGTGAATTAATAAGTGAGAGACCAAAGCCCTCACCCTTCAGCCCTGCCCTGCCAGCAGCGCCTGCCCTGGTTTTGAGACTTAAAAGACCTGAATGACAAATTTGCAGGCTTCTCAGAGGAATCTTGGGGCCATCAGTTCTCTTAATGGCTCAGGGGGCTCCTACTTGTCACAGACCTCCCAAGAGCCGTCAGTGTCAAACACACATTCAGTCCCCTTCCTGTCACGCTGATACACTTGGCATCATTTGCCTCTTAAACATGGTGAAGGGGAAAGACTTCAAGACAGCAGCAGGTTTTATGCATCAAGGAGGGGTATTATTTACCAGCGAACTAATTTCTGTTGTTTTTGTCTGTTCCCTAGTGTATAATCAGAGCTCATGAAAGTGCTACTGTGTGGGAGGTCTACATTTCCTCTCGATTAAGCGTCCCCAGATGCTAATAGATCTTGACATGCCATGCCTCCCTGCCTGCTTCGGTTCACCTTCCAGCCTCACTCTTCCGCCCTGCTGCAGCCCAGGAGCTCAGGTCATCCAGCCCTGTGGTTGCATAATCAGTCACTCTTCTCCAATACTGCAACTTGACGTCTGCCTGAGACTATCTCTTGCTTGATGTGGTCGAGCGTCTACTGTCTGCTTTGATTCAGAAACCTCTCCTTCATCAGAATCTCACTCCCAAGGGGGGCTGGGTTTCCTTGCTGGTTTTGGAAAGTACCAACAGCATTCCCCTAGTGCCTTCACACGAGTCCCTGGGTGACACTCGCTGGCCCCATGGCCAGACAGGCGGTCAGCAAGCATTTCTCTACACCGCAGTTAGCAAACTTGCACTTTCAGGAGCTGTTGGGATGAAACCAGGAAATTCTGTGGTCCTCCAGATAGCCCCAGTGACACTATTTTTGCAAAGTATCATACCCAAAGGATACGAAGCATGACCCAAACAGCAGCCTCTTTGCTTTTACCCCAGATTCCCTCCCTCCCATCCAAGACAAGCTCCACGGGCTTAATGCCTCCACCCTGAGGACTTTGGCCTTTGTTACCCAGGAAAGGACACTGAGAGGTTCTTAGAATGGCATGATTTGGAATCTGCAGAACTGGGGCCACATTCTTGCTCTGCCATGTGTTAGTTCTGGCATCTAAAGAAAATCACTTAACCTGGGGGTTCATTTTCCTCCCCTATAAAAATGGGAGTAATAAGGACAAAAATTGCCTCACAAGATTATTGTAAGAATGAAATAAATTGGCATGTGTGAACGTACTTGGGACAGAGTAGGTTTTCACCAAACATTCAGTGAATTTCCTTAATGAAGGAACGAAGGCGTCCCCTTTCATTTTCCCTTCTCACTACTGAGGTGAAAGAAGGGTCGTGGCCCCCAGTGAGAAGTCCTGCACCCCAACCTGAGAGCACACCTCTCGCAGCGTGATGGTGGAGTTTGGGCCATTCTAGTTGTGATTTCTTCTCTCCACCTGGCCAAGGAGTCTGGTGGGGTGTTTTCTTTAAAGATTTTGTTTTTGGATGTGGACCATTTTTTAAGTCTTTATTGAATGTATCATGATATGGCTTCTGTTGGTTTTGTTCTGTGTTTTTTTGGCTAGAGTCATGTGGGATCTTAGCTCCCCAACCAGGGATTGAACCTGCACCCCCTGCACTGGAAGCAGAGTCTTAATCATCAGACCCTGAGGGAGATCCTTGGTGTCACTTTAGAACTCTACTCTTTTAATTTTTTTATTATGAAACATTTTACACTTACAAAGAAGTGAAAAGAACACTATCATGAACAATCTACCAGCTAGTTAGCATTTTGCCATGTTATATATTATACATATTGTGTTTATATACGTATGTGCTGCTGCTAAGGCGCTTCAGTCATGTCCGACTCTGTGCGACCCCAGAGACGGCAGCCCACCAGGCTCCCCGTCCCTGGGATTCTCCAGGCAAGAACACTGGCGTGGGTTGCCATTTCCTATGTATATGTATATATATATTTATTGGTTGAACTATTACAGAGTTAATGACTCCTCATCCCAAAATATTTCAACAGGCATATCCAAAGGAAGTTGTTCTTTTACATAACTACATTGACATTATGCATTAACCAAATTAACCATTTCCTAATATCATCTAACACTCACTTCACGTCAAATTTTCCAAAATTATTTCCAGAATAGATAATCAAAGGTACATTGTTGTATTTCTTAAATGTTTAAAAATCTAAAGCAGACTTTTTCCCACTCACTTCCAGTCCCAGCTTACCTGCCACACACACACACACACACACACACACTTTGTCTCCTTTGATGCTAAATTTGATTCCTATACTAAGATGGTGAGCAGCCAGACCTAAAGGCTGTTAAAATATAGATTTCTCCTTTATAATTAGCAAGTTGTGAGGGCAAAGGGGAGGAGGAGCGTTGGTTTTTCTCTTTCTATTCCCATGCTCCCTCAGTGACTTTGACTGAAATAGAAGTTTAGGGAAGGGAGAGATTGCTATCCCTGGGAGATGACAGTTATTTTCATGCATCAGATGGCACCTTGACCAGCTTGAAGACTACTTTGGCAGATGTGGAGAAGTGTGCCTGGCACGGGGAAGACCATGAGGGAAGTCTTAGAAGCAGCCAAGGCTGGGGGTGTGTACAAGGACCAGTGAGCCATTCACTTTAACTAGAGGGTGGGCCAGCCCTGATGATACAACCCACAGTGGCAGAAAATGCATATGAAAGGACCCAATTGTTGTCAATCATGGATACACTCAAGGGTCTAGAGGACAGAACAAGCATGGCTTCACTGTCCCTCTTGAGTCTGAGGTAAGGCTGATTGTATTTTGCAAAGGTTCAGGGGAGCTCTCTCCCCTGGTGTCTTCTTCCTTGCTGTTCTACTTTATATCTACATGGTCTTGGCTCTACCTCACTGCCTCTTCCTTTACCTCTGCAGCCAAGTCCCACATCGCCATAGATCTATGCTATCTTCAGTTAGCACCAAGGAGGCAAACCAGTCTCCACTGCTCGACTCATTGCCTCTCGTAACTTTAATACTTTGTTATGCTAAAATAAATATGAATAAATAAATAAATATGCTAAAATAAAAGTGAGGATGGAGAGAGTCATGAGGGTGTGAGGAGCAAAGAACCCTGTACTGATGAGTGAGTCAGGCAGAATATCCAAGTGATAGGAAATAAGATTGGAAGAGTTCCTTGGAATCTGGTTACCAAGGATTTCTGAGCAAGGATTTCTGACCAGATCAGAACTCTTGAACTGTGTTGATCATCCAGATGTGCATAAGTGCATAAGATGGCTTGGAGAGTAGAAGTAACCCGAGGATGGGATGGTTTGGATGGAGACGCCAGGTGGCAGGTGGCAAGCGACTCTAAAAGCATGGATGTCGCTGTCCAGAGAGAAATGTGAGACAGAGGGGAACAGTAGCAAGGATGATTTCTCTGACACCCAAGGGCTGGGAGGTAGAAAGAAGCACTTGAAGTAGAGAAAACAGAAAAGCTCATCCTGAGTGGGAGGAGGTAAACTAGACTATCTCTGTATAGAAGAAGCACATGAAGAATTGCTTGCAAGGAAAGAGCGCAAATAGTATTCGGGGCTGAAATGCTTTCACAGAGATAAGAACTGAGCAAGAGACTTTGAATTGGGTGCACACGCTTCTCCTCCAGCCCTACCCCTTGCGTGTCTACATCCATCTCCCTTTCCTGTGATCCTCTTTAGCTACCCATTACTCATCTCTCCTGTGAACTCTGGGTGCCATCTCTTTCTTCCTTCATGTCCTGTCAGTCTCTCCCCTTCCTCTCTCCCTGCTCAGCCAAGAGGCTCAAGACTCTGCTATCTTAATAACACAAACCAACCGATCTTCCTCAATCTTACACCTCCATTCAGATCTTGCCCTTATTCTCTATTATTCCACATATAACCCTTGGAGGAAGTTATCTTAGCTGCATCTGTTTGTCTCCTTTTACTCACTCCTTACCTCTGCCCAATATCCCTTCTCCAGAATGTTCTCATTATGATCACTGATGGTCTCCATACAGTTAAATCCAGTGGTTGTTTGGTCTATACCTTATCTAGACTTTGTGAGTCATTGATAACATAAATTACTTTTTTTTCTTGCAAGCCCCTCTTGTCTTGCCTCTGAAACCACGCATTCCTGTTTTTTCTCATCCCTTTGTATCCATTCCCCCTCATTTTCCTCTGTTCATGCTGGAAATCACCCCTGGGCACCAAGGAGGCCCATGGTGACCTCCACCATTTTTATGTTAATGAGTCCCAGATCTGTATTTCCAGCCCAGACTTCTTGGAGCTCCAGAACAATGTATAGTATCTAATTGTCTATCAGACAACTCCATTTTTATCCACCAAATCCTTTTTACTAGGTAGCATGTGCTGCTCTAAACACTTATTCACTCTCCCATCCCAAACTGAAAACCACATGACCAGACCTGAACTCATCACTTTTCGACCTAGCCTCCTCCTGCCCACTCCCTGCCCTGTGAGGCTGGCCTCGTAGAAAGATGCCCACCATTCACACAGCCCCTCCAGCCAGGAATGAGTGGTCTCTCCTAGACATCTCTCTCTCTCTCACTGACCTGTCTTTGCCCTTTCCCTCTAAATACAACTAGGCTTCAAGGTCCCAGTTATCACCATTCCTACCCTCCCGCTGCCACTGCTTTAATTCAGGCTTTCATCACACATGACCTGGATCATCTAGACACCTTCCTGCCTCTGCTCTGACCCCCCAGATCCACTCTCCATGATGCTTTCCAAATAATTTCTTCTAACATACAGTTTGAGCCCATCTCCACCTGTACCCTCTGCCCTGATGTTTATGTCCTTCCATTTCGCTTCAAGGTTTCAAGATGAATAAAATTCTGGGACCCAGGGAATAAGGTTAAGAGGTTCAGGTGGGCTCCAGCATATTCAGGTGGGCTCTGAATATTCTGCTATGCCTTTCCCCTCTTCTCTCTGTAATCATCACATACTCCTTCATATGTCACTTTGGCTCTCAGAAGGCTTTCTTGTTCTGATTTAAAACCCCCTTGATGCTCTCATAGCATATTTTGCTTATATCTACTGTGGTATATACCATCCTGTCTTTTATCTGTGGTCTCATCACTGATTATAAACTTAAGAAGAGAGATTAAGCTTTATTAAACTGTGACTCTCCATTATTCAAAAAAGCTTTTCTTGGATGAATTAGCAAATAAATGAATGAATAGCAATACTAATTATAATACTACTTAGTTTCCTGAGTAGTGTTATAATTAAATAAGTAAATATTTAAGGATGTGGGGTTTTATATCAATCTAATTCAGTTTAAACCCCAGTTCAACTATCATTTACAATCTGTCACTTTGGGCAAATTTCTTAATATCCTGCACCTTGGTTTCCTCTTCTATACAATTAAGATTAATGAGAGAACTCCATTGATTCTACTTGATAATTAAATGAGATAACCTATATAAATCAAGTAGCAAAATACCTAGTTCACAGTAATGCTTAATAAATGTTTGCTATTATTATTATCTTTAAGAAAGCAATTGCTTTTGAGGTGCTTGGAAGTAATTTTTAAAATGTAGATGGAATATTCTCCCTGAAATTTTTAATGCTAATTTTTATATGTTTTACTGACTACTGTTACTGCTGTTGATTTGCAGAGTTGAAACCTGGTTTACTATGGCTAATAATGTTGGTGTTTGCTAGAAAACAACATAATACTGTAAAGCAATTATCCTTCAATTTAAAATAAACAAATTTTTTAAAAAAATTTATTTCATAGCTAGGGAAAGTTCAGGCTAGCCTCTGGCACAGTCATCAAAACTTACACCAGAAAAGGAGCTGAATTCATGAGATGATCCTACCATGTTGAAAGTTGCAGTCAGTTGACTGGAGGTATTGCCTTTCATTCCAGGAATTCGAGAATTTTGCCACTCACTTAGGCTTTCTGCAATTTCCTGGATAATCAAGGTGTACATTGACCCACACCCCAGAGACCCACTCACTGTTGGTACCACTGCCCACCCCTGCACATTTCCTCTCACTAGTTGAAAAGGGCAGGGGGATGCAAAGACATTCTAATATTTGTAAAAGCAATATCATGGATGCTTCAGAACACTTAAATAGAGCAAGTTAACTCTAAGACTAAACACAAATGGTTTCTGACCTAGCCACGGATTTGGAATAACCATGTAAGGAATACCCATCTTCAGCAAAAATGGAAAACTGACTACAGAATTTTGAAAGACTGTCTTGGTTGTTGAGAGCTCATTTCAACAGCTGATTAAACAATATCACAAATGTAGTTGACAAACCACTCATCAGCTCAGTTTCTTCTACTAATACCCTTTTACCTGAATGTACGTTTACATTTGGAACCAGTCCAGCTGCTGTTGTTACCAGATGGTTTATAGATGCATGCTGAAACCCATCTGAAAAGTAACATCTGGAAATCTTCGAATCACATTCTTCTTGCTAAAATATCCCTGGGGGAGCAGGGGCCTCAAAGAGAAAAATCTAAACTTTTAATGTACATTGTGAAGGATGTGAGATATTAAAGTTTTTCTGTCCTAATTATTCCAGAGAACAAAACAGAAATTGATCTAAAATTCTAATTGGAAAAGCATTTAACACTATGGATAAAAAAGTATCAGTTTTCAAACTGTATTATGAAGATGTCATTTATGAGAGTGTCATCCTTAATACAAGTTTATGAAAATGCCTGGCCACTCGTAAGGTCTGCCCTCAAAACCATTTGTCCAAGCGTGGTGACAGATTTGCAATGACCCTTTGCATGCATGTTTGCCCCAAAGGGCCTGGAGCAAACAACCTTCCTGGATTGTTCCAAGGTTTAATGAGATAATGAACGTGAAAACGCTTTGTAGAATGAAGAACACTTTGTAAACTGTTAAGGGCTACATTAACACAAGATTAGTCACTGTTAAAGACAAACTGTTTGACCAGAACTCATAGAACAGAAAATAAGTGTGCGATTGGCTCAGGCAGATACAAAGCCAAAACTAAGTATTTTCAGCCCAGTGATCAAATAGCCACAATTAAAGGGTCAGCTTGCATTACAGACCTGGGCTGAGGATGGGGAGCCTGTTCTTGTTTTTTCCTAACTTTGTAAATACTCTATATAGATTATTACCCTAATTTTGGACTTCCTTCCAAACTTGTGATTTCAGACTTTCTGGGGCCATAGAGTTATTATCAAGTACCCATGGATCCTTATCCTGAGCCAGCCCTCAGAGTAGTCTGGACAGTGGGTACTTACTAGGCTCTAGTAATATTTATTAAATGAATGAATGAGCCACCTCATTCATTTACATAATGTGCACGCAGTGTGCTGTTGCTTCAGTCGTGTCTGACTCTTTGCGACCCAATGGTCTGTAGCCTGCCAGGCTCCTCTGTCCATGGGGTTCTCCAGGCAAGAATACTGAAGTGGGTTGCCATGCCCTCCTCCAGGGGATTTTCCCTACTCAGGGATCAAATCTGCTTCTATCACGTCTCCTGCATTGGCAGGCAGGTTCTTTACCACTGGTGCCACCTAGGAAGGCCCTAGTATATCTCAATTTGGGCTTCCCAGGTGGCGCACTGGTAAAGAATCCGCCTGCCAATGCAGGGGATGCGTGTTCAACCCCTGGGTCAGGAAGATCCCCTGGAGGAGGACAGGGCAACCCACTCCAGTATTTTTGCCTGGATAATCCATGGACAGAGGAGGGCTACAGTCCATGGGTTTCTAAAAAGTTGGACATGACTGAGCATGCATGCACAGACATGTTTCAAATTATGTAAATACAACTGTATTTAGATTATCTATGCTTGAAAACAACAATAATCTGTCATTTCTCATGATTCTGTTCGATGGCTGGGTGGTCCTGCTGGTTCTGACCAGTGTCGTTCAAGTAGCTGCGTTCAGTTGTGAATCAGCTTGTGAGTGGAAAATAGTTTGGCTGGGACAGCTAGGCCTCTCTCCCTTTATGAAGCTAGACCAGCTTCCTTACATGATGGCAGCAGGGTTCCAAGAAGATGAACCCCAGTGGGCAAGTACTTAAAAACCAAGTTACTGCTGTGTCAAGTTTGTTGATGTCCCTTTGGCCAAGCAGGTCACTGCCCATCCAGAGTCAATGTGGCAGGAAACTAAATCAGGAGGCTGATTCTTTTCGGACCAACTGTGTGATAATCTACAACACAGTGATTAATTAATTGAAAAATCAGGGTTATTCAATTCATAAAGAGCTTTTGGTCATCAGAATGTTCTCTCAAGCATCAGAATGTTCATTAAAAGTTCAGATATTCTTGTGAGGTGCCACTAAATTGTTTGGCATTTTAAAGGGATCCAATGGCACCCCACTCCAGTACTCTTGCCTGGAAAATCCCATGGACGGAGGAGCCTGGTGGGCTGCAGTCCATGGGGTCGCTAAAAGTCGGACATGACTGAGTGACTTCACTTTCACTTTGTAGTCAAAAGAGATGGGAGGGGTTTAAATTATTTGATCGTATTAATATGTTCAGGATGAGTTTTGATGTATTTGCAAAATGTTGCTTTAATATTTACGATGTTTTCTACCATACTAGGACCATGTGCACTAAGTGAAGAATGTTTAAAATGTTAATCCACTACTTCACTTTTGCTAAGGAAATAAGATGTGGAATTTGGTCTTTCTTATTCAGGGTAGAGCATGTCTCCCTGAACGTGTCTGGCCCATCTGTGGCTCTAATAACTTCATGCGGCAGAAATCAAAGATTAAGTACCAAAGATCAACCTTTGAAAACAACAACAACAACACTGTAAAAAGCTGGCCACTGATAAATATAAAACCTCTACTTGTAATTACTAGTTCTGCAGTGCCAGCCAGTATAAAGTGAGAAAGTCATCAAGCTGTGTTGGCGGGGGGAGGGGATCAATGGCAAGTGAGTAGATGTGCCCACTGACAGAGAAGCTAGTGGTTATCCTGTTTAGAGGGCTGAAGTCAGAAGTGAGAACCTAAGTGTCTTGGTGAGCTGGACATTTTCCTTGGCGGTAATGAGTTCGTGCTTTCTCTGGGCAATCAATCGACTAGTAATATAGGGCCATCCTACATTACTAGTTGATTGAAAGGAAGGAGACCAATTCCTTTTCAGGGGAGACTTGCTACAAGGATGCTC
Organism: Oreotragus oreotragus; assembly: GCA_006410675.1. Lineage (NCBI taxonomy): Eukaryota > Metazoa > Chordata > Mammalia > Artiodactyla > Bovidae > Oreotragus > Oreotragus oreotragus. Next base: position 747,028 of record SJYX01021629.1, read on the forward strand.
ACCACACTTGTGGTCAGAAGGTAACACATCAGCTTGTGGCCCAACTACACAGGCCGCACTGCTCCGTTGGGCTGTGAGGGCACGTGGCCTCGCAGAGTGGGGTAAGTTGTTCACCCCATCTTTATTGGTGCTTTTCTGGGGCACCACCCAGCGCCACTTCCACAGTTTTCTATGTTATCCTGATGTTTCTCTTGAGACCTTCATAACAGACCATTTTCCCAGTCCTTCCCCTGTGACTCAGCCCTCCTCTCTAGTTTCCTCTTTGCTCCCTTGTTCTTTTCATTCATGTACCCAACATGCCTTGAATGGCAGCTGTGTTCTAGGTTCTCTGGGAGGTTCTGGAGCTACACAGGGAAAATACAGTCAGTTAAGGGAAAGATATCCCCAAGAGCCTCCAAAAAGCAGGGTGTGATAGTAAATGTCACACGTGGTAGAATAAAGAGTCAGAGGAAGGAGCTGTTCTTTTACCCCCAAGACCACTGCTTCCAGCTTTCTTCATGGCCCCTTTCCTCTTTGCCTAGAGTGTGCTTCTCTCTCCCTCACTGACCACACAGCCACTCTCTCTTTGATAACTCGTTTTCAGCCCTGAACATTCTGCTTAAATCCCAACCACCCCTCCCCTCTCTATTAGATGTTGTTGTTGAAAGATTCTGGGTAATCAGCCAGGCAGTGTGGCTAAGTCTGAATTTAATCTGCTGGGACCTATTGTCACTCCTGTACTCTCAGACTCAGCAATGGCTATAAGTTAGAAAACTTAAGTAGTCCTGGACGCATCCGAATTCTGGATTTCTGACTCTACCTTGACAAGTACTAGTGGGTTTTGCCCAGGAAATGCCTCATCCCATCCTCTTCTTCTTAATTCCCAGGACCATCACATCAGCCTCCTAACTGGACTCCCCCTCCATCTCTTTCTTCTGTAAACTATCCTCCACTGAGACCACGGTGACTTTTTTTTAATATATAAAGTGATCGTGTCACTTTCCTGTTTCAGAACTTTATCATTGTGTTGGATTTCCCTCGTGGCTCAGATGGTAAAGAATCTGCCTGCAATATGGGAGACTCGAGTTCCATCCCTGGGTCAGGAAGATCCCTTGGAGAAGGGAATGGCTACTCACTCCAGTATTCTTGTCTGGAAAATCCCATGTACAGAGAAGCCTTCCGGGGAATGATCATGCCACTTCCCTGTTTCAGAATTATATTATGTACACAGAGTAAATTTTTTGGCCTAGGGTAGAAGGCTATCCAAATGCGGTCTCTTTGCTGATATATTAATACCTCCCTTCCACCCCCATCCCCTGCCAGTGCTACACACACACACACACAATTTAACTCCTCCAAAAAGCTTCCTATGGGGGGAAAAAGCATGAAAGTTTCGAAAAAGAAGAAAAGTGATTACTAGAGGTACCTGCTATGAAATGTTGGCCTTGCCTATTGTGACTGTGACAGATGGTCTAACTCTATATGGGCTGTGTACCTCTGGTTTGCCTTTGGTTGATGAGGCTATTTTACAACTCTAGAATTAGAGGTTCAGTTGTAGAAAATGGATGGTAATACAGATGTCTTCTTCTATAACAAAGCAAATGATTTCTTCCCATACCCATGCAAATAAATTTGTCTCACAGAGATTATGAACTGCAAGTCAAATCTTTCTTTTTTTAATTGGAGAATAATTGCTTTACAATGTAACACAGGTATTCCTTTACAGTGTTGTATCAGTTTCTGCCATACAACAATGTGAATCAGCCATAAGCGTACATATTTCCCCTTCCACTTGAGTCTCCCTCCCACCACNAATAAATTTGTCTCACAGAGATTATGAACTGCAAGTCAAATCTTTCTTTTTTTAATTGGAGAATAATTGCTTTACAATGTAACACAGGTATTCCTTTACAGTGTTGTATCAGTTTCTGCCATACAACAATGTGAATCAGCCATAAGCGTACATATTTCCCCTTCCACTTGAGTCTCCCTCCCACCACCCCCACCCCACCCCGCTAGGTCTGACTTTAACATCTTACTGGTTCCCTAATTAATTAAAGAATTACATAATATCTTTGGCACACATTCATTTTATACTTCTATGAAAGTCGTGAATTTATCACTTGACAATAATATTTTCAAGTTTTGGGTGGTCATCACTTGTGCTGTGTTACAACTCTGTATATTACAGAAATTAATAATACATTGTATTCTTGTCTATGGAAATGCAAATTGTGTTTGGTGAAGATGCACTTAATTACTGTTCTATGGCTATCAATCAGGGCTTGCTCAGTCACTCAGTCGTGTCCAACTCTTTGCAATCAGGGGACTGTAGCCCGCCAGGCTCCACTATCCATGGGGTTCTCCAGGCAAGAATACTGGAGTGGGGTGCCATTTCCTCCTCAAGGGAATCTTCCTGACCCAGGGATCAAACTTGAGTCTCTTGCATCTCCTGCATTGGCAGATGGATTCTTTACCACTGCACCACCTGGGAAGTCTGTGGATGTTAAGTGGTTTCACAGAATTAAGCAGATTTATTTCTATCCCGATGGCCTATATAAATACCTCCTCTTTGATTTCTCTTGTGAACTAGTTATAATGTCCTGCTGTTTTTCATATTAATAAATAGGTTAAATAAAGCCTTTGGCATGAGTTTATTATCATGATTTTACTTTTGTTAAAAATTTTTATTTTTAAAACAGTTTTGGAGGTCACTGTATTTACCTAATGGACTTACCTGACAGAACCAGGTAAACTGCAATGCCTCAGGAGTGGTTCCATGGGGAGGTTAACCCAGATATATCTTTTCTTGACTCCCACAGGTGAATTCCAAGTGGCAATAGAATTTAACTTTGCCAACTCTCCCTTTTCTGTATGTTTTTTTATTACTGTCTATTGGACTTTTGAGTTTTATTTGTTTGTTTGTTTGCTTATGGCCAAAAAATTAGTCCTCATTGGTTATAGGAAGGATTAGAAATTTGGTTTTATAATCTCACAATTTGGTTAATTTCTCTAGAAGGATGACAGACATCTATTCTCTGTTGAGAGAGATGATAGATAACTCAGTTTGATGGGGAGTTTTGTTGATCTGTTTGTCTCTTCTATCTAAAATCAGTCATTTGAATCCATGTAGACCATTTTAATCCATAAATTCATGTTAATCCATAAATCAATCCATGTGGTCGCAGTGGGAGAACAACCCTTTGGTCACCACAATGGCGAACTTTTTTTGTTTCTGTATTTATCTGTGGCTGAAGTTGCAGATTTAAAGCAATAGCTCTCTGTGTGTCTATTTGTCTGTCTCTAATTCAGAAAGGCCTTTATCACTCATTATGAGACTTTGAAAACATTTCCTATTTTTTGAAGGCCAAGGTCTGTCATGAGTTTGTAGTCCAGCTGTTGGCCAGGATTGCAGCTTCATGTAAAATCTCAACTGGGCAAGAATCTGCTTCCAGATTCACTTGTGTGCTTGTCAGGACTCAGTTCATCATGGCTGTTGGGCAGAGATCTTCAGTTTCACACCGAGTGTTGGCTAAAAGCCTTCCTCAGGGTCTTGCTACATGGGCCTCTCCACAGAACAGATCTCAGCATGGCAGCTTACCTCCCTCAGAGTGAGCCGGAAATTGAGAGAAAGCACCCAAAAAGGAAGTCGTGGTCTTCTTGTAATCTGGTATCAGAAGTAACATCTCATCACTTCTGTGGTATTTTATTCATTGGAAGCAAGTCAGCAAGTTCAGCCTACACTTAAAGAGAAGAATTACACAAGGTGTGCACACCAGGAGAAAGAATCACTAGTGACCATCTAGAAGCAGCCAACCACAGATCCCAAAGAGCTTGTATATATGTGTGTTACAGAACTGTCAGTATTTCCCATATTAGAAATTGATACTTAGAAATTTTACAAATACTCATTTATTAATTGCTTCATTTAAATATAGCAGTGATGAATGCATTGCATGTTAATGTAAATAACATCAGCATTATTATTGAAATAGTTTGAACTTCATGGACCTCTGAGAGAGGTCTGCTGTCTTAGTGTGTTAATCACTCAGTCATGTCTGACTCTTTGCAACCCCATGGACTGTACACTGCAAGGCTTCTCTATCCATGAAGTTGTCCAAGCAAGAATAGTGGAGTGGGTAGCCATTCCCTTCTCCACGGGATCTTCCTGACTCAAGGGTCGAAACTGGGTCTCCTACATGGCAGGCAGATTCTTTACTGAACCACCAGGGAATCTGTCCTAAAGCATCAGTTTACTCCAGAAAATGAAAGAGCATAATGAAGGACAAAGCTTGGAAAGTTAAATTTCTTTTCCTTGGTTTAATGTACCTGCATCTGAAGAAAAGGCAATGAAATATGTTAAAATTATAGCAAAGTTCATTCAATGCTGATGGGCTTACTTGGTTTACTAGTGAATGCATTTGCCTGTAATATGAAAGGTTACTCTCTGCTTTCTTCATAACCTATCTGGATAGTAGAAACTCTGGGTCTTAACAGCATTATTATCAGAACTTTATATTAATTTATCAAGGCCTTTATTATTTAAGAAAAACAAAACAAAGATTATTTGCTTATAAAAGAACTAAGGTTCTTTTCAATCTTATGTCATCTTCTATGTTATCCTTTACGTTTATTGTTACTTTGATTGAGTAGGTAACCAAGTACTATTTCTTGTCACTCATGACCCTATCTTAGTCAAGTGTACAAATCACCTCTTACAACTTTTTTTTTCAATTTTTGCCTACTCAAAATTATATCCTAGATAAAGGAAAGAATAAAACTTTTAGGATCACTCTTGAAACTACAACTGTCTTTCCAGTTTCCTAGAAAATCATGAAGATTTGTTCTTTTACCTCATAGAAGGAGAAGTATGAGAAAAAAAATTGATTTATTTGATGGGATTCTGTTATAAGACTTACATAGGAAAAGCTGTCGCATCAGAAAAAAATATTCATCCTGCCCTAGGTTAAATTTGGATAGATAAAATGTTATTAACATAAATATTCCAGTTTTTGTGTGCTTTGTGGGAAGTCCTGGATAATAATCAATACCCTTACTGTTATAATGTTTTTCTCCCTCTAGGGTAACACCGATCAACACTCTGATGAAGACTGACATATACACATTCAGTTCAGTTCAGTTTAGTTCAGTCGCTCAGTCGTGTCTGACTCTTTGCGACCCCCTGAATCGCAGCACGCCAGGCCTCCCTGTCCATCACCAACTCCCGGAGTTCACTTAAACTCACGTCCATCGAGTCGGTGATGCCATTCAACCATCTCAGCCTCTGTCGTCCCCTTCTCCTCCTGCCCCCAATCCCTCCCAGCATCACAGTCTTTTCCAATGAGTCAACTCTTTGCATGAGGTGGCCAAAGTACTGGAGTTTCAGCTTTAGCATCATTCCTTCCAAATAAATCCCAGGGCTGGTCTCCTTCAGAACGGACTGGTTGGATCTCCTTGCAGTCCAAGGGACTCTCAAGAGTCTTCTCCAACACCACAGTTCAAAAGCATCAATTCTTCGGTGCTCAGCTTTCTTCACAGTCCAACTTTCACATCCATACATGACCACAGGAAAAACCATAGCCTTGACTAGACGGACCTTAGTCAGCAAAGTAATGTTTCTGCTTTTGAATATACTGTCTAGGTTGGTCATAACTCTTCTTCCAAGGAGTAAGCGTCTTTTAATTTCATGGCTGCAGTCATCATCTGCAGTAATTTTGGAGCCCCCCAAAATAAAATCTGACACTGTTTCCACTGTTTCTCCATCTATTTCCCATGAAGTGATGGGACCAGATGCCATGATCTAAGTTTTCTGAATGTTGAGCTTTAAGCCAACATTTTCACTCTCCTCTTTCACTCTCATCAAGAGGCTTTTTAGTTCCTCTTCACTTTCTGCCATGCATATGTCATCTGCATATCTGAGGTTATTGGTATACACATTACTATATATAAAATAGATAACTATTTAGAACCCACTCGATGCACAGGAAACTCTCCTCAGTACTCTGTAATGACCTATATGGGAAGAGAAACTAAAAAAGAGTGGATATATGTGTATGCATAACCAACTTACTTTGCTGTACAACAGAAACTAGCACAATATTATAAATCCACTGTACTTCAATAAAAATTCATTAAAAAGGGACTTCCTTGGTGGTCCAGTGGTTGGACTTCACCTTTCAATGTGGGGGGTATCGGTTCAATCCCTGGTCAGGGAATTAAGATCCCACATGCCTTGCAGCCAGGAGACCAAAAAGAACAGAAGTAATATTGTAACAAATTCAACAAAGACTTGTAAAAAATTAATTAAAGAAAACTCTGGTGAAGTTGTTTTACAGCATTTTCCTAGACTTGTAAGAGTCCTGGAGGTGCTTTGCCTAATATTAGAAAACAACAGTATTGTGCTATTTTTATGTATAAGGTTCATTTTATAAAACTTCAGCAGAACTTTCACATTTGAAAACGGTCAATTATAAAGTGATAGCCTTTATTATTTCTGTGTTGTGGAAACTTTAAAAAAAAAACACCCCAAGTTTCACATTTGAAACCCTTCACATTTGAAAATGGTCAACTATAAAATGATAGCCATTATTATTTCTGTGTTGTGGAAACTTAAAAAAAAAACAAAACACCCTAAGTGAAAGTAAGCAAAGGCTATTTATTCTGCACTTACTGTAGTAAGGGAGTCAGACATCATCACTTGCATTTTGGCAGAGATTCAAAAGTGGGCAGAGGAATAGGAAAGCTCTATAGTGAGAAATGGAACAACAGACTGGTTCCAAGTAGGAAAAGGAGTACGTCAAGGCTGTATATTGTCACCCTGCTTATTTAACTTATACGCGAAGTACATTATGAGAAGCGCCGGGCTGGAAGAAGCACAAGCTGGAATCAAGATTGCTGGGAGAAATATCAATAACTTCAGATATGCAGATGACACCACCCTTATGGCAGAAAGTGAAGAGGAACTAAAGAGCCTCTTGATGAAAGTGAAAGAGGAGAGTGAAAAAGTTGGCTTAAAGCTCAACATTCAGAAAATGAAGATCATGGCATCTGGTCCCATCACTTCATGGAAAATAGATGG
>SJYX01021629.1:768655-790308 GCA_006410675.1 Oreotragus oreotragus
TTGGTAAGGAACCTGAGCTCCACAGTACCAACGGAAGAGGGCACTCTTGAACTAGGAGACGCAGCCAGCCAGCCTCTCAGCCTGGGTTCCCATAGAAGCAGAGTTTGAGACCAGGGTTTGTGTGCTTCTCAAGTGATCACAAGGGCCAGGAGGGAGGGACTAGCAGAGAGTCAAAGGAAGGAGGGAAAATTAAGCACCATCATGCTGGTTACTAACATAGGCAACTTAGGGTACAGCCTTGCTGGAGACCCCTCTGTGGAGTCCTATAGAATACAGCATCGTCTGCCCTAGGGACAGAAGGAGGGGATATTTCATCACTAGTTTAAATGTAATTTAATCCCACTGGTTGCTGTGGCAGCCATGGAAGTGTGCTGTTTGGATCTCCCTTCAAGAAAGAATTTGCCATTTTGTTGCAAGGAGGGCATTTTAATTGAAGGCCTGAGCTGGAGCGCCCACAGGATCAGCCTTGGCTTTGGAGCCAGCCGTGTGCTGGGGTTCACTCACCCAGTGAGTGAGTGAGCACAGTGGGGGTCCTAGGACTTTCCCATACACAGATAGTTTTTTCTTGTGATGAGAATGTTTAATACTTACTCTGTTAGCAACTGTCAAATACACATATTATTAACTACAGTAGCCATGCTGTACATTACCTCCCCTTGACTTATCTACTTTAAAACTGGAAGTTTCTACCTTTGACTTTCTTCACTCATTTTGCCCAGCTCTCTGCCCTCCTGCCTCTGGCAACCACCAATCTGTTTCCTGTATCTATGAGCTTTGGGTGTTTGGAGAGGGGAGGGGAATTCCACGTATAAGTGAGATTGTACAGTATTTGTCTTTCTCTGTCTTTTTTCACTTCTCATAAAGCCTTCAAATTCCATCCATGGTGTCACAAATGGCAATATTTCATTATTTTTTATGGTTAAATAATCTAATTATATACATATTAACATGGGCTTCCCAGGTGGTGCAGTGGTAAAGAATCTCCTGCCGATGCAAGAGACAAAAGATTGAACGTGGGTTCGATCCCTGAGTCAGGAAGTTCCCCTGGAGTAGGAAATGGCAACCAACTCCAGTACTCTTGCTTGGGGACAGAGGAGCCTGGCAGGCTACAGTCCATGGGGTCACAAAGACTCAGCATACACATACACAGATTAATATACATAAGTATACATTAATTTATATAATATATAAAAATATTTTATCCATTCATCCACTTATGGACACATATGTTGTTTCCATATCATAGATATTATAAATAATGATGCATGAATATGGGGGTATATATATCTTTTCCAGTTAGTGTTTTCATTTTCTTTGAATAAGTTTCCAGAAGTGGAATTGCTGGATCATGTGGTAGTTCTTGGAGAAGGCAATGGCACCCCACTCCAGTACTCTTGCCTGGAAAATCCCATGGACAGAGGAGCCTGGTAGGCTTCAGTCCATGGGGTCTCGAAGAGTCAGACATGACTGAGCGACTTCACTTTCACTTTTCACTTTCATGCATTGGAGAAGGAAATGGCAACCCACTCCAGTGTTCTTGCCTGGAGAATCCCAGGGACAGGGGAGCCTGGTGGGCTGCCATTTATGCGATCGCACAGAGTCGGACACGACTGAAGCGACTTAGCAGCAGCAGCATGGTAGTTGTATTTTTAATTTTCTGAGGAAACTCCATAAAGTTTTATACTGTGACTATACCAGTTTACATTCCTAAACACCTACTGATTTTAGCTTTAAGGCTTCAGCAGAAATTCTGAGACCATGATAAATGTCTAGTTCAAGACGTTCAACCACTTTGCAGCATAGAAATGTAAATTAAAGCAATAATGAAATATCATTTTTGACTTAAAATGTTGGCAGAAATTAATAAGGGCAATAATAACAAATTTGGGGAAACACTTGGAACAATGAAGTTTAATGAGAATGTGGCTATAATTTCTTTTCTCTTCATATGCAAAAAGTAAACCTTTGTACCTTGAAAATACTAATTACAGTTCATTGTGGTTTTTTTTTTATCAATATCTAATATGCAATGGCACCCCACTCCAGTACTCTTGCCTGGAAAACCCCATGGACGGATGAGCCTGGTAGGCTTCAGTCCATGGGGTCGCTAAGAGTCGGGCACGACTGAGCGACTTCACTTTCAGTTTTCACTTTCATGCATTGGAGAAGGAAATGGCAACCCACTCCAGTGTTCTTGCCTGGAGAATTCCAGGGACGGAGGAGTCTGATGGGCTGCCATCTATGGGGTCGCACAGAGTCGGACACGACTGAAGCGACTTAGCAGCAGCAGCAGCTAATATGCGATATAACAAAGTTTTAATTTTTGAAGCCTAGTTTGTCTTAAACCTTCAAGCTCAATCTACAAATCAATTTCTTCTATATAAATCTAACAGTTCAAAAGAATTATAAAAATTATTCTTACTGGTTCTTTGATTAATGTCAACTAACAAACTTAACAGATTAAATCCTTCTTAAACATTTACTTTATTTTTTAATTAATCACACTTCCTTAGACATTTGAAAATACAATCACAGATTCATATATATTGAATTCTTACAGGCAATTGAAACTCCTGTCATGGCTGACTTAACAAGAACAAAGTTATTCTCCACAATTGTGAGAACTGTACATTAATAAATCAGTCTTGTAAATGTGGTGTGTCAGATTCTCTTACCCATTTTCCAACATCATAAAACAGAAAAGCAAACAAAGCTCATATAAAGCAATAGAAAGATTTCAAGACTCGTTACAAATCCCACACAATATAACCCACCAGAAAGCATTCTGCATCCCGTACTTCATTATCTCTATATTTATTTTATACCTGTCTAGGGTTATAAACTGCAAACTCAGTCAAAGGAAACAAAATTACAATCTTTGTTGAATGATTTTATTCAAGCTGCAGGTTCAAAAGTTGACTAATTTGAGATGTGTCTATACCTTCCTTCTCTGTTACTTGCTTAGGTGTCTCATTGCCCACTTTTCCTAGGGTACTGTGTTGGCTGGGAAGATCCCCTGGAGATGGAAATGGCAACCCACCACAGTATTCTTGCCTGGAAAATCCCATGGACAGAGGAGTCTGGAGGGTTACAGTCCTTGGAGTTGCAAAGAGTCTAACACGACTTAGAGACTGAGCACATATTGGCATGGGGGGAGGTGATGAGCTTCCATGGGGTGGTCACTCCAGCTAATGGGGCCCTATCCATAGTCACAGGCTAGGGAGTTTACACATCCTCATAGGAGAGCCGACCCTCCTCCACATCAGAGGAAAAGTAAACGCCATGCTAGCCCATCCCATAGAATGCGAAAGTGTTACTTGCTCAGTCGTGTCCAATTCTTGTGACCCCATGGACTGTGGCCTTCCAGGCTCCTCTGTCCATGGAATTCACGCAAGAATACGGGAGTGGGCTGCCTTTCCCTTGTCCAGGGGATCTTTCCAACCCAGGGATAAAACCTGGGTCTCCTACATTGCAGGCAGATCCTTTACCATCTGAGCCACCAGGGAAGCCAGCCCTTGAGAATGCATCCTCCTATTTAGATCAACAAGCATCTGTGACAGACTGTCTTCTCTGTGAAATTTGACTCAGTTTAAAAACAAGTCCCCTTCAGAATGGGAGAAAACAATAGCAAATGAAGCAACTGACAAACAACCAATCTCAAAAATATGCAAGCAACTCCTGCAGCTCAATTCCAGAGAAACAAACGACACAATCAAAAAAGTGGGCCAAAGAACTAAACAGACATTTCTCCAAAGAAGACATACGGATGGCTAACAAACACATGTCAACTGACAAACAACCAATCTCAAAAATATGCAAGCAACTCCTGCAGCTCAATTCCAGAGAAACAAACGACACAATCAAAAAAGTGGGCCAAAGAACTAAACAGACATTTCTCCAAAGAAGACATACGGATGGCTAACAAACACATGAAAAGATGCTCAACATCACTCGTTATCAGAGAAATGCAAATCAAAACCACAATGAGGTACCATTTCACGCCAGTCAGAATGGCTGTGATCCAAAAGTCTACAAGCAATAAATGCTGGAGAGGGTGTGGAGAAAAGGGAACCCTCTTACACTGTTGGTGGGAATGCAAACTAGTACAGCCACTATGGAGAACAGTGTGGAGATTCCTTAAAAAACAGAAAAGAGAACTGCCTTATGACCCAGCAATCCCACTGCTGGGCATACACACCAAGGAAACCAGAATTGAAAGAGACACATGTACCCCAGTGTTCATCGGAGCACCGTTTATAATAGCCAGGACATGGAAGCAACCTAGATGTCCATCAGCAGGTGAACGGATGAGAAAGCTGTGGTACATATACACAAAGGAGTATTACTCAGCCATTAAAAAGAATACATTTGAATCAGTTCTAATGAGGTGGATGAAACTGGAGCCTATTATACAGAGTGAAGTAAGCCAGAAAGAAAAACACCAATACAGTATACTAACACATATATATGGAATTTAGAAAGATGGTAATGATAACCCTGTATGCTAGTCAGCAAAAGAGACACAGATGTAAAGAACAGTCTTTTGGACTCTGTGGGAGAGGGAGAGGGTGGGATGATTTGGGAGAATGGCATTGAAACATGTATAATATCATATATGAAACAAATCACCAGTCCAGGTTCGCTGCATAATACTGGATGCTTGGGGCTGGTGCACTGAGATGACCCAGAGGGATGGTACGGGGAGGGAGGAGGGAGGGAGGGAGTTTCAGGATGGGGAACACGTGTATACCTGTGGCGGATTCATGCTGATGTGTGGCAAAACCAATACAATATTGTAAGGTAACCTTCAATTAAAATAAATAAATTAATATTAAATAAATAAATAATAAAAACAAGTCCTTCTGTACTCAGCCAGGGAGTACCAGTGGTAACACTCTTGCTTATGAAGCTTTGGGCAACAAAACTCTTTCATTTCAAAGTTAGACATGGTTGAAACACAAATATACATACATGTCCCACATAAATTATGTTGACTTATTATATAACTTGTCAGTTGTCCTCTTCTCCCTACCCTGTCCATCCCTGGCAGAGTCACAGACGCCCTCCACTTGCCTTCATTTCTTCCTAATTTCCACAACACCCCCTGCCTATCATTGGGGAACTAAGAGTATGTCTCATTGACATGGACCCAATACTTGGCCACCAGAGGTGAGCCTGCATAGGACTAATTAGCAACCTGATCCTACTGCTGCCTAGCTGGTCTGTCCAGGGCCAGGCTTCTGTCTCCATCATCAGCAAAACCCGCCACTGAAACACTGAAACCCTCCCTTTGTCCCCAGCCTCCTTGGGCGGGAACTTCCCCTCCTATAAGTTTCTTCAAGGGTGGTCCAGGATCATCTGAAGCAGAATCATCTGAGGCATTTGTTCAGATATAGAGTCCCAGGCCACATGCTGAATCTCTGGCAATGGACACAGCATGCTGCCAGTTTGAAAGGTGAATCTTCCACACACCAGGTTTTGAGCACCAAACCCTTGATCATCCTTGTCTCTGCCTTCCTTAGACCAATGGAGGTGGCATCTGACTCCCCACCATGAATGGACCTAGGACTCTATTGAGCCTTTGACTGTGGGCATCACCTCTGACCAGCAAGATCCTAGCAGGCAAGGAGCCACTTACTGGGTGTAATTCTCAACCACTTTTCCCTTAAATTCCAGCCTGCTCTGTATCCATGATTTGACTTCTATTCTCACTTAATTTGACTTGGCTGCTTTTGGATTTTATTTCATGATAATTTATTCCATAAGTGCACCCCTTTTGACAACTTGAAATGTTAATGACACAGTTTAATTTCTCTCTTGGCTGAGTGAAGTTTCCGCCTCATTAGGACACTCTCTGAGGGGCCACCAATCACAGACTGGTGGGTTTCCGGCCAAAGAACTACTTCCTTCAGTTCGTCGTAGGACCGGAAGCCTGCGCCTAATTGTGCAGCTGGGTTGTGATCAGCGCTTCCAGGCAGAGAGATGGCCTCCTGTAGGAAAGGCAGTCAATTCTCAGGAAAATGGAGCTTTTATGTCTGAGCTGCAAAACAAACAGGCCAGTCAGCAGCTGGGACAATGGCCAGGCTCCTGGAGAGCAGGTGCAGGAAGCCCACTTTTGGAGTGGCTCTGGGCAGCAATGCAAGGCCCATCTTCTGCCCCTTCTACACTGAAGAGCAGCACCCACATCCTTCCAGATGGGTCCTCAGCCCTGCACTTAGCACCTAACTCTGTGGGTTCTAAGCCCCAGGATCTCTCCCCCTGCTTTCCAGGTAAATAACTGACAGATGGACCCACACAAGTTATGGATGGCTTGCTGTGTTGCCTCTTCTTCTAACCATGTTTGAATCTCCATGAGACTCACAGAGCCATGGTGTGTCAGACCTTAACACAACCTGGCCCAGCTCCTTCTCTATGGACAAACAAATGAGCTCAAAGAAGAGTGTGTGTGCATGCTCAGTTGCTCAGTCGTGTCCGATTCTTGCAACCCCGTGGACCGTAGCCTGCCAGGCTCCCCTGTTCGTGGAATTCTCCAGGCAAGAACACTGGAGTGGGTTGCCGTTTCCTTCTCCAGGGGATCTTTCTGACCCAGGGATTGAAACTGCATCTCCCATGTTGGCAGGAGGATTCTTTACCGTTATGCCTCCTGGGAAGAGAATCACCTGCAAAAACACATAGCAGGGGAAGGGGTGGAACCTGCATGTCAACTGTCGGAGCCCTGCCCTCCTTCCAGAGCCTTCTCTATGCCTGCCTCAGACATACCTACATGGGACAAAAGAAGAGATGGTCCTCAAACACTACCTTACCTCTGTCTGCCCACTGCTATCTCCAGCCTTAACTTCTCCTCTGCACCCCAGACTCACACATCCATCTGTCTACTTGGGTGTCCAACCAAACATATCCAAAACCAACTCAAAGCCCACCTGCTTCAACTTCCTCATTTCAGTTACTGACACATTGGTCCTTCTGGTTGCTTTAATTAAACAACTTGGAGTGCCCCTTGCTGTCTCTCTCACATTACATTCCATTCATCAGCACATCCTGTCAACTCCACTTTTTATCCAGGATCTGATCTATTCTCACCACCCACCCAGTTCAACCAAGGTCCTAGGCAACATTTCCGTCTGTCACAGTGGCTTCCTGAATGGTCTCCTGGCGTCTACACCTTTCCCAACTGTGCAGTCTGCTCTCCACGCAACACCCAGGGTGGACATGGGGCGGCATCACCCTCTCTTACGCCCTTCCCACAGCTCCCATCTCAGGGTAAGAGCTGTGGTTCTCACCAGAGCCCACAAGTCCTACAGGACACAGAACACCTTCGGTTCCTCCTCCCCTCACATGGCTCCCCTTCCTCACTCTGCTCCTGCCCCCTCTAATTCCTCACACATGCCCAGCCTGCCCCAGGCTCCAGGCCTTTGTTCACTCTTCCTTCTCCCCAGATCTTTGCCACTCACTCTCCCCACTTCCTTCAGGCCCTGCTCAAATATCACCTCAAGAAAGAGGTCTTTGACTACCCCACGCGAGATTGTAATGGTGCCCCTTTCCCACACCTCCTGTTCCTTTGCTCTGTTGTTCCCTGGAGTACTTGCATGCATGCGTGCTAAGTCACCTCAGTCGTGTCTGACTCCTTGAGACTCTATGGCCCATAGCCCGCCAGGCTCCACTGTCCATTGGATTCTCCAGGCAAGAATATTGGAGTGGGTTGCCGTGCCCTCCTCCAGGGCATCTTCCTGATCCAGGAATCAAGCCTGTGTCTCCTGCATCTCCTGCATTGCAGGTAGATTCTTTACCTGCTGAGCCAGGGGGCAAGCCCTTCCCCAGAGCACTTACAATCTGATATATAGTTACCTGTTTATTCACTTTTTTATCACTCTGTTCTAAAACACAAGCTCCATGATGGTGGGGAATTTGCTCTATTCACTGTTGAATCCCCAGCATGTAGAGCAGTGCCTGGCACTTAGTAGGTGCTCAATCAACATTGGCTGAATGAATGGGTGAATGGGTGATTCTTGTGGCAAATGGTCTGTGAGGCATTTTAGGTTCACACCTCACTTCATCCTCACATTCCCGTAAGATGAGTGTCATTATCCTCATTGTACCAAAGAGGAAATAAATGCTCAGAAGAGTTCCAAAGTAAAAAACAAAAGGTTCACAGCACACATGGCTGGTAAATGGTAGAGTCAGGATTTGAACTCAGTTCTAAAGGGTTCAAAGCCCTTGCTGTTCACATAAAACCAGACCAAAGGAATCAAACATATCACACTTCTTAGCAAGATGTGCACTTTAAATGACATGGGATGGAGGACATGGTAAAATATTGAATCCCTACTGGTGAGATTTCATCCACTCTGGCATTAGACCTTCTCCAACCCCTCAAGCCGTTCACCTAGGTGCCCCTACTATGTCTGCAGCAGGCAGCCCCACAGGGTACCTCTGTATGTAGTCAGCTTGGAGCATCCCCAGCAAGAGCTGTCATTGCTACCTTGCTGTGCTAACTCTGTCTCACTTGCAGCTAGACACTTACATCTTAACCAGAACAGTAGTGCTGATGGATGAGACATCTCTTCATTGAGTATCCTCTCCTCCCCTTGAGTATCCTCAGGACCCTCCCTCATCTTTGTTGAAGTGCCCTTCTCCTGCCATTCACATCACAGCCTTTCTTTCATTTCACATACATGATGCCCACAGTTGCCTTCTTCACTCTTGTGGATGCAAACATTCGCACAGAACTGTTCCCCCATACTCAGCTTTGGATGGAGAGAACTGGGGGCACTGGGTGGTAGTTGGGTAGGGCACTACAGGTTTGGGGAACACCTTGAAGAAGTCGATAATGTCCGGAAAGGAAGGGGTATTTTTGAGAAACCGTAAATTGGCTAGTGGGTCTGCATTGTGGATGAGTGTGGAGAAGGTTGGGAATGGAGGAGCTACAAAGGTCAGCTACAAAGCTCAAAGCTACAGCTACAAAGTTCAGGTGGGCAGTGGAGGAGACGGAGTGAGGCGTGGTCCTGGATCCTAAGCACAGAGCAGAGCTTTGAGGGTGCTTCAGCACTGTCCTCCACAATCCTCCTTCCCCTACTCTGGATGGATCAATTCCTGGCCAGTGATGTTTCAGAAAGCCACCCAGTCAAACTTTTTGGTTTTGCTTGATAGCCGAATTCCTGCTTCCAACTGAGATGTGAATATATGGAATCTCACCTGCTGGGCAGCCTCTATTCCACACGCCTTCTCACCTCCCAGGACTCCCAGGCTCTCTGCTGTCTCCTCCTGCCTTTCCACCTCAGTGAAGACCTCACAGATTGCTGGTAGCTGAGGACCCCCAACATCACCACCTGCCAATTGATGAGCATAACCTCTCTAAGACCCCAGTCTCCTCTGTGTGGAACAGGAAACTCACCTCTTCTGGCCATTAAGGAAAAGAGTGAATTCAATGTGANCTTTTGGAGTGGCTCTGGGCAGCAATGCAAGGCCCATCTTCTGCCCCTTCTACACTGAAGAGCAGCACCCACATCCTTCCAGATGGGTCCTCAGCCCTGCACTTAGCACCTAACTCTGTGGGTTCTAAGCCCCAGGATCTCTCCCCCTGCTTTCCAGGTAAATAACTGACAGATGGACCCACACAAGTTATGGATGGCTTGCTGTGTTGCCTCTTCTTCTAACCATGTTTGAATCTCCATGAGACTCACAGAGCCATGGTGTGTCAGACCTTAACACAACCTGGCCCAGCTCCTTCTCTATGGACAAACAAATGAGCTCAAAGAAGAGTGTGTGTGCATGCTCAGTTGCTCAGTCGTGTCCGATTCTTGCAACCCCGTGGACCGTAGCCTGCCAGGCTCCCCTGTTCGTGGAATTCTCCAGGCAAGAACACTGGAGTGGGTTGCCGTTTCCTTCTCCAGGGGATCTTTCTGACCCAGGGATTGAAACTGCATCTCCCATGTTGGCAGGAGGATTCTTTACCGTTATGCCTCCTGGGAAGAGAATCACCTGCAAAAACACATAGCAGGGGAAGGGGTGGAACCTGCATGTCAACTGTCGGAGCCCTGCCCTCCTTCCAGAGCCTTCTCTATGCCTGCCTCAGACATACCTACATGGGACAAAAGAAGAGATGGTCCTCAAACACTACCTTACCTCTGTCTGCCCACTGCTATCTCCAGCCTTAACTTCTCCTCTGCACCCCAGACTCACACATCCATCTGTCTACTTGGGTGTCCAACCAAACATATCCAAAACCAACTCAAAGCCCACCTGCTTCAACTTCCTCATTTCAGTTACTGACACATTGGTCCTTCTGGTTGCTTTAATTAAACAACTTGGAGTGCCCCTTGCTGTCTCTCTCACATTACATTCCATTCATCAGCACATCCTGTCAACTCCACTTTTTATCCAGGATCTGATCTATTCTCACCACCCACCCAGTTCAACCAAGGTCCTAGGCAACATTTCCGTCTGTCACAGTGGCTTCCTGAATGGTCTCCTGGCGTCTACACCTTTCCCAACTGTGCAGTCTGCTCTCCACGCAACACCCAGGGTGGACATGGGGCGGCATCACCCTCTCTTACGCCCTTCCCACAGCTCCCATCTCAGGGTAAGAGCTGTGGTTCTCACCAGAGCCCACAAGTCCTACAGGACACAGAACACCTTCGGTTCCTCCTCCCCTCACATGGCTCCCCTTCCTCACTCTGCTCCTGCCCCCTCTAATTCCTCACACATGCCCAGCCTGCCCCAGGCTCCAGGCCTTTGTTCACTCTTCCTTCTCCCCAGATCTTTGCCACTCACTCTCCCCACTTCCTTCAGGCCCTGCTCAAATATCACCTCAAGAAAGAGGTCTTTGACTACCCCACGCGAGATTGTAATGGTGCCCCTTTCCCACACCTCCTGTTCCTTTGCTCTGTTGTTCCCTGGAGTACTTGCATGCATGCGTGCTAAGTCACCTCAGTCGTGTCTGACTCCTTGAGACTCTATGGCCCATAGCCCGCCAGGCTCCACTGTCCATTGGATTCTCCAGGCAAGAATATTGGAGTGGGTTGCCGTGCCCTCCTCCAGGGCATCTTCCTGATCCAGGAATCAAGCCTGTGTCTCCTGCATCTCCTGCATTGCAGGTAGATTCTTTACCTGCTGAGCCAGGGGGCAAGCCCTTCCCCAGAGCACTTACAATCTGATATATAGTTACCTGTTTATTCACTTTTTTATCACTCTGTTCTAAAACACAAGCTCCATGATGGTGGGGAATTTGCTCTATTCACTGTTGAATCCCCAGCATGTAGAGCAGTGCCTGGCACTTAGTAGGTGCTCAATCAACATTGGCTGAATGAATGGGTGAATGGGTGATTCTTGTGGCAAATGGTCTGTGAGGCATTTTAGGTTCACACCTCACTTCATCCTCACATTCCCGTAAGATGAGTGTCATTATCCTCATTGTACCAAAGAGGAAATAAATGCTCAGAAGAGTTCCAAAGTAAAAAACAAAAGGTTCACAGCACACATGGCTGGTAAATGGTAGAGTCAGGATTTGAACTCAGTTCTAAAGGGTTCAAAGCCCTTGCTGTTCACATAAAACCAGACCAAAGGAATCAAACATATCACACTTCTTAGCAAGATGTGCACTTTAAATGACATGGGATGGAGGACATGGTAAAATATTGAATCCCTACTGGTGAGATTTCATCCACTCTGGCATTAGACCTTCTCCAACCCCTCAAGCCGTTCACCTAGGTGCCCCTACTATGTCTGCAGCAGGCAGCCCCACAGGGTACCTCTGTATGTAGTCAGCTTGGAGCATCCCCAGCAAGAGCTGTCATTGCTACCTTGCTGTGCTAACTCTGTCTCACTTGCAGCTAGACACTTACATCTTAACCAGAACAGTAGTGCCGATGGATGAGACATCTCTTCATTGAGTATCCTCTCCTCCCCTTGAGTATCCTCAGGACCCTCCCTCATCTTTGTTGAAGTGCCCTTCTCCTGCCATTCACATCACAGCCTTTCTTTCATTTCACATACATGATGCCCACAGTTGCCTTCTTCACTCTTGTGGATGCAAACATTCGCACAGAACTGTTCCCCCATACTCAGCTTTGGATGGAGAGAACTGGGGGCACTGGGTGGTAGTTGGGTAGGGCACTACAGGTTTGGGGAACACCTTGAAGAAGTCGATAATGTCCGGAAAGGAAGGGGTATTTTTGAGAAACCGTAAATTGGCTAGTGGGTCTGCATTGTGGATGAGTGTGGAGAAGGTTGGGAATGGAGGAGCTACAAAGGTCAGCTACAAAGCTCAAAGCTACAGCTACAAAGTTCAGGTGGGCAGTGGAGGAGACGGAGTGAGGCGTGGTCCTGGATCCTAAGCACAGAGCAGAGCTTTGAGGGTGCTTCAGCACTGTCCTCCACAATCCTCCTTCCCCTACTCTGGATGGATCAATTCCTGGCCAGTGATGTTTCAGAAAGCCACCCAGTCAAACTTTTTGGTTTTGCTTGATAGCCGAATTCCTGCTTCCAACTGAGATGTGAATATATGGAATCTCACCTGCTGGGCAGCCTCTATTCCACACGCCTTCTCACCTCCCAGGACTCCCAGGCTCTCTGCTGTCTCCTCCTGCCTTTCCACCTCAGTGAAGACCTCACAGATTGCTGGTAGCTGAGGACCCCCAACATCACCACCTGCCAATTGATGAGCATAGCCTCTCTAAGACCCCAGTCTCCTCTGTGTGGAACAGGAAACTCACCTCTTCTGGCCATTAAGGAAAAGAGTGAATTCAATGTGAAGAAAATGAGGTTTTCTCTCAGGATGAAGAGAGCTGGAAAGAAAGGTATTTCCATCCTAACCATTAGGAAAAGCTGGATAAGCTATAAAATTATACCTTTTCTGAGCCCACAAGTGATCTGTGTTAACAAGGCAACTAGGTAAACCCAATTCTAAGGAGGAAGAAGTCCACTGAAAGCAAGGTGGAGTGCACACATTGTCTCCCCTTTGGCAGAGCCTGGGAGAATGAGGAGGCTGCTAAACAAACAATTAAAAAGTAAACTAAGAGCTTAACACATTCTTGGAGGCCAAGAGTGGGTCAGCACATCAGTCTGGAGTAGTGGGGGCAATAGACACCAGGAGAGCTCACTTCGCTTGTAAGTGCTTCTTTCTGAGCCTCTCCTCGGTACTCACAAGAAAGAATGGAGTCAGCACAGCAGATTGATGAGCGTCTCCTCTGACACAGGAGGGAAGAAGGCAATGAGGGCTGAGTGGGACAGGCTCAAAGCCCTGCTTGCTTCTTTGGATCTTTTTTCCTAGGAAGCAAAAGCCTTAAGATAGGGATGGGGGAGCCCGGTGGGCTACCGTCTATGGGGTCGCACAGAGTCGGAGACGACTGAAGCAACTTAGCAGCAGCAGCAGCAGCAGTGAGGAAGAGAGAGTGCACCCTCTAGATGCATAGCTTCTGGGAGAAGAGGAGGAGTAAAATCTATGTTTCTTGGGAGAACATAGGAAACTCTCCCCCAGGAAATAGGCAAAGAACCATCACTGCTAGAAGAGTAGAAGTAAAAACCTTCTACCTCCAGGGACAGCGAGAGAGAGCTTGGGTCCAGAATTCTACACTGATGCTAAGGAAACTGCATGGTTAGAAAGAGATAGATCAATGGAACAAAACAGAGAGCCCAGAAGTTGACCATATGAATACAGTCAACTGATCTTTGACAAAGGATCAAAGGCAATATACCAGAGCAAACAGTCTCTTCAACAAATGGCCCTGAAACAACTGGACATCCACTTGCAAAAAAGATGAATCTAGACACAGGTCACCCGTCACAAAAATTGACTCAAATGGGTTAAAGACCTCAGTGTAAAACACAAAACTATAAACTCCTGGAAGACAACAAGAGAAAATCTAGACGACTGGGATAC
Source organism: Oreotragus oreotragus (assembly GCA_006410675.1). NCBI lineage: Eukaryota > Metazoa > Chordata > Mammalia > Artiodactyla > Bovidae > Oreotragus > Oreotragus oreotragus. Next base: position 782,532 of record SJYX01021629.1, read on the forward strand.
GGTGATGACTTAAACACAACAACAAGGGCACAGTCCATGAAAGAAACAATTGATAAGCTGGACTTCATTTTAAAACTTCTGCCCTGTGAAAGATAAGGTCAAGGTAACGAAAACACAAGCCACAGATTGGAGGGAAATGTTTGCAAAAGGCATATCTGATAAAGCACTGTTACTCAAAATATACAAAACTAGTAAAAGTCAGCAATAGGAAGACAAAAAAAAAAAAAAAACCATTAGAAAATTGGCCAAAGACACTTCAGCACTGCCATGCAGGTGGCAAAAAAGCATATGTGAAGGTGCTCTACCTCTTATATCATTTAGGAAATGCAAATTGAAACAAGATACCACCACACACCTGTGAGAATGGCCACAGTCCAGAACTCTGACAACCCCAAATGCTGTTGAGGATGCAGAGCCACAGGAACTCTCACACATTACTTGTGGGAATGGAAGATGATACAGTCACTTTGGAAGACAATATGGCAATTCCTCATGAAACTAAACATACTCTTACCGTATGATCCAATAATTGTGCTCCTTGATATTTACTTGGAGTTAAAAATATATGCCTTCATAAAAACCTGAACACCGATATTTATTCATAATTGCGAAAACTTGCAAACAACCAAGGTGTTCTTCAGTAGGTGAATGGATAAATTGTGGTAAATCCAGACAATGGAATATTACTGTATACTAATAAGAACTCTATAAGAGCTCTTTGCGACCCCATGGACTGGGGCCCACCAGGCTCCTCCCTCCATGGGATTCTCCAGGCAAGAGTACTGGAGTGGGGTGCCATTTCCTTCTCCAGGGGATCTTCCTGACCCAGAGATTGAACCCGGATCTCCTGCATTCTAGGCAGACGCTTTAACCTCTGAGCCACCAGGGAAGCCCAATCAGAACTGAGCTATCAAGCCTTGAAAAGATCTGTGGGAACCATAAGGGTATATCATTAAGTGAAATAGACCAATCTAAAAGGGTTATGTCTGTATATAGCTGTATGATTCCAACTAGATGACATTTTGGAAAAGGTGAAACTATAGACGGTAAAATAACCAGTGGATGTCAAGGGTTGGGGACGGATGAATAATCAGTGCACCAAGCATTGTTAGGGCAGTGAAAATATTCTTATGATATCATAACAATAAATACATATCACTATGAGAGTAAATGTTAGTCGCTCAGTTGTGTCTGACTCTTTGTGACCCCAGGGACTGTAGCCTGCCAGGCTCCTCTGTCCCTGGAGTTTTCCAGGCAAGAACACTGGAGTGGGTAGCCTTTCTCTTCTCCAGGGGATCTTCCTGACCCAGGGATTGAATCCAGGTCTCCTGCATTGCAGGCTGATTCTTTACTTTAGTCTGAGCCACCAGGGAAGCTCACATGTCACTATACGCTTGTCCAAACACTTGTTGAAATTTGCAACACCAAGAGTGAATCCTAAAGTAAGCTATGGACCTTGAGTAATGATGATGTGCCATTGTAGATTCATCAGTTATAACAAATTGATCACTCTGGTACAGGATACTGATAACAGGGAAGACTAAGTATGTATGGTGTACATACATAGCATACATGGGACATCTCCATACCTTCTTCTTTATTTTCCTATGAATTTAAAACTGCTCTAAAAGACAGTCTTTTTTAAAAGTAATGAATTAATAATGGATATAAAATGAAATCATGAAGAAATAATTAACACAAATGAAAGCAGGAAAAGAAAAAAAGGGAAAAGAACAAATCAAACAGAAAACACTTAGCAACTCAGTGGATATAAAGCCAACCACATCAGTAATTAAATTACTTGTAAATCACCCAGTTCTATTTATACTTTTAACTAAGATGAAATAACGGTGACCAGGTTTATCCTCCTGCCTGAAATTTTAAAACTGGACAAAACAATGTTTGAGACATTTCACATGAGATGACAGAGGACAGTGATCCCCGATAGACAGGGAACAAACAAGATGAGGCCTATGATTGCCCAGGCTTACTTCCTTGGGGCTACTGTGGTTAGGNGTTTGAGACATTTCACATGAGATGACAGAGGACAGTGATCCCCGATAGACAGGGAACAAACAAGATGAGGCCTATGATTGCCCAGGCTTACTTCCTTGGGGCTACTGTGGTTAGGAAAGGCAAACCCAGAAAGTCCCAGAACAGCACATGAGATAAGGAGCTATTGCTCTGAATGTCCAGAAAAACTAAGCTCGAGTTTATCATAGAGAGTACCAGAGAGGAGAGGGCTGCACGGAGATGCTCAGAGAGTGCCTTTAAAGACTGTACAATAGTGATGAGTGCACTGATATGAGGAGAGTATCGAGACTAAGAAGGATCACTCACAAGGAGGAGAGGGAAAGGTACCTGGCACTCACACTAGCTACGAGAGTGCCCGTTCCTGCGTCATAACCCATGGGGTGTGGGGTAGTGTACTTAGAAATGTCTTCCTTGGTGCTGGGAAGCAACTAGCTTAGAGTAAGCATGACCCTGGTCCGACACAAAGTGTTTTAAAAGGAGGACCTAAAAGGATTAAACAACTTCCAAGTAACTCTCACTGCATCCCAAAGCAATGCTCAGGAATATTTAAAGGAATACAAAACTATCCAACATCCAACAAGACAATTCACAATGTCTAGTATCCAGTAAAAGAGTGTTAGACATTCATTTCTTTTTTTATATGAAAAAATCAAATTAAAAATGTATATTCTATTTATTATGAAAAATATATTCTACATGAAAGAGATTTTCAGAGATTTAGTCATATATTCAACAAACTAGTTTATTTTTTTCATCATTTAGATTTCAATTTCCATGATCTCATTTTAGATGTTACTCCTATTTGTTTTTTAATGTATTTATTTTTAACTGAAGGATAATTGCTTTAAAATATTGTGTTTGTTTCTGCCACACATCAGCATGAATCAGTCATAGGTATACGTATGTCCTCTCCCTCTTGAACCTCCCTCTCTTCTCCTACCTCCCACCCCATAGGCATTCGAAGGGCAGAAAAATATAACCATAATGAGGGGAAATAAGTCAATCAACCATTTGAAAATGACAGAGAATTGATATAGATGTTAACTTTAGCTGACAAGGACATTAAAATAGTGATTGTAACTGAATTTCATAGTTTCAAAATTTTAAGTAGAAACATGGACAGTATAAAAGAGACATGAATAAAACTTTAAGAACGAAAACCAAAAAATGGAAAAGTACGCTGGATAGGATTAACAACAGGTTATACATTGCACATTAGAGGTTAACAAATTTGGACAGTTTCTAATGCTATGAGTTCACTCATAATGCTATGAGTGCACATGAGTTTTTCTGAGTTCACTAATCTTTGTTCCAACAATGTCTAATCTTTTGTTAATCCTGTTAATTCTAGTTGGTATATGTTTTATTTCAGACATTATAGTTTTCATCTCTAGAAGCTCAACTTGAATTTCTTTTATAACTTCCATTTCTCTTGTTATCATGCTTAATTTCCACCCCCCCCGAGCTTTTAAATTAATTTTTATTGCAGTATACTTAATTGTTGTGTTAGTTTCTGCTATCCAAAGTGAATCAGTTATATGTATACAAATATCCACTCTCTTTTAGATTCTATTCCCATATAGGTCATTACAGAATACTGAGAAGTCCCTATGCTATACAGTGTGTTTTTATTAGTTATTAATATCCATTTTATATAGTGTAATGTGTTTAGATAAATCCCAGTCTCCCAATTTCTCTCTCTCCTCCCCTTTAATCCTTGGAAACCGTAAGTTTTCTTTCTATGTCTGTGATTCTACTTCTGCTTTGTAAATAGTTTCGGTTGTACTGTTTTTTTAGATTCCACGTGTAAGTGATATTATGCTATATTTGTCTTTCTCTGTCTGACTTACTCCACTCAGTATAACAACCTTTCAGTCCATTTAAGTCTCTGCAAATGGCATTATTTCATTCCTTTTTGTAGCTGAGTAATATTCCATTGTATACACACATAGTATACATATGCTATATACGTGCATAGTATAGTATATATGTATGTATAGTATATATGTACTGCCTCTTCTTTTTCCATTCCTCTGTTGATGGGCATTTAAGTTGCATCCGTGTCCTGGCTATCGTAAATAGTGCTACAGTGAACCCTGGGGTACACGTGTCTTTTCAAATTATAGTTTTCTTTGGGTAGGTCCCCAGGAGTGGGATTGCTAGATCATATGGTAGCTCTATATCTAGTTTTTAAAAGAAACTTCATACTGTTTTGCATAATAGATGTGCCACCCCTAGCTTTTTGAATTACTGTTTTGAAGAGGTTTTTGTTTGTTCTACTGATTTCTATCATCTGTGTCAGTTGATAGATTTCAAATAATAGATTTCCCTCCTCCTTATAAGGGAGGGAATGCTTTATATGTTTGGTAATTTTTACAGGATCCTAGTTATTGTACTTTACTGGGTGATGCATATTTGTGTATTTCATAAATATTCTTGACCTTTGTTTGGAACACAAAATACTTGGAAACAGTTTGACGCTTTCAGGTCTTGCTTTTAAGCTTTGTTTGGCACAACCAGAGCAGCATTTAATCCAGGGTGTTTTTTCTCCCCTGCTACTGAGGCAAGACCAGTCCAATTATACTACCCAATGCTTTATAGATTATGACATTTGCCAGCCTGGCTGGTCATAACAGGTACTATTTACTGTGTGACTCTAGCATTGCCCCCTTTAATTGATTCAAGGGATTCTTTCCTCACACACGTGCACTGAACAGAACTGAACCGAATACTCAAGGGAAGCCTCTGTTTTTCTAGAGTTCTCTTTACCTGTAGCTTTCTCATCTCTGTTGCTCTGCCTCCTTAAACCCTAGCTCTCCCTCCTCAGGGCAGGAAGCCCACTAGGCTCTGACTGGTTCCGTCTTCCCTGTGCCACGGCCTGAAAACTCTCTTTAGGCAGCAAGTTAGGGCAACAGTGGGAATTACCCAGTTGGTCCCCTTCATCTCAAGGATCTGTCTTCTGTTACATGATCCACCTTCTTGAAATCTGTTGTTTCATATATTTTATCAGAATTTATAGTTACTTCATATGGGAGCATAAATCCAGACTTTTTAATCTACCTTGAACCCGGTGTTTTAAAAAAGCATTTAAAACAAACCATATGTTTGAAATTTTATTACTGAACTTAAATTGTCAAAATAATATTTAAATTCAGAACTTAAAGTTTTTGTACTCAAAAGAAAAAAAAATTTGTTATGTCATGGAATTTACAGTTTGTTTTTCAACTTTTCACATAGCTGAAAAATGCATAACACAAGTTGCCAAGGAAGTTTCTTCTTTAAAGGGGAAGGTAGGGCCTGTCTGCACTACTCAGACAGGGATCCATCCGGCACTGTTCAGCATTTCCATAATAACTTAAATGGAGTCCTTGGTGTCCTGTAAATAAAGAAGAAGCATGGCTTCAAATTCCTTGCAGCAGAAACTCACTTAGGTAGCATTAACCCTGACTTACAAATTGAACAGTACATCTACAAAAGGAATCCCTGTGGCACTTACAACATAAAACTGGAGAGAACTTGGGTAAAACTTCTGTTGGCAGCTCTCATCATTGCTGTCACTGAAAACCTGGCTGATGTCAGTGTCATATTCCCCAGGAACACTGGCCAGAGAGTTGTGCGCAAGTTTGCTGCTGCCACTGGAGCCTCTCCTATTGTGAGCCCTCTACTCCTGGAACCTGCACTAACCAGATACAGGCAGCCCTCAGGGAGCCGAAACTACCAGTAGTGACTGATCCCAGGGCTGACGCCAGCCTCTCACAGGCTCTCTTCTGCATTATGCGGACATTGCCATCCTGTGGTGCTACAAGAGAGCCCACTCAGTGGGTCTGGTGTGCTGGCTGCTGGCCCGGGAAGTTCTGGGCATACATGGCACCACCTCCTGTAAACATCCATCAGAAATTATCCCTGATCTCTGCTTCTAAGGGATCCTGAAGAGATTGAAAAGGAAGGGCAGGCTCAGCTGAAAAGGCTGTGACCAAGGAGAGATTTCAGGTGAACGGACTGCTCCAGCTCCCAAGGTCACTACTACTCAACCTGAGTCCAGACTGGCCTGAAGGCACAGGGGCCCTGGGTGCCTATTCAGCTATTCCCAACTTAAAAGCAGTGCTTAGCCCACCACTGAAGACTGGTTCCACAGCTCCCACTTCTCAGGCCACTGAATGGATACAAACACCACCAAGTGGTCTTTAGTTTGATCTTCCATAAACTCTAAAAAATGGAAACACGTTGATGGAAAATAAACAGCTTCTTATACATAAATAGGTAGATAGATAGATAAAAGATAGACAATGAAAAAGGTTGACTTTCCTGGTGGCTCAGACAGTAAAGAATCTGCCTGCAGTATGAGAGACCCGGGTTTGATCCCTGGATTGGAAAGATCCCCTGGAGAAGGAAATGGCAGCCCAGTATTCCAGTATTCTTGCCTGGAGAATTCCATGGACAGAGGAGCCTGGCGGGCTATAATGCATGGGGTCGCAAAGAGTCAGACACGACTGAGAGACTAACACCTGACTTCACTTCAAAGGGAAAGGTGGAAGGAAAGAAAAGTGGTAGAGGATGGGGTGTACGGTGATCATTAATCAGACAAGGGAAGAAGCGATAAAGGAACAGCAAGAAAATATCTGTCTTCATCAGCCATGACTCGAGTAGCTCAGACGGTAAAAGCGTCTGTCTACAATGCGGGAGACCTGGGTTCCATCCCTGGGCTGGGAGGTTCCCTGGAGAAGGAAAAGGCAACCCACTCCAGTACTCTTGCCTAGACAATCCCATGGACGGAGGAGCCTGGTGTCCATGGGGTCGCAAAGAGTCAGGCACGACTGAGCGACTTCACTCAGTGCAGTGGGAAAGCCTGACTGGGAACCAGAAGGCCTGGATTTAGCCTCTGTGACCTTGGAAATGACACTTTAAACTGTTTGAGTTTCTGTAAAATATCTAACTTATAGAATTGCCAGGAAAACACTATTAAATAATAGACTTAAATGACTATTAAAATGCCTACCACACAATAAAAAAGCACAATAAACATTAATTCCTTCTCTCTGCCTGATCATTTATATCGTTCACAAATGAGCACAGTTACAGTAGAGACCCTGCTTTAAAATGTAGGTTTTATTACTATCCAGGTATAATAAGGCCAACAGATAAAGGGACAATTGCCTTTAGGAAGGTAATTCTAAGAGGAAGGGGTACCCTACACCATGCACAGTCACATAGAGAAGCACCAGGGTCAGTCAGGAGGTAGGGAGAGTGGGAGGAACACATGGGCAGGAGCCTTTATTTTCTTGTGAAAAGGAACAAGCAAGGCAGGGTAAGCAGGCTTAGGTTGGCCAGTTTGAATAATTTCAGCAGCATCTGGGATGCTGGGCTGTCTCTACTTGTCCAGTACCCTACCCTGGGGTAATTAGGGCAGATGGATAGTGGTCCTGAGTGTGAGAGCCGGATTAGGCAGGAGGCTGGATACGAGCTCTGGATGGGATGTTTTGCCTATGAGGAACATTGCTTGTGAGTATTAACTACCTCTAGGAATTAGCTAGCCCTGAGAAGGGCAGGCTCTCCTAGGGCAGCAAGGCCCCCAGATGTCAAAGCACCAGAAATGCAGAAAATAAAAAGGCATGATTAGCTCAAACCCTGATCACTAAGATGGATTAATGTTGCTGTCTTTTGATGACTCGATGAAGCCCTCCCCTTCTGCGGCAACCATGGAGACGGTTCTTGACTTGCAGGGAATGGATCCGGCTGTGGGCCA
>SJYX01021629.1:793697-808751 GCA_006410675.1 Oreotragus oreotragus
TGGGGCGCTCTTCCTTACACACCTGTGTCTCCTCCGAGAGAGTGAGCCCAGGCCAGCAGCAGCGGAGGCTGGTTCACCTTCAGGAAACAATGCCACCTGGTGTCAGTCCAAGTAATTAGCTTAACGCGGTGCGTGAGGTGTTATTCAAGTGCTTCTCATAAATAGGTAATGAATTACTGACGATGACACCCCAGATTAAAAACAACAGTGCAGAAGAAACTACCAGTCCCCAGAAGGCACGATTAGCCAGCCCATCCCCGTCCACGGCTGGCCTTGAGTGCGATCCTTTGCACTGCCCCGGTGAGTGGAATCGCCTGGGGAATGCTTAGAAGGCCCAAGGTCATGTGCACGGACTGGTGTCTTTCTCGAGCTCTCTGCCCGTGGCTTCTCTCCTTTCCACTGTAACCAGTGAAAAGGAGGGGCTGATTGAAGCCTGGGCAGCATCCTGCTTGTGGAATCTGGGTTCTACCTGACATCGTTCTGCCTCCCAGCCCCCCAGGCAATGAGAGCCACTGGGCCTGGGAGCAGGCTGCCCACCCCCAGGCCTGCAGAGCAGCGTTAACGCCGACACCTGCCCCACTGGGGTGTTAGTGCGCTTGGCCCAGGGATCTTGGCTGCTGCTTTAGGTCCTCCTGGGCCTGATCACTTTATACAGAGCACATTTCCTTTCTGTCCACAAACTACATTCCCAAGCCCCCCAAAGCTATTTAATAGAAAGTCCCACCATATCCTCTCCTTTTTCAGGTCTCTATTTAGACTATTTAGACATCCCACACTCACCTCAGACAATACATTGAATATGACAATTCTTAGACATGGAAGAGATTGTAGAGAAGACAATGTCTGGGGTCCCTTAGAGGCCATCAGAGTCTGTTTGTCCATCCAAATGGTTTGCACAAAGTGGGGAATGTATGTTTTCTGTGATTTCCATCTCAGTGGCTATCAGACGTTCCAAGGGCCCCTGAGAAGCTGTCAGATACACCTCTCTCTGGCCCGACTCCATCTCCTGGCCTCCGTCAGAGCCTCTTGCTTCCTACGAAATGCCCTTGAACTCTCCACACTCACCTCTGGCTCACCTCTGTCTGTGCCCTTCCAAAGCTGGTCCTTCCACCCATCTCCTAAGTTACCCTTCCCTTCTTAAATTTTGAAATTTAAGATTTCTTCTCCCTGGTCTATAAACAGGCTTCAGGGTTTTCTGTGTTGAAGCGAGACAGCAATGACCCATCACCTGCACATGTCCCTGTCATATCTCGCTGCCTCACACATTCTGCCTGCTTCTACCCACCTCTTGCTGTTTTCTCTACTGTACTGTCAACCACATGTAGTCTCTGAAAGCCATATTCATTGTCAGTAGCTGATCTCCTTCAGAGTTGTAAACGCGCACTGCCAAGACGCGGCATCGCTGACGGATTAAAGGTGGGGGGTCTGTGGTCAGCCTATCTGAGGTCAAACCCTGTCGGCAGCTTCATGATGTCCTGCCACCCTTTCTAAGCCTGAGCTTCCTTCTCTGTAAAACGCAGATGATATAATCCCTAAAACACAGGTCACAGTGAAGAATGGATCAAAACCTGTAAAATACTCAGCACAGTGTTGGTATTTAAAAAATGCTTCATAAAGTGACCTATTATTGTTTGTACCTGCACCTCCCAAAGGCACTTGCCCTCAACATACCTGAGACTGAACTTGCTTTTTCTCCTGGACATTCTTCCACTCTGTTCCCCATTTATGATTGATACATGCCTACAAAGGCTGCAATAACTCAGGCCCAATTGTCATATCAGGTTTCCTTTGTCTGTCTTAAAGTGTCCCTCTACCTTCACTTTTTCCCCAGGAAGCCACTCTCCAAACCATGAAGTCAACTCATCTTACTCGTCTCTGTGAAAACCTTCAATCAATGGCTCCGTATTGCCTCCCGGATAAAATCCACAGTTTTAAGCCCACCATATAAAGCCCTGAGAGCGCTGCACTCTGCCTCTCTTTTCCAGGACGTGCCATCCCCCTCCACCCGTCCCAGCTCTGCTTCCTCCCTTCTGCTCTCCCCTGGCCAAACTGCCCTCAGTCCTCTGAGGAGCTCTGCTGCTTCAATGCTTCCTTCCTGTCCTCCCGGACACCAGCGGCATTTCATTGCCTCATCCCTCCAGACCCGCAGCTCCCAGCTGGCCTCCTGGGCCACCCTGCCCCCACTCTGCTTCAGCGCATCAGTCTGTGTACCCCCACCAGACTCGGCTTCCTGGATACACTCTGTCACACTTCTGTGCCTGCGCCCAGAATGCTTCCTCCCTCTTTATCTGTCAAATACTCATCCTTCAAGCTCTGCTCCCAGGGTCATGGCTGGGTGAAGCGATGCAGCGGCTTCTACAGGCTGCTCGGGTCCTGGTCCCAGCTCTCTCCTCTTCCACCTCGAGCCTCTGCTGAAGCTCCAGTCTCACCCAGCAGCCCAAGATCCTCCAGGACAGTGAGGTGCACACGGCGCCCCACTCCCATGCCCCATCCAACTTTGTTCTCTCCTGAGCCCTTGCTAAACCACCTGACATGATATATGTACTGCTTGTCTGTCCATCTCCCCGCTCTAGAATATAAACTCCACCAGGGCAGAAGCTTTGGTCTATTTTGATGTATCCCCAGAGCCTAGAATAGTGACTGGCACAAAGTAAGAGCTCAATAAAGATTTGTTGACTAAATTGTTAAATCACAGATCAAAGATACATTATCTACCTTTGTATCCCCAGTAGCTCATACATTGCCTGCCTCCAGAAGGTATTAAGTATGTGTTTTTGAATGAATGGGTGGATGGATGAATACTTTATTATGTTACTAGCCCGTTTTTAAAAGTTCAGACACTAGAGTTGGATTTGAAGTTCTCAAACTTCTAATCCTGGGTCACTCAATGTTGAATCCTCCATGTCTCAGCACAAGCCCTTATCTTAAGCTTAACTGCTCTGCTCATGCCCTTGACTGTATCTACACACCTCTGCCCAGACTCCAAACAGAAACACTATTCACTCATTTATTCAAATCAGATTTATTAAGCAAGCGCTTGAGATAAACCAATCACTGTTGCAGCCACTGTCCCCCTCTTATGCTCAGTCTACTTTCTGCCCTCTTTTCCATTTTTTTCTTTCCTTGACCTCATGGACAATTTGACCCTGACCATTCAGACTGTCCTTGTGGTCACTACTAACCCATAGCTTTTGGCTGCAGCATGTGGGATCTTAGTTCCGTGACCAGGGATCAAACCCACACTATTTGCATTTGCAGTGAGGAGTCTTAACCACTGGACCACCAGGGAAGTCTTTTAATATCCCATATTTTAACACCTCATCACTGACATTCAGTTCAGTTCAGTCACTCAGTCGTGTCTGACTCTTTGCGACCCCATGGACTGCAGCATGCCAGGCTTCCCTGTCCATCACCAACTCCCAGAGCTTACTCAAACTCATGTCCATCAAGCGAGTGATGCCATCCAACCATCTCATCCTCTGTCATCCCCTTCTCCTACCTTCAATCTTTCCCAGCATCAGGGTCTTTTCTAATAAGTCAGTTCTTCTCATCAGGTGGCCAAAGGATTGGAGTTTCAGCTTCAGCATCAGTCCTTCCAGTGAATATTCAGGACTGATTTCCTTGGTTGGACTCCTTGCAATCCAAGGGACTCTCAAGAGTCTTCTCCAATAACACAGTTCAAAAGCATCAATTCTTTGGCACTCAGATTTCTTTACAGTCAAACTCTCACATCCATACATGACTAATGAAAAACCATAGCCTTGACAGAGGGACCTTTGTTGGCAAAGTAATATCTCTGCTTTTAAATATACTATCTAGGTTGGTCATAGCTTTTCTTCCAAGGAGCAAGCATTTTTTAATTTCACTACAGTTCAAAAGCATCAATTCTTTGGCACTCAGATTTCTTTACAGTCAAACTCTCACATCCATACATGACTAATGAAAAACCATAGCCTTGACAGAGGGACCTTTGTTGGCAAAGTAATATCTCTGCTTTTAAATATACTATCTAGGTTGGTCATAGCTTTTCTTCCAAGGAGCAAGCATTTTTTAATTTCACGGCTGCAGTCACTATCTGCAGTGATTTTGGAGCCCAAAAAATAAAGTCTGTCACTGTTTCCATTGTTTCCCCATCTATTTGCCATGAAGTGATGGGACCAGGTGCCATGATCTTAGTTTTCTGAATGTTGAGTGTTAAGCCAACTTTTTCACTCTCCTCTTTCACTTTCATCAAGACATTATTTTCTTATAAACATTAAACAAGACATTAAACATAACACAAGACATTATTTTCATATTTTTATCAGACATTATTAACATATAAACAGGTATTACACATGCCTCTGTATGTGTATTTTACACATGTATACATATTTTTATGTGTATATCTCCGTATTTTACATAAAAAGGACTTTTAAAGAATCAGTATTTTGGACTTTGCTGGTGGTGCAGTGGATAGGAGTCCGCCTGCCAATGCAGGGAACAGGGGTTCGATGCCTGGTCTGGGAGGATTCCACATGCCTGAGAGCAACTAAGCCCATGCACCGCAGCTACTGAGTCTGTGTGCAGCAACTACTGAAGCTCAAGAGCCTAGTGCCTGTGCTCCACAATAAGAGGAGCCAGCGCAACGAGAAACTGGTACGCCACAACGAAGAGTAGTTCTTACTTGCCGCAACTAGAGAAAGCCTGCATACGGTGATGGAAACCCAGTGCAACCAAAAAAAAAAAGAATCAGCCCTTTTAAACTTCTCAAACATTTTGGATGGAAATCTACTTTTTTTCGGCATCTTCCCTGTCTTCTTAAATAGAGTACTATCTATAGAACATACATCTAACTTTTATGACTCAGGGTCATCAGTATTCTGTGATGTGGTAATGTATCAAGAGGAGAAACTAGTGAAAGGAAAGAGTATGAGTTTGGGAGTTAAACAATCTTTGCAATGACCCTCCCCCTTTACAGTTCCTGGGGTCTCCTGAGGTCACCTCCTGTTCTCTTTTAATGTGTTTCTAATCTACAGTGGGCTTAGGAATCAGACAATGAAGTTTATTAGAAATATTTGTGAATTACATGTAAACAGTGTCTAAGTAAGGGCAAGAGACAATCTTATGTATAAAGTCATTCTGTTTTAAAGCACAACTTTATGCAATCCACTTGGTTGATCACAAGCCTTTCTCACTTAACTCCTGTTTTTCAAGTATATTCAGAATTCTTGAGGCTGAATAAGTGACTTCTTAAAAAGTGTTCCAATAGCGCATTTTACATATTCTTTTGCTGTTAATTATCTTTATGTTCAGGCTTCTCATGTGGCTCAGCGGTAGAGAATCTGCCTGCTAATGCAGGAGATGCGGGTTCCATCCTTTGGTAAGGAAGATGCCCTGGAGAAGGAAAGGGTTACCCACTTCAGTATTCTTGCCTGGGAAATCCAGTGGACAGAGGAGTCTGGCAGACTGCAGCCCATGAGGTCGCAAAAGAGTCAGACAAAACTTGGTGACTTAACAACAATCTTTATGTGCACATGTCATAACTTTCCAATTAGACTATTCCCTGATTATTAATTTCCCAGGGCAAGTGGTATTTTATAGTTGTTCATTCATTTGCTAAGTATTTTTCAAAATGACTACTATGAGCAAATATCTGATAGGAAAGAGATAAAGACAGCGTTTACACATTATTGAGGAGCGAGATAAAGTAACCAATACAAGGTAGAAGGTGAACATAAAAATCCAGAGAATTCAAATGAAGGAAAGAAAATATTTTCTGGTTGGGAGAACTAGAGAAGGTTTTATGTAAGAGAGCATTGGTAGACAAGAAAAACTTTCTTGGGTAGCATTCCAGGGTTTGCAAGAGTGAGCAGGAATGGAGATACACGTGCATAATTGTGGAATTACAGTCACACTGTTGTTTTGAGAGCACCCAGTACATACCTCAATTCCCCAAATGAGTTTGGTGTAAATAATAAGACCAAGGAGTGGCAGATTGAGTCCCCAGTATTACCTTTTTTTTTTTTTTTTAATGATTAAGGCTAAGCTGGAGCACTCGAGTCTAGGCAAGAGCTGAATAAGCCTGCTAACCAGACCCTAGGATATGGCTGACCCACTTTTAACAGATAATGGGAGCTGGGTTACACAGAAAATTCAGTTCCTAAGAATTTTTTCAACTCGAATACTTGAGATTGTTAGATAAAAACAAGCAGTAGATGACATTTATAGGTGAATTTATCTTTAAAAAGGGTTTATTTTGTACTACCCCTCTTTGTGACAAAAGCATCCACATGGTAAGGTAGCTAGACATAATACACCAATGTGAATTAAAATCGCTTCTCATGGGAACCCACTGAGGATCTGTAGCTCACATGGGGGCTATTCAGGTGTATCATAACTAGAATTGGAGATCCCTGGCCTGTTGCAACTTTGAAGGGTCTACATTTTAAAGATGAAAGAGACATGTTTTTACAAAGCTCTACATTTCTGCTCCTGAGCACTAATTCAGGTGGAGAGACAACAGGCTTTACCCCTAGGAAGCTGGCTGCCTTCAGGAGACAGGTAGGAGGTTGGGGGTGAGGGGGAGCAGTGGTTGACGCCTTACACCCCTTAGAGTGAACATTAGGGCTGGTGGGGCTGTGCGAAGATCACCTACATGGAACATATTATGTCCTCAAGAAATATATATAGGAGAGAGAGAGGGGGTTGGGGAGGATGGGGAAGAGGTGGCGAGGGGAGAGTGAGGGCTTTAGAGGCGGAAGTTCCACAACTAAGGCTAGTCCAGCATGGGTGTGTTTCACCACCCAACTGCCCACGCTGCTTCATTAGACACCACCTCTACTGGCCAGCACTGCCATGGAAACTGCTGTGGGTCCCGGCCAGATTCTGGACTCTCCACATGGAGTCCTGACCCTGTCCACCCACACCAGACAACTAAGAAAGAAGAGTGTAAATGCTCCTCTGAATAGTTGGCAACTGTGTAGTGCCTCCAGGGACCAGCCACTTTTCATAATCCTCACCACTATCCTGCAAGGCTGGCTTTATCATCTTCTCTGCTTTTCAGACAGGGAAACAAAGACTTAGGCAGAAACAGACCTGGTTGAATCGGGACTGGAACCTGGGGCTGCCTGCCTTCAGAGGTGTGCTCTTCTAGTAGTTTCTAGGAGACTGGGATTGGGGGGTAGTCACCATTCTGTTAAATGGAGGAGGAGGGGTAGAGTTAGCTTTGGGGGCCCATAGGGGGTCTGGGTGTGTATGGTTACATGTGGGGTTATTTCCTGGGCTGTGTGTGAGTTTAAGTGTGAGTGTGTATGTTGTTTGAGATGTATGCATATATGGATATTTGTGGGCTAATTCTTGGAATGTGTGTATTTAAGTGTGTATATGTGTGTGGAGGTGGGCGGTTTAGTCCCTGGGCTGCTATGCAAATATTCGTGTGTTGGGGCTCCAGTGTGCACAAATGGGCTTGAATTTTTGTGTATGATTGTGAGTCTGTGTGTGCGTGAGGGTGTGAGCTTGAGCAAGTGTTGTGCTTAGGTTTTCAGTCCGATTCTCTGTGACTCCATGGACTGTAGCCCGCCAGGCTCCTCTGTCCATGGGGATTCTCAAGGCAAGAATAATGG
Organism: Oreotragus oreotragus; assembly: GCA_006410675.1. Taxonomy (NCBI): domain Eukaryota; kingdom Metazoa; phylum Chordata; class Mammalia; order Artiodactyla; family Bovidae; genus Oreotragus; species Oreotragus oreotragus. The sequence continues at coordinate 801,302 of SJYX01021629.1, forward strand.
AGTGGGTAGCCATGCCCTCCTCCAGGGGATCTTCCCAATCCAGGGATCGAACCCAGGTCCCCCTAATTGCAGGCGGATTCTTTACCCTCCGACCCATCAGGCAAACCCTTGAACAAGCGGGTAGGGGTCAATCTCTGACCATGTGTCTGTTGTGTGAATGTGTGTGTGTGTGTGGTCAGCCCATGGGGTCTGTGTGAGAACGAGTGTGCTTGCACGAGAGTGTGTGAGTGGGCTTGTGTTTGTGTGTTCGGGGCGCCGGGCTCCTGGGGGTTGGGGAGACACCGGCCCGGCCCCGCCCTCCGCTGCAGGTGGGCTGGGCCCGCCGCGCGGTCGGCCGCGCTCGCTGCTCTTGGCTCGCGGCCGCGCCGGGCTCGCAGGGCTGGGCTCGGGCTGCGGGGCGGCGCCGGGACAGGAAGCGGAAAGCAGCAGTGCGGCGGCGGCGGCGGCAGCGGCGGCGGCGGCGGGGCTCTGCCTCTACAGGAGCCCAGCGCAGGCCGCAGAGCCGGGGCCGCTGCGAGCTGAGACTGCGGGCCGCGGCGCCCGCACGGCCGGCGCGGAGGTGAGTCCCGCCGGAGGCCGGCCGCGGCTGAGCGGCAGGCGCGGGGTGCAGACCTTCCGCGGGAAAACGCCCCCACCCGAACCTGGGACCCCGCTAGCCCCTGCGTCCTCCTCCCGCAGCCCCACCCGGGACTCCGACCCCGGTTCACTGCCCTCGCCCTGCCTCTGGCCGCGAGCCCCCTCCCCTCCCGCGGACCGCAGCGCGAGCCGTGCTTCCCGGGACCCCAGTCCTCTCCCATCCGCGCGCGGTGCGCCCCTCCCGCTCCGCTCCCCGCGCACCCCACTGTCTCGGCCCGGGCATTCCCTTCCCACGCCTCGGACGCTCCCTTCTCCCCAGGCTGTACTTTGGGGTGCGCGTCCCGGCCGGCAGGGAGTGGCCGAGCATTCGTACAGGCACCCGGGCGGAGGAACCCGCCGTGCGAGGCGGGGCCCGGGGCGCCCTGCGCTCCCCGGGAGCCGGGCGCGCTCCGTGGTTCCCACCCCGCTGCGGAGCTCGACCCGGGAACCTCTCGCGCCCAGGGGCCCGCCCGACCCAGGGCCAGAAATCAGCACAGAGCTGGCCTGTTTCCACCTCGCTTCCAGAATGGAACCGGCCTGGGAGGCGGGGGCGCGAGTCCGGTTGCGCTTCAGAGAGTGCAACAGGCAGGTAGGAGTTTACTTTCAAAAACGCCGGGGTGGAGCAGGAGGTGTCCGGCAAGTCTCTGCCCGAGGCGTCCCGGCTGGAGGCGATCTTACCGCACCGGGGCAGCCTTCGCCACGGGCAGGACCTCATTTCCTCCTACAGGCTTTGAACTGCCCCGAGCAAACGCGTCCAGAGAAGTGTGAAGCTTTATAAAAATTTAAACGCGTCGGTGGCGGAGGCAGGAGTGGGGCGGAGCCGCGGCCTGGCGGCCGGGAGATGAGCTGGTGAGACTTGGAGCCGAGAAATCCGTGGCTCAGTTTTCACAGCTTCAAACCAGGTAAAAGGCCCACCCGAGAAGGTGTTGTGAGCTCGTTTAGCTGCTCGTGAAGAGACGTTAGAGCGCTTTATGATGATGATTGTGTAGCTGACACGTGCATTTTGTTAAACTCCTTTGAGGGGGCTGTGGTTGGAAATGCATGTATTTTTAGACACTTATTCCAAACGCTAGCAAGCTGTAAAGAATCTGGCGTTTCCACTGCTGTGTTTATAAATTTTACAAGGTTGCTGGAAAAATATTATAACTTGTGTCACCAATCCACAATGCTAATTAGCATTCTCCTTCCAGTGGGTGGGTTGTTTGATTACACAGCTCCTAGGCTCTTTAAGTGAGATGGCAGAAACTGTCTGAATCCAGGGAGATGTAATTAGTCATTTTATGAAACCACTAATTAGAGTTTTTAGAGTTGAATTAAATCAATGTGATATAGTTGGGGCTTTGATTTGTGGGAGGAAACTGTTTATTCTCCAGTTCAAAGAAATAACACTCTTCACCTACCCCATGAGCTTTTAGCATTCCCAGACTTTGGTGTCTCTCAATATAATTAGTGAAATAGCTAGTGTGAAATTTTCACTGTTACAGTGTTGGCAGTGTGACTTGGCTGCAACTTAATTTGTAAGTAAAATGGGAGAATTTTAAGAATGGCATATTTGTAAGGACGGCTTGCCAGGCAGTACATGTTTTATTGCCTTGTGTATTTGAGCGAAAGGATGAGACCATAGAGGAAAGTGTCCTGACCAGGCCACAACGCCTTGTCACTCTGGTCCCACTGGAGATTGAACAAGTGTTGAAAGAGAAAGGTACTCTCCATCCCCCAATACACACACACACACCCTGGTTGTGACTCCAGACCTCAGGAGGAGTTGGTTTGCACAGACGCATATCAGATTATATTTGAAAAAGCAGTTTACACCTTTGGGTTGTGAGCGCTGCAGCAGTTAGAACTATTTCAGATTCATTTCATTTTTCCTGTACCTTCCACAGTGCTTGGGACACTGAACCTGTGAATAGGAGTTGAAATTGCAGAAATCTTTGTAGGTTATGTGTGGTTTGGGACAGTTTATGATTGTTGCCTACCCTCCTCTCTGAAAATAAGCAATTCTGATAATTGCTACATTGCTGTATAGCTTCTATAGTTAAGAGCAGGTTCTGGACTTAGACTCTCAAGAGTTCAAGGCCCGGCCCCAGCATTTACCCGGTGTGTGACTGGTTTTCTTAACTGTAACAGAAAATTAATATTTTTTTCCTTCCATATAAGTCTTGTTCTGAGGATTAAGTGAACAATAACATGAAAATGACTGAAAGCAGTTCCTAACACATCAGAGGCACTCGATTAACTTTGAGGCATTAGATTCTTTATGGCCGTCTTCTCTCTATAAAGTGAACTAGCTGTGGTTAGGAAACTTAGCTGGGTATGGGTATATGATTAGAGCCTTGTTCTGTGCCATTTTCCAGAAGGTGGACACTACAGGATTAGGTGGACATGGGGCTGGCCCATGTTTCTGGTCGTGGCTTTGGGCTCGCCCGGAGCCTGATGAAAAGGTACATGTGTGTTCTGCCACAGTGTGCTTCCATCCCACTGAATCCATTCCCTTCTGAATCCCACTTATTGGACAGCAGTCATTGGACCTGGCACCACTGGTTTTACAGAGGAAGTAGTAAATACTTATGAAATGTATTTTTCTGAAGCTTAAAAATCTGGCAGGGGACAAGGGGGTCACTTGAAAACAAATATACATCGTAAGAATTCCGGACATGTTAACCATTCACAACTCTGCACAAACTTATACCCAGCTACTGGGAGTGTTTCAGAGGTAATTGATGACTGGAGCCAAGAGCAATTATTTGAAGAAGGTGAGTTGAAATCATTGGCAAGACAGGTACAGTGAGGTTGACATTTTCTTTCCTTGTGAATAGTGGCCCAGAATCACTTTTTTGTAAGAGCCCTGTTGAAGAATCACTGGGTTTGTTGCAAATACACCAGTCCCTCTGATTCCCACATCGGTGACCTGGATGATGTGTTATGGTTTACAGACCACAAGTTCAGTAAAATACTTCTTCCTACCCTCCCTTACAACTGTGAGTTCCTCCAGATAAACCCGATAAAACACACAGTTTTCTCTGATATTCACTTCCAACCTGGGAACAGTAAAAGAAGACCTGCAAGGAACAGACTGGAAATCAATAAGTTAGTTAACTATAGCTAATGGTATCCATTAAAGGTAGGCGGCTCAGATGGTAAAGAATCTGCCTGCAATACAGAAGACCTGAGTTCAATCCCTGGGTTGGGAAAATTCCATGGAGAAGGGAATGGCAACCCACTCCAGTATTCTTGCCTGGAGAATTGCCACGGACAAAGGAGCCTGGTGGGCGACTGTCCATGAGGTCGCAAAGAGTCGGACACGACAGCAGTAACACTAAAGGTAGACTCAAGTGAACCAAAAACATACACATACGTTTAATGAAAATGATACATAAGTCATGTGCCTTCTAAAAGTATTCCTTCCAGTGGAAGGAATTTAGATTTACTAAGTAGTGATACCTATCGAAGAGTTGACTCATTGGAAAAGACCCTGATATTGGGAGGGATTGGGGGCAGGAGGAGAAGGGGATGACAGAGGATGAGATGCCTGGACGGCATCACCGACTCGATGCACACGAGTTTAGGAGTTGGTGATGGACAGGGAGGCCTGGCATGCTGCAGTCCACGGGGTTGCAAAGAGTCGGACACGACTGAGCAACTGAACTGAACTGAATACCTATCCTGTACCAGGCACTAGTCTGAAAGATTACGAATGATCTCATTTAACCCACCTTGATCCTATAAGGTAAGCAAAATATTCTGTTGTTATAATTAGGGAAACAAGCACAGAAAGGTTAAGTAACTTAATCTGAGGTCACATAGCTGATAAGGAACAGAGCCAGGGTTTGAGCAGTAAGGATCTAACTGCAGAACGTGTGCTCATAGCTTATCCTCTGTAAAAGAAAAGTTGACTCTAAACAAAATATCTAAATTACCTTTTCCTCTTGAGTAATTAAAAATGGGTACCTTGAGAAAAATGTTAGCTTGAAAACAATAAAAATTAGAAATGCCATAAATCCTTTAGAATTCTGTATATGATAAAAACAAAATATTCAAAGTAATGCACACAGTATATATAAACCCAGTTGCAGCAGAAACCTCTTTCCCTTGGAAATACATCCAGTGCAGAAGGAGCGGGATGGCTCTTTAAATTCAGCGTGTGTCTTTGTACCCCTTGCAAGGTAACCGTCCAAACCCAAGTTCACTTAATTACTTCATAGCTCTAGGCAGAGCTGTTGATGTTTTTATGATTTCCTTTTCTGAGAAGGTTAGCTTATGTTTACCACTGTCATTACCATAGCGTATTATTTTCCTCTTATGATTTTCTGAACACTGTGTTTTCCTTTTAAGTAGGAGTCACGTATATTTTATGTAAGTGAACATGGCTTTAGGGGCAGATAAAGAATCCCATGCAGGAGATGGACTCAGACTCGGTTTCTCCTGAGTCTGCCCATGCAGGAGACGTGAGAGACTCAGGTTCTGTGCCTGGGTTGGGAAGATCCCATGGAGTAGGAGATGGCAAACCCACTCCAATATTCTTGCCATGGACAGAGGAGCCTGGCAAGCTACAGTCCACGTGGTTGCAAAGAGTCAGACATGACTGACTGGCTGAACACACACACACACTTCAAAGCCACTGATCCCCATTTTGCTTTTAACAAAGGGTGGTGAAGAAGATTCTCTGCTGTTGTCGCCGGGGAATTCCAGATTTACGATGCTGCCCTCCTGCCCCCCTGAGATGTGACTTGATGAGCGCTGAGCCCTATCCTGTTGTTAGCCTCCAGTACCCGGAAGGGATAAGTGACAGGAGGGGGAGGCAGAGAACTAATGCTGATTCTTATTCAATGTATCTGGAATATAACCTTTGCTGGTGGGAGACTTGTGTGAGCAGCAGGGCACCTCCACTCTTGGTGGTTCAGCTGTCACTGTGGACTCTAATCTCTGCATCTTTTCCCTCTGTTGTAAAATTGAGGATTTAAAATAGATGACCTCTAAGGTTTCTTCTGCATGAGTCTGTGGCCTCCACATCTTGATATCTGCCACCAGAACCCTTCCTTCACTCAGCACGCATTACTGAGAGCCTGGTGTGCTCCAGGGTTTGAAGAGACAGTCATGAAAGAGGCCCCGCCCTTGTGGAGCTTCCTGTCTCTCCAGGAGCCAGTCCCCGTTTAACTGAAAACCAGGATGTTAAGGAGAAGTACAGGGAGCTGAGACTGGAGGATCAGGAAAGGCTTCTTGAAAGAAGCCGTATTTCATTTGAGAGGGATGGGCAGGAACTGGGTGGAACGAGGTGGGTGAAGAGTCAGTAGCGTGTATACACTGAGGCTGCAGAAAGGCATGGTGCCTTAGAGCAGGAGTCCCCGGCCTCTGGGATCTAATGCCTGAGGACCTGAGTTGGAGCTGATGTAATAGTAATAGAGTATAATGTGAAATAGTAATAGAAATAATATGCACCATAGACGTCATGCTCTTGAACCATCCCGCAAGCAACCCTGCCCCCAGTTCCGTGGAAAACGTGTCTTCCATGAAACCAGTCCCTGATGCCAAAAAGATTGGGGGCTGCTGCCGCAGAGGACCTTAGACAGAGAAGGAAGGCCAAGAAGGAAATATGGGCAGGGCCTGGCCAACCAAGTGAAAGGCTTTGTGTTTTATTCAAAGCGTAGCAGAACGCCATGGAAGGGTTTCAAGCAGGGAAACAACATCCACACTGTGACCTGAGAGACTGCTCTGGCTGCTGCCCAGGCAGCACCAGCCAGAGTCTGGGTCTTGTCAGGGGTCAGCAGGATGGAGGCACAGTTCTGCATTCCAAGGATCCGCATTTACACCTTTTTATGACCCTATCCCATTCAGGCTAGTGCACAGCCTATTGGTTTATTACCCAGGGAACCCGATCCCTTTTCATTACTTTATCTTCCCGATAAGACATCCCCCTCTGACCTTATCTGAGGTCTGCTAATTTCTTGTGCGTACAAGGGAACTATCTGCTAAATGCATTGCTGCAAAGATAAGCTTCAGGATGTGTTTTTCTGTTAACCATACCGAAGCTCTTATGTTGGCTTTTGAAATGAGTTCACTCTGGATTTTGTCAGTTAGCCTTTGGCTGCTGCTTCTTAATCCTCAGTGAGATCTTGAAAAAAAATGGATAGCTCTGAGAGAAACTGTGATGTAGAAGGGGCCCGAGTTCTGTAGAGCCTGGATTCTGTGAGGAAACCTGCGGGCTCTGTAATGGTTCAGCCCTGTGTCCCCAGAGCCTGGAGGAAGCAGGTGGCTGAGAACCAGAAGAGTGAAGGGTGGATCCCAGGGGACAGAGGGCCCTGAGTGACAGTGAAACGTGTGGGATGAGCGGGAGAGGAAGTTATGAAAATGGTGCCGGGTGGGCTCTGTAGGGCCAGGAGGCGGACTGTGCAACCCCGGTGAAGGAACTTGAAGAGAATAGGGCGGAGCACTGGCACGCGTCCTGGGGGTGATGATAATCCCAAGTGGAGCAAGAGGGGTCTAAGTAGGAAATGCGAGTGTGTGTGTGCTCAGTCGCTGAGTTGTGTCCAGCTCTTGTGACCCCATAAGCTGTACCCACCAGGCTTCTCTTTCCAGGCAAGAATACTAGAGTGGGTTGCCATTTCCTAATGCAGGGATTCTTCCCGGCCCAGGGATGGAACCCGAGTCTCCTGCGTTGGCAGGCGGATTCTTTACTACTACCCCACCTGGAAAACAAGTAGGAAATGTGCCCTGGGGATTTATCCTTTCAGTAAGTATCTGTTGGGTACCTCTTATGTTCAGTGTATCCCAGGAGCTTATCCTAAAGTAAATCCATAGATGGAGGAGAATAATGGGAGAGGTTTTTTTTTTTTTT
>SJYX01021629.1:808851-858757 GCA_006410675.1 Oreotragus oreotragus
ATGTGTAGAGTCTTCTCTTGTGTTGCTGGAAGAGGGTGTTTGCTATGACCAGTGCGTTCTCTTGACAAAACTCTATTAGTCTTTGCTCTGCTTCATTCCGCATTCCAAGGCCAAATTTGCCTGTTACTCCAGGTGTTTCTTGACTTCCTACTTTAGCATTCCAGTCCCCTATAATGAAAAGGACATCTTTTTTGGGTGTTAGTTCTAAAAGGTCTTGTAGGTCTTCATAAAACCATTCAACTTCAGCTTCTTCACCCTTACTGGTTGGGGCATAGATTTGGATAACTGTGATATTGAATGGTTTGCCTTGGAAACGAACAGAGATCATTCTGTCGTTTTTGAGATTGCATCCAAGTACTGCATTTTGGACTCTTTTGTTGACCATGATGGCTACTCCATTTCTTCTGAGGGATTCCTGCCCACAGTAGTAGATATAATGGTCATCTGAGTTCAATTCACCCATTCCAGTCCATTTTAGTTCACTGACTCCTAGAATGTCAGCGTTCACCCTTGCCAGCTCTTGTTTGACCACTTCCAATTTGCCTTGATTCATGAACCTGTGGCTCAGTGGTAAAGAATTCACCTGCAGTGCCGGAGATGTAGGTTTGATCCCTGGGTCAGGAATATCCCCTGGAGAAGGAAACGGCAACCCACTCTAGTATTCTTGCCTGGAAAATCCCATGGACAGAGGAGCTTGGTGGGCTGCAGTCTATGGGGTCGCAACTAAGCAAGAACAGATTCACCTTGGGTTAAAGCAAGTTTTCTGTCTTTGAATCTGTAACCATTTCTTCCCATGCTTGTGATTTTTTTCTTTTTACAGAATTGAAGTAAATTTACCCAGAGATATGAACAGATCTTAAGTGTATAATTTAAGAAGTTGTAACAGCTGAATAAGTCCATATAACCCACACTGCTATTAGAATGTATATTTCTATCACTCGAGAAAGTTCTCTTATGTTTTCCCAGTCAATCCCTGCCCCCAGCCCCCTCCAAGGCAAGGCTTGCTTTGATTCAGTCGCTGTAGATTAGTTTTGCCTATTTTAGAATTTAATGTAATTGGATTCACATTTTTTTGTTTTGGACCTTCTTTCACTCAGCAGCCTAACTTTGACATTTATCCATGTTTTGCCATATTTCAGCAATAGTGTTCTAGTGTATGCATATACCACAATTTGTTTTCCATTCTTCCTATGGATAGACATTTGAGTTGCATCATTTGGGGCTATTATGAAAATAAAACTATTAAGAACATTCTTGTGCAAACCTTTTTGTGGACATATGTTTTCATTTATTTGGGGTAAAAACCTGGAAGTGGAATTACTGGGGCTATCCAGTTAAGTGTAAAGTCACATTTGTATGAGACTACCAGACCAGTTTTCAAGAGTGATTGTACCATCTGTACTTCCACCAGCAAAGAGAGAATAGTGGTTGCTTCCTGCTGTTATCTTAAATAACAACTTCTCTCTTAGGACATGATACTTGGAGCTTTCTGAGTCAAAGAACTATCTGTTCATAGGTTCAGATCTTTACTGCCCCCACTGCTGTTTCTTTCTGTAGCCTATGCATTTCATGAATCGTATTTCTTTATTGTTGCTAGATTTGAGGTTATCGTTTAGCTGTGAGATCTCTAGCTTGCTGATTCAGCTGTTAACTTAGACTAGATTTTTTGAAGTTGCTATCTTGTGCATTAACTTCCCCCAGCTTACCACCATATCTGACTGTTTTCTCCAGCTTAAGTCATATACATTAACTTCTGAGGCAGATCCCTTTGGACCCAGAGTGGCTTTTCATTGTCTTCTTGCCCTGTTGTTGCTTTGGAATGGAGTCGTCGTTGCCAGAGAAATAGCAAAACTGTTCAAAACCCTGACAACTGGATCATGTTAAGTGAGGAGACAACTGCTCCAAACAACCACAGACTTTAAAAAGCAAGTGAAAGCAAGATAGTAAAAGACACACATTCTAGTAATCTTGGTATTTTGTAGAGTTTATTTTTATTTATTTACTTATTTTGGCTGCACTGGGTCTTAGTTGCAGCACACGGATCTTCCATCTTTGCCGTGGCCTGCGTGACCTTTAGTTGTGGCATGTGGGATCTAGCTTGCTGACCAGGGATCGAACCTGGGTCTCCTGCACTGGGAGCATGGAGTCTTAGCCACTGCACCACCAGGGAAGTCTCAGTCTCAGTATTTTTATACCTTTGATGCTCAATTTGTCACAGAAACTCGTGTTTAAGAAGGAATTTTTGAGCTGTCTGGGCCATCGATACTAGAATCTGTTTTGCTTGTTCAATGAGAAATGTCAGAGGGTGCTTGATACTTATTAAATGGATCTTAAAAACATTATGGAGGTTTAAACAAATGTGTGGACCGACTACAGGCGGGCTTTGATTTGCACATAACCATGTACGTTCCCTCCTGCGCAAGATCTTCACTCCTCAGAGCTCCTGGAGGGCACAGACTGCGTATTACTCCCCGCTTGTGAGAGCGAGACTTTGTAAGCCTCTAGAGCCCAGTCGTGAATCCAGAAGGAGATGCGGAAGGTTTTCTCCTTGGGTTGTAGGTGAACTTGCACACAATTTTCCAGCTGCAGATTGTCCATCACCAAGCCTCTCAGGAATTCCAACACAGTGGATGATAGTCACTGTTGTAATAATAAATCACCCAACAAGCAGGTTATGTTTTGTTCTGTTGAAAAAGGTAAATATACGGTATAGTTTGCCAAACTTCAAGAAAAATTGTCATAGTTAAAACATTCCTCTATTTAAAGAGTTAAGCCTTCATCTCCCAGAAAGCCTATATGGGTATCAGGCTTCATTTCCCAGGAAGCCCACACGTGTGGACTGTGGTTGAGGAAGGTGGGCTCTCCTGTCCCCCGTGCTTCTGTGGGCTTTGTGGCTTTAACATGCAGTGTGCCTTGTGGCCGTCTGCCCTCACTGTCCTCTCCCCATCAGGATGACAACTGGGGCGAGACCACCACGGCCATCACTGGCACGTCGGAGCACAGCATCTCGCAGGAGGACATTGCCCGCATCAGCAAGGACCTGGAGGACAGCGTGGGGCTGGACTGTAGGCGCTACCTGGGGCTCACTGTGGCCGCGGGGCTCGGACTCCTGGTCTTCCTCACCCCCATCGCCTTCATCCTGCTGCCCCCCGTCTTGTGGCGGGACGAGCTGGAGCCTTGCGGCACCATCTGCGAGGGACTCTTCATCTCCGTGGCATTCAAGCTCCTCATTCTGCTCGTCGGGACCTGGGCGCTGTTTTTCCGCAAGCAGAGAGCTGACATGCCGCGGATCTTCGTGTTCCGTGCCCTCCTGTTGGTCCTCATCTTTCTCTTCGTGGTCTCCTATTGGCTTTTTTACGGGGTCCGCATTTTGGACTCGCGGGACCGAAATTACCAGGGTATCGTGCAATATGCCGTCTCTCTCGTGGACGCGCTCCTCTTCATCCACTACCTGGCCGTCGTCCTGCTAGAGCTCAGACAGCTGCAGCCCATGTTCACGCTGCAGGTGGTCCGCTCCACCGACGGCGAGTCCCGCTTCTACAGCTTGGGACACCTGAGGTGAGGGGGCTCTTCCGGGGGCGGAAAGGACCACTGCTGTTCTGCTAGAAGACAGTCAAGTCTACAGCAAGTGAGGGATGTTGCCAGGTGCCAAGAGCAAGACCAGGGTCTGACTCTTTTTTTTCAGGTTTTGGGAGGAGCTGTGTGTGTATATGTGTGTATGGAGGGGGAAATTCACATACATTGACTTTACTGAATTCTGGATGGCATGTTGCAGGGACTGGCTGTCTTCCAGGTTGGAGTTTTGTTGGACCTGTTTCCAAAATTGTTCACAGCTCTTAAAAATGATGGAGAAAGGAAGCCTTAGGGATGGCTGCTAAGCCTGCCCCCCAAATCGGCCTGTGAATGATGGAGTGATCAACGGTTTTATTCATAATGGTACATCTGGTTTACTGTGTTGTCACAGTGGAATTATTAATCATTCCTTTCTCCCCCACTCAGAGGTTTCCTGATTTGGACAATAAATTATATGGTCACCCTAGTGACCTTCCAGTAAAGAATCAGGTGTAGATTAGAGATGCTAAACTTGTAAGAGTTGAAAATGTATACATGAGAAAAAACTAGAAATACTTTAAAATGTCATATTTGAAATCTATACACAAAATGTAATTATTTTGTGATTAATGAAGAGAGTGATCATCATTATTTATTGTATTCAGTATTCTGCTTTGTTTTTATGTACCTTGAGATAAGCACGTCATATAGATTGTCTTCATAGAGCTCATCTATATTTCAGATGAGGAAACAGGGCTTCAGGGATTTTAAGTAATTTATACAAAAGAACATGGCTAGCTTTGTGCAGAATCTACCAGACCCCGTGAAGCCAGGCCTGCTTTAATGTCCTCATTATAGCATTTCTCGCTTTGTGTCACTGGCCTGTTTTTCTGTTTTCTTCCACAAACTGTGGGCTCCGGAGGACAGGTACTGCATTTTACTCCTCTTTGCATCCTCAGTGCCTGACCTAGAGCATGGCACACGGTTGGCACCCAGATGGTTACAGGTGAGAGAACAATCTGAGGTGCCTGACGCTGTCTTCTCACAGGGCTCTCCTGCCTCCTCGGGCAGTATATGTCAGTGTGTGTATCTGCTGGCATATGGTCTGTGCTTTGTTGATGGTAGCTGTCATTGCTGTGATACTGCAGAGCAGCCAAGATGGCAAGGGCACCTTAGTGGGGATCAGAACAATGGGCTTTGTCATATTTTTGGCTGGGGCTGGGGGAGGTGGCCTAACTCTGGTTTGGAGTCAGTTATACTGCCAAACCATCTCGGTATTGGCATGGATCTCTCATTCCTCTGGCTCAGCTCATACCACCCGAGGACTGGGTGGTTTAGCAGTCTAGGACTGCGCCACCTTGGCCAATCCTTGGAGGGAATCAGTGTCTGATTCCCATGCTTGGTGCTGCAAAGCCAGGTGTATCGAGTCCTTTGTGGGTGCCCGTGGGGCTCTGAGGGCAAGGAAATCACTGCTGCTTATTCATCTCAGACAGCTTTTTTCCCCGTATTTTACACTGGAAAATGACCAGCAGGCTTTTTACACTGGAGAATGACCAGCAGGCTTGTTTAAATGTCTGCTGTGTGCAGAGCTCCAGTGGCACAGGGTCGCTGCCTCCCAAGCTTTGTCCCAAAACTCCTTGGAGACAGACCAGTGGACAGTTGCTGACACAGGCCTTGGAATGGGTGGGAACCCAAGAGGAGGAGCGCACTTCAGACAGTGACAGCAATAAAGCCCAACCCCACATCTGTCTCAGGAATGGACAGGTGTAGCCCGAATCAGAAGAGTGGAGAGAAATCCAGCTCTGGTTACAGAGAGAGAAGTGACGTTTGCAACTCTGTAAATGTCAGTAGCTAGGACACTGGCCCATAGTGAGTCTGCCATGGTTTTGAGTTTTGGCTTAGCCCTAGCTGTGTGAATCCCATCTGCAGGGGTGGAAAAGGGAAGGGTGACTTCTCATTTTAAATAGTCCATGCAGTGGGGCTGACTTCCTCCAGGGGCTTCCATGCTCCAACACTGCTTGCTGTGCAATGCTGGGCCAGGGTAGGAGCGGGGAGGAGACACACAAAACAGCCCCAGGATGCGCGCCGTGGTATGTTCAGACAGTTGTGGGTGGTGCTGGTTCCTTACCACGTGCGTGCACCGGCCAGAGGTGACGTGTACCCGGGAGGCAGGCTGGGTTTTCTGTGTGGCCCAGGGCTTAGCATAGACGCCGCAGAGTTGTCCTCCTCATGACCAGCAGCTGCCCCGTCCGTACTGGCTAACCTTGAAGCCTCTTTCCCCAGCTCCCCCAGGAGACAGAAGGTGGCCTGGGCTGGCCCCTTACCTTCCTTCTGACTCCTCCTCAGGATCATAGGTTTTCCTCCTTTCCTGCTTTCATAAGGACCCCCTTGTCCCTTGTGTGGAGACCCTGGTTGTGGGGTGGAAAGATGGCCAGGGAAAGAGAGGCGTCTTCACTCACACAGTCCTCAGGTGGGCCTGGCTGCCCATGAAACAGTCAGGCTGTGAGATCTGGGACAGATTTGGCATCCATCTCTCCCTGCTGGCCTGAGTGGGCCTGTCACCTGCCGAGCCTTGGGCTAAATCTGGTCTAAACCCAGCAGTGGCTGGAAGAGTCACTGGGCCAGAAATAGAACTTCTGAGCTCTTTTGTAAAGTGTAGAAAAAGACAAGAGGGAAAGGGGGATTGGAATAGACAAAGAGCAGGTCCTGGGGAGCAGAATTAGTGGGACGTCAAAATCAGGAATCAGGATGGTCCGCCTCTGTTATGTAAGTTCCTCCCCCAGCAGCGACCTGTTGGGCTGAGGTGCAGAGTGATGGCAGAGACTTTTGTTGCTTGGTTTCAGGCAGTTTTATAGAGTCAGCGGAGGTATTTTTGAAAACTGTCAGAAGAATGCCTCATCTTTAGTGTCTTAAAGAAAATTCCTGTCTCCTTAGCTCTCATAAAAGTTACTTTTAGGAGCCTGCCTTGTTGGCTGAAATGGCTTTTGGGGGCTTATTTGAAAACTTTCAGAAACGGAAAAGGTTCCTGTTGTGCAAAGGGAAATACCAAAGGAGATTAAGATACTTCTGACCTTTGCCCAGTGCTGCAGGGGTTGACGGGGCTTTTCAGATGTCTCCCTTTCCCCTCCTTGCTGCCACTGGGGTGGGGGCAGGTGCTGTGGTGATGTCACCTTTTATAGTTGAGGGCCCCAAGCCACAGGTTAGGGCCATATTTGAGCCTCAAGGAACCAGCGTGTCCTGTGCCTCACACGCCATCCCCATGTTCTCCACAGCATCCTGGGGTTTCAGCACATTGTAACTCTACACACATGCTTCACATGTTTTCTGGCCACATTCTCACAGTGAGTTGCTCACTTTTCCAGGATTTCACCAAACACTTTTTTTTTTTTTTAAGAGTTTGTAAAATATTTATTTGGCTGTGGCAGGTCTTAATTGCAGCATGAGGAATCTTTGATCTTCGCTGTGGCATGCAGGGCCCTTAGCTGTGGCATGCAGGATCTTCTTAGTCATGGCATTCAAACTCTTAGTTTTGTCACGTGGGATCTGGTTCTCCGACCAGAGGTGGAACCTGGGCCCCCTGTATTGGGAGCATGGAGTCCTAATCACTGGACCACCAGGGAAGTCCCCAGTCACTGGATTTTGATCTGACTATATATAGAGAGAAACCCAGGAGAAAAGAGACTTGAAATGATGTTTAAGGATCCTCATTAATGATTTCTCAGTTTTGAAATCTTTAAAGGTAAATACTGTGACTGTTCGAGCGTAGCAGCTAGTACAGTTGACTGACTGAATCCAAGTGGCAGAGTAAAGCAACAGCAGTGGAAACCTTACCAGTTAGCCGTGACATAGTCCTTGCCATATGCTAGGCACCTGCTAAACTCTTACCATGTAAATCACCTCATCGTCACAGCAGTCCTGCAAGGTAGACGTGTTTTCCTCATTTTCAGATGAGGAAACTGAGGCTTGGAGGAGTTACATAGGCTGTCTATGGCCATACAGTTTGTAATTGTGGAAGGGAGGGTTTGAGCCCAGGCTGGTTCCAGGATGATCTTAAGCATTTCACCATGCTGCCCAGGAACATACGTGTTCATGTTCACTGCTTTAAGAATGCATGAGTGAAATTTGTAAGCATTTTTTAAGTGCTTACTGTGAGCCAAGCTGAGTGCTAGCTGTTTTTATACACATTATTCTATGTCATTGCTTCAGGGCTGGACAGGAAGGGAGGAGGAGCACTGTCAGAGATGGCTGGCTCGCACTCTGCAGCCTTGGTTCTTTCATTCACGCAGTCAGTGAGCAGACCTCGCCTTCTTACCACAGTAGTAAGTAGGTGTGAGCCTTTGTCTGGTCAACCCTTTTTAACTTTCTGTTTGTCACATGTCCCAAAGAACACCTCTTTTATTTGTTGCTGTTAAAACTACCCCAAAACTTACTAGTTTTGGTGACATTATTATTTCTCATAGTTCTGTGGGCAGGACTCAGCTGGGCAGTTCTTTGGCTGGTCTGGCTGATGGTCCCTGTGTGATTGCAGTCCTGTGGTGAGTCACCTGGGATTGGGCTGCTCTCCTGTCCAGGTTATTCTGTGGTTCTCTTCTTCCCCAGAGGGCCTTCCCCCTGGGGAATAGTTTCTTCATTAGTGCACTGCAGCGTCTCAGGGCTCCTAAGCAGAAGTTCTCAGGCCTGTTAAGGCTTAGCCTGGAATTCAACCAGTACCTTGCGTTGCACCCAGCCCAGATTTAAGGAGCAAGGACTGCACAAGTTAGGGACTTTTGGTAGGGTTGGTTCATTAGGGTCCATGGTGTGGCAGGCTCCCAAGACAAGCTCAGGCTCTCGTTTTCAGAGCCTGCATATACTTATAGTTCTAAAAAGTTTAATTATTGACTTCAATTCCTCCCAGAGTC
The DNA here is from genome assembly GCA_006410675.1 of Oreotragus oreotragus. NCBI lineage: Eukaryota > Metazoa > Chordata > Mammalia > Artiodactyla > Bovidae > Oreotragus > Oreotragus oreotragus. Next base: position 817,302 of record SJYX01021629.1, read on the forward strand.
CAGAAGTAACAATTTTTACATCAGAGAAAGAGCTGCTGTACGGAGGTCATGTGAACATCAATGGAGGGTGATAGCTGATAGTCATAAGCAAGGAGAAAGACACAGAACCAGAGTTAACTCTCATCTTGGTCTTCTGGGAGACTTGTCTATTCACAGTGACCCACTGAGTGAGATATTCAGATTGCTGAAGCTCCATTGTACCTAATCCAGCCAGCTGGGTTTTGCTTTAACTCAATGTTTCATTCATTGAGACTAAGAGTACCTTATAAAGTGGATTGACCGTGGACCTTTTAATCAAAAGTCTGGTTACTGCTCACAGAACCACTCATGCATTAGAAGAAATGATTCTTGGATTGATTTTCAAACAGTGGAAATTTATGATTGTGCATGGTTGCAGCATTGTGTTAGAACTATTATAGACTGTATATGTTCCCTCCAAAATTCATAGCTATAAATGAGAAAACAAGGAACATGTATTTGAACAATGAAGAAAAGGTGATCTCTGTAATAAAATGGCAAAGAACTTCGTGGGATTATGTTTCTGTTCTAGTGTTTTGTGGAAGGTAGAACTTATAAGCAATGAAATTGGGTTTTTTAGCTGAAGAGATTTCTAACCAAACTGTGGAAGGTGCAGCTTGATTTCTAACCAAACTGTGGAAGGTACAGCTCCTTATTCCTTATTTTAAAATGAAGAAAAGAGAGGAATTGAAGAAGGAATTGTTAAGCAAAAGGTAACCAGAACTTGAAGATTTGAAAGATTCTCAGCTTATCCATATTGCAAAAAAATGAGAAAGCGTGTACTAAAGATTCTCAGCTTATCCATATTGCAAAAAAATGAGAAAGCGTGTACTAAAGAGAACACCAACAGGTGACTGACAGCCGTTTGATAAGGAGATTAGTCTAGGTGTGAACCAGGGATGGAATCAGTCATCTCAGCAGAAGCCAGGAATAAAGATGGGATTATACCAGTAGAAACACTGTCACCTGAGACTAAAGGAAACAGAGAAAGTGTTGTAGAATGAGGGAATGCTGTGAACACGCATTATCCTTCAGGAAAAGAGAATGACTCCAGAGGTGATTCAGGATCATCACTCCTCCACAGGCTCGGGGGCAAGGCTTCTTCCTTCCTGGATTCAGACAATGGTCCCCTGCCTTGGTTTCAGTGGGCCTGGTTCCATTGGCAGGGTCAGGCCACAGAGCCTCAGGAGGGTGATGGGCCGCCCCAGTGGGCCCCAGGGACAAAATGTTAAGCCAAAGAGGATCATTCTCAAGTGTTAGGATCTGATGGAATTTACCTTGCTAGGTTTTGGCCTTGCTCCTATTAGGACCCATCACCCCTTCCTTCTTTCTAGTTTAGTCTTTCTGGAATGGGAATGTCTCTCTTGTGCCTGATTCACCGTGGAATTTTGGAAATGCATAACTTGTGTGGTTTCACAGTTCACAGCTGGGGAGGAATTTTGCCTCAAGTCCCATCCATATCTGATTAGATGAGATTTGGGGCTTTACACTTTGAGTTGATGCTGGAATAATTTCAGAGTTTGGGAATTGTGGGGATGGAATGAATGTGCTTATGTGCTTTGCATGCAAGAAGGACATGAATTTGGAGGAACCAGAGATGGAATGTTATAGGCTGAATTGCATACCCCCAGATCCATAGGTTGAGGGACTTCCTTAATGCCTCAGCGGTAAAGAATTCGCCTGCAATGCAGGAGATGCGGGTTCGATCCCTAGGTGGGGATCCCTAGGTGGGCAACCCACTCTAGTATTCGTGCCTGAAAAATCCCCTGGGCAGAGGAGCCTGGCGGGCTAGAGTCCCAAGGGTCTTAAAGAGCTGGACACAACTGAGTAACTGAACACACATACAAATACATAGGTTGAAGCTCTAAACCCCAGTTTGGCTGTATTTGGAGTTAGGACCTCTAAAGAAGTAATTAAGGTTAAGGGAGGTCATCGGTCTTGTAAATTAGTGTCCTTATAAGAAGCACCAGAGATCTTACCTGTGTGCATTCTCTCCTGGTGCATGCGGACTGGGGAAAGACCATATGAGAACATAGTGAGAAGGCAGCCATCTGCAAGCCAGGGAGAGTCTTCAGCAGAAACTGAACTGGCTAGACCTTGAACTTAACTTTGAGGCTCCAGATCTGTAGGAAAAGAAGTTTCTGTTGTTTAAGCCACCCAGTCTGTGGTGGCTGAGCTAAGGACGGGAACATTCCCCATACTGTTGACCTTTGACCTCAAAGCCCCAGGAAACCACAGATCAGTGAGCATAGCCTGACCCCGTGAAACAGAGTTCCTGTTGCCCTCTCTCCAGCTCATGCCTGCTTCCTCTTGGCTTGAGTAGGGGGCCTTGTTTCTCTCCATGGCACTTTGGCTTTCCAGCTAGAGGTGAGAAAGGGAGAGTCTCCTAGGGAGGTTAAGGTTATTTCGGGGTTTATCTAGCTCCACTGGAAATCTTATGTCTGTGACTCTGGGTCAAATAATATCAAAACCGGTGATTACACTGCTGATCAGGCTGGGTTGTCGTGCTGGGCTGTGGACCCCTCCCTTCCATATGCAAGACCAGCACCAGCTGTCTCCTGAGCCTGGCTCCGTCGCCTTTGAAGTTGGGACTGTTTTTAAATGACCACCAGAGGTCCTGGTTCATGATTTTTATGGTTGTGGCTTCGCATGCAGTCTCACTTTTAGAAATATACCTTCTTGTGTAACTGCTCTTCAGTAAAGAGAGTCATAGTCCCCATCCCCACTCCCTAAGGACACGGAGGGTAGGAGCGAGGAAGGGCGGAAGAGCAGAGTGTCAGGTTTTGCTCAGTCCCTGCTCTGCTGTGGGAGAATTTGGAAGGTGGCCTCAGAGCTGCCGTTTGTGGTTTGGCCTCGTGGTGCCTGTTAAAAGTGCCTTTAATGAGAGTGTAAGGTGCTGGACACGGTGAGCCTGTGTTTGCTCAGCTGCCTGCTGGCAGCAGCCACAGCTGGGAAGGCTGCCCTCTCACGGCGTCTGCCCACAAGCCCTGCTGCAAGGCAGAGCGGGCAGGCTGGAGCTCGGGACGTGACCCTGGTTTCTGCCATCTCCCCAAGGGCCCTGGGCGGCTGGTGGTGGGTCCACACTGGAACGGTGTGTGGTCTGTTTTCCGGGGACTTGCCCCGCAGCCAGCCCAGCATTCTGCACGTCCCCTCCACAGACCAGTGGGTGTGGTTGAGTGCAGTACGTGTGCTGCGCTAACACTCAAGGGCAAGTGGACAGGACTCTCTTTCCCTGCCCTGCTCTGCACTGGCCTCGATTAGTCTCTGTAAGTAGAGATCCATTGGCTACTCCTGTTGCCCTTGGCCTCCAGATCTTTCCATGTGGGCACCTGCAGTTCTTCTTAGGGCCAGAGGTACCCGAGTCAAGGGATGTGAGGCTGGATAAGAGTCGGCCAGCCGAGCATCCTGGGTGGGTCTGGAGCTGCTCTCAGTCCCGATCTAAATCTGCTTTTCGAGGCACCCAGAAGAGGTGGTTGTCTTTGATGCTTATCTGGTGTGATTCAGCTCAGTGATTTAAAGCTTGGAAGGCAGAATTCCCTTCACAGGCATGGCAGGTGCAGCCCAGGTTGGACCCTCGGGAGGTGACGGCGCACTGGGGCTTGTGCCCTGGCCTGGAAGTGGGCTGCAAGCTCTCTGGGCAGACGTGGCCATAGCCAAGCCTGTCACTTGACGGGAAGCACAGAGCTCCCCCCACCCAAGCTGCGGGGGTCGGCCAGCATCTCTCTGTTGTGGGACAGTCAGCCGTGACTGGATCATGCCTTAGGTGGGGACTCTCATCAGCGGTGTCAGCTAGCCCAGAGCCTCCCGGTGATCGCGGTGTTCCAGCCGAGACAGATGCCATGCGTCTGGTTGTTTGGTTCCTGTGACTAGGAGGACCAGGGTGTTGTGTGAAGCTGTCAGCCACTTCTGTGCTCACGGCTCCTCCCAGTGCTGACAGTGTGATCTCCTCTGAGCTGGTTCTTTGTGGCTTTGCTTGTTTTATTAGACAGGATGTTTCCCAGGTTACACTTTCTTAGCAGGAACTTAAAGGAGGATGTTACAGGAAGGGGTGACCCCCTTCTAGGGCCCAAGAGTGGGCTCTTGTCTAACACTCAGAAATGAATTGTCCAAGGAGACACACGAGCTGACAAAGCAAGAGACTTTATTGGGAACGGGCACCCAAATGGAGAGTATTAGGGTGAGGGAACCCAGGAGAACTGCTCTGCCACGTGGCTTGCAGTCTCGGTTTTATGGTGATGGGATTAGTTTCCGGGTTTTCTTTGGCCAGTCACTCTGACTCAGGGTCCTTCCTGGTGGCTCATCCATTGCTCAGCCAAGATAGATTCCAGCAAGAAGGATTCTGGGAGGTGATTGGACATGTGGTATCTCCATTTGACCTTTTCTGAATTCTTCCAGTTGGTGGTGGCTTATTAGCTCTGTGTTCCTTACCAAGATCTCCTGTCGTAAAATAACTCACCCACATGGTTACTGAGGTGCTTGGCCAGGTGGGTGGTTTCAGTCAGTGTGCTTCCCTTAACAGAGACAGTAAAGGGCCTGAGGTGCCCTGAGTGCCCTCCAAACTGCACGTACATTTCACCTCCTTCCTCCTGGAAGTAGCTATCTTGGCTTCTGGTTGCAGTTTGCTGGCTTTCAGTGGGATCTCCTGCAGGGCTTGTCTGCAGCCGGTGCTCAAAGCCTTATCCAGGGACACCTGCCAGTTTGCAGATCTCGATTCAGAGAACGTGGTCACTGTAGCCGAGGTTCTAGCAGGCCTGGGTCACCGGGGAATCCGTGTCGCCTAGGGAATGGCTGCCTCGGACCTCACCAGCAGGACAGGGATGCTGACCACTGTCCCCTCTCTGGATGGGCCTCACTTCGAGATCTCAAGTGGCCATGTGTGTCCCCCCTGCTCCGTCATGACAAGGTCCTGGAAAATCCTGCCTTCTCCCACATCTTCCTGCATCCTAACCCAGACCTGTCTATGAACACAAGCAGATTCCAGTTTTTGCTGCTCCCTGTCCTCAGGTTCCAAGGTGATCGTTGCCTGTTATCTACGTGGGACTTGTGTAGGCTACTGGCCCCAGTAGGACAAACATTCTAATTAAAGGGCAGAAGGGCCAGGAGGTATAAGCACTTGTGTGTCCAGTTCTCAGCAGAGGAGGTGGCAGCAGCATTCAGGGGTAATTATATTTGCATCTCTGGGACTCACATGAATGAGTCCCAGCTTTACTGCAAACACTCCTGACTGTTGGTCACATGGAAATCAGTTTATCTCCCAAGTCCAGTGACACCCACATATCCAGGAAGCTGTTGCGTTGTTGACTGTCCTGGGAAGAAGTAGCAATCAGGTCAAATCAAGGTCATCCGTTTCTCTCCCAGGGTGGGACTTTCCCAAAGAGCTGAATCAGTTTTCATTGTGGATCCTTCATTTTAGAGTTTTCTCAAAGACCCAATTCCAGCCTAAAATGCATTAAAGAACAGGAGCTGGGGTGGCTGGGGAACCCAGGCATCTTTACTGGCTTGCATCCTCTGGGTCTTCACTGCTGGCTCACCCTCTCTACCACCCCCTCTCTACCATTTACTGACCTCTCCTTCCTCAGCCTCTCTGCTCACCCTTTCTCCTTTGCCATTCGTCCAGAGCCTCAGCCACCGTGAACCTTAGCCCAGCCTTGCCTTCTACCTGCCTCCATCCTTCTGTACTACACAGAAGTGTGTTCACTTCCATGGTGGCTGGCGTGCATGTGTGCTAAGTCGTTTCAGTCGTATCCAATTCTTTGTGACCCTATGGACTCTAGCCCATGAGGCTTCTGTGTCCATGGGCTTCTCCAGGCAAGAACACTGGAGTGGGTTGCCATGCCCTCCTTCAGGGGCTCTTCCCCACCCAGGGATCGAACCTGCATCTCCTGCAGCTTCTGCATTGAGCCACCAAGGACCACAAACTGAGTGGCTTGAAACAGTTTCCTCTGAGTTCTGGAGGTTAGAAATCCAAAATTGAGGTGTTGGCAGAGCCATGTTTTCCCTGCACCCAGAAAGAGGCCTCCCTTGCTCCTCCTGGCTTCCGGCAGCTGCCTGCAGTCTTTGGTGCTCTTCCCCTGTGACCCCATTGCTCTTGTCGTAGCCTCTTAGGAGGATTGTTGAACACCAGTCTGTTTCTGCCTGTGAAGCTTTCTTCCACAAGGTTTGACCATCATTCATCTTTTAAGACTCAGCTCAAAGACTCGGCTCTGCCTTCTCTGTGGATCTTCACCTGAGACCCCTCCACTCAAATGCTCTGTCTCAGCCCTGGGTCACTCAGTGTACTTAGCTGTTCAGGTGGTTGTCATCATTGATGGGATTGTGAGCCCCGTGAGGTGTCATTCACATCCATCCCAGAACCTGGGACTTAGCAGGTGTTCATAATTTCTATTAATACTTGCCTGTGGATGGAGTTGTGAAGACTGGTCATTAAGATCTTTCTGAATGTCGGTGTCTATAGTTGGCTGGCAGGATAATGAAAACTGACCCTGAAAGGGGGCTTTGCGGTTTTCGCTCTGTGGTCAGAACACTCTGTCTCCAGTGCCTTCCTGTTAGTGGGGTTTTGCTGTTCTTGGGTCACTAGGTCGTGTCTTTGCGACCCCAGGTACTGCAGCACATCCGGCTCCCCCGTCCTTCACTGTCTCCTGGAGTTTGCTTAAATTCGTGTCCACTGAGTCATTGACTGGTTTGATCTCCTTGCTGTCCAAGGGACTCTCAAGCGTCTTCTCCAGCACCACAGTCGGAAAGCATTATCAACAACAAAGCTAGCGTTTGTGTGGGGCAATAGCATGTAAGAAATGCTTTCTTGTTTTCCACACACTGGGAAAGCTGCTTTTGTTGACAGGCTAAAGGAAGCAATTAACATTTAAACAGGTGACTAAAACCGAAGCAAGGCTTCCCCACCTGACCCTGTCAGACCCTTTCTCTTTGCTCTGGGAAAAGATAAAGCTGCAAAGTGTGCCTCTGATGAGTGAGCTCTAAAGACTTAATATTTCTGATTTTAATAGCATGTGCTAGATTAAGGAGATCAAACCAGTCAATCCTAAAGGAAATCAACCCTGAATATTCATTGAAGGACTGATGCTGAAGCTCCAGTACTTTGGCCACCCGATGCCAAGAGCCAACTTATCGGAAAAGACCCTGATGCTGGGAAAGATTGAAGGCAGGAGGAAAGGGGACTACAGAGGATGAGATGGTTGGATGGCATCATCGACTCAATGGACGTGACTTTGAGCAAACTCCGGGAGATGGTGAAGGACAGGGAAGCCTGGCATGCTGCAGTCCATGGGGTCACAGAGAGTTGGACACAACTGAACGACTGAACAAAAACAACAAGATTAATGGCGGAAATCCCAGTCAAATCCAAGGAAAAGTGAATGAACAGGAAATAGACAACTCTGTACTGGGTGTGGGGGGGCGNACAGGGAAGCCTGGCATGCTGCAGTCCATGGGGTCACAGAGAGTTGGACACAACTGAACGACTGAACAAAAACAACAAGATTAATGGCGGAAATCCCAGTCAAATCCAAGGAAAAGTGAATGAACAGGAAATAGACAACTCTGTACTGGGTGTGGGGGGGCGCAATGCTTTTTTTGACGTCTCAGACCCTTATCTGCAAAATAGGAAGGTTAAAAGGGAGGAGATTTATGTCCACAATTGTTTTCTTCTAGTATTTGTTGGACATTCACAAGAAAGAGGGGCTTGGGTGTGGAAGGAAGTGGGGGGGTGGCGGGTGGACCAGTGGGTAGAACTTAAGGTCATTTTAGTACAGAGCTGGGAGTACATTTTCTTATCAAGCGTAGGCTGAATGATTTCTGCAATATTTTAAAGAGCCGGTGCTTGGATTGAAAGTTGGGACTAGATGGACTCTGATTTCTCTAATTCTTGAGTCTATGATTGGGTGGGTGAACACTGAAACTCTCTTCACTTCTAAAATGTTGTGATTTGATGTAAGTAGAGATTGAGTCATGCTTTTATGTCCAGGAATGGGGTGAATATTTTAGCCAACAAACAACCCTATCCCTCGCTACAAAATACTCATATTCCTTAGTAATATGATAATGCTTTATGTTCATATAATCCTTTATAGTTTATAGACGCTTTCACTGGCAGTTTTTCATTTGCTCTTCTCAACAACCAAATGCAATAGTTGGTCTTCTCTCTCCATCATCAGCCAGTAAACAGGCCAAAAAAGGAAAAATGACTTAAACAGTTTACAGAGCAACAGGATCAGCACTGGAATCCGAGCCCTCTGACTCCAAGTCAGTGCATTGTCTACGTTGTATACCCTGAAGCTATGGTTTTGATTTTTCAGAAAGCTGAGAGTTGGCAGCAAATACTGCATAAAAACAGAGAGTAGCCTGATTTTATAGTCTGAGTCCCTAAGGAAGACAGTACAGAGGGGACCGGTCTTCATGGTACCCACGTGTCGGCCCTTGATGGGAAGGGTCATCCAGGTGCACACACGGGACAGGTTGGCCCCCACAATAAATATGGACAGGTAAGCTCACAGTGCTACCATTAATAAGCCATTTGCTTTAGGTCAGGACCTTAAAGTTTATTATCTCATTTAATCTTTAAAACAAACGTAAACCAGACAGGCAACTTCTTCTTGGGAAATAGGAAAGTAGAGGGCAGACTCTGAGTCGCCAACATTTTTCCTGACCTTAGTGCCAACTGTTGAAGTCTTAGGAAGTCATTGACTTTGGAATTGTCCCCGTTAACATTTATGCTTATGAGACAATTTACCATGGGTGACTCCAGTCCCAGCTCAGACCTGTATGTTTGGATCTCAGGATCTGTCACTAGAATTTCTGACTAGCTGCCTGCACTGGGCTTGCACACGTCACTTCATTAACCTTTTAGTCATACATTTTATACAATTGAGCATGTTATAGGGGCTTCCCAGGTGGCACCAGTGGTAAAGAACCTGACTGCCAGTTCAGGAGACGTAAGAGATATGGGTTTGACCCCTGTGTTGGGAAAAAAATACTGCATAAAAACAGAGAGTAGCCTGATTTTATAGTCTGAGTCCCTAAGGAAGACAGTACAGAGGGGACCGGTCTTCATGGTACCCACGTGTCGGCCCTTGATGGGAAGGGTCATCCAGGTGCACACACGGGACAGGTTGGCCCCCACAATAAATATGGACAGGTAAGCTCACAGTGCTACCATTAATAAGCCATTTGCTTTAGGTCAGGACCTTAAAGTTTATTATCTCATTTAATCTTTAAAACAAACGTAAACCAGACAGGCAACTTCTTCTTGGGAAATAGGAAAGTAGAGGGCAGACTCTGAGTCGCCAACATTTTTCCTGACCTTAGTGCCAACTGTTGAAGTCTTAGGAAGTCATTGACTTTGGAATTGTCCCCGTTAACATTTATGCTTATGAGACAATTTACCATGGGTGACTCCAGTCCCAGCTCAGACCTGTATGTTTGGATCTCAGGATCTGTCACTAGAATTTCTGACTAGCTGCCTGCACTGGGCTTGCACACGTCACTTCATTAACCTTTTAGTCATACATTTTATACAATTGAGCATGTTATAGGGGCTTCCCAGGTGGCACCAGTGGTAAAGAACCTGACTGCCAGTTCAGGAGACGTAAGAGATATGGGTTTGACCCCTGTGTTGGGAAAATCCCCTGGAGGAGGGCATGGCAACCCACTGCAGTATCCTTGCCTGGAGAATCCCATGGACAGAGGAGCCTGAAGGGCTACTGTCCATAGGGTCTCAAAGAGTCTGACACAGCTGAGCAATTTAGCACGCATGCATACCATGTTACAGCAAGATTGTCTCATCTTACAGATGAGGAATCTGGGGTGGGGAGAAATGAGTTAATTTGTTCAAGGCCAGAGAATAATGGAAGAGTCAGGGGTCATGCTGTCTGAATCCCAAGCCCGCACCGTTTGCAGTGTGTGTTCTTCTCCCCCTATCAGAGAGCATGTGGAGGCTGCAGAGGTGTAGATACATAGGACATGAATTTGGTTTTTTCAGAATTTATTTTTTGAAGGCATGTCTTTCAGAGTTTTATGAACTAAAATTTGAGCTGTGTTCAGAGGTGCTTCTCTTGGTGTTTTAGAAATGTAGCATGTAGGTGGAGCTCTCTTCTCCATTGCCATGGCACTTATGTGATGGTTATCACTGATGCTGGAAGATGTTTTATGGCTGATTAGATGCAGCATTTCACATTCCACCGTCTTTGTCCTGAAAAGAAAATAGGCCAGTAAGGCAAGGGTGAGTTGCAGATTCCACTGTGAATGTTGAATTCCCTCAGACATCTGTGCTGATCCATCGCTGCCCTGTCTTGTCCACGGGCTCAAGTTTGGACCGAGCAGTGTTGGGTTGACTTTCCCATTGGGAACGTTATCAGCTACTTCTGGTCCTGACCACGGGTATTCCATCATCTGTGTTGTCCTTTCCGAGACCCTGGGACTCCTGTGCCTCCTTTGTCTCGTTAGGTTGCTTGTTGAATTTCTGGCTGGCTCTTCGCTGCTGCGCGGGCTTTTCTCTGATTGCGGTGTGCGGGCTTCTCCTTGCAGGGGCTTCTCGGGTTGCAGAGCGCAGGCTGTAGGGCGCAAAGACTTGAGTAGCTGTGGCACGTTGACTCAGTAGCTGTGGCGCCTAGGCTCTAGAGCACAGGCTCAGTAGTTGTGGTGTGAGATCTTCCTGAACCAGAGATGGAAACGCTGTCTTCTGCATTGGCAGGAGGAATCTTTACCTCTGAGCCATGAAGCCTGGTACTTGTGTCTTCATGTGCGGGTCTCAAGTGAATTTCTGTTACAAGCTATGTGTATCTATGGGCTCTTTTCACCACATATATGCAGTCTGTGAAGACAGGTATTTCCCTGGGTAGTGACTTGGGAGGGTGTATTAAAATGCAGTAATTATTGAGCTCAGAACTCCATATCTTGGGAAAGTGCTCCTTGCCGTGAGGTTTTGGTGGGGCCCTGTCCACAATCAATCTGGACATCAGGCTCCACCTGCCTGTATTACAGGGTTTCTGCATGAGGACTGTTTAGCCAGGTTACTGCCTTTTGTCTCTGACTGTGATGGTGTTAAGAGAGGTGGCACGTTTCTCACCAGCTTGGTTTTTCTTGCCTCCCTCCTTCCCCTGAAATGATCCAGTCTGGAGACTGGGACTATTTGAAGGGTTTACTTTTGTTCATCTCGGAGGCCCTTTTGCTTCTGAAACTCCATGGTTTTATGAAATACATGCTCAGAATTGATCCTATCCTTTTGGCAGTTCTAGGATTTTCTCAACGAGCAGGCTGGGCCAACGAGTACTGTGCACTGTGGGGAAGCCACAAAAGGTGTCTCCCTGTGCAGGGGGATGGGGGGAGACTTTCACAGGCTTGCTGGAGAGACAGCCTAGCACTTGAGACTCTCCTGAGAGATTAGTGGGGACTGGAGGGTTGGAAAGGTTTCCTGAAAGAAGTCAGCTCTCCTTTGGTCCTGCGAGATGCTACGTTTGAAAGATGCTACGGATGGTGCTAGTGGTAAAGAATCTGACTGCCAGTGCAGGAATTGGAAGAGACTCAAGTTGAATCCCTCCGTCAGGAAGATGCCCTGGAGGATGGCATGACCACCCACACCAGTATTCTTGCCTGGAGAATCCCATGAACAGAGGAGCCTGGCTGTCTACAGTTCATAGGTTTGCACAGTCATACACAACTAAAGTGATTTAGCATGCACACAAGGAGCAGAAGCAGTTGGCTTCTGAACCCCCACACTGGCTGAGGACAGGGGGTGCTCCTGCATCCTGGCCTCGTGGGGCCATGACCTAGACCGATGCCAGGGTGCTCTGTAGGGTGTCCCCTCAGTAGGTGCCAAAAGATACGTTAGTCATGGATTTCTTTTTTCCTGGTTACCGAACAAACTCAACCAATTCAGAGCATGAATCAGGAGCCAGAATAGAAACGAAAGACTTCACATTTGGGGTTGAAACTGACATCAGATGTTGTGCTGGAGCGAGTGTCTCTTAGTCTGAGTAGAGCTCCTCACTCAGGTGCCTCAAAGCTCATTTTCTGTTTACCCTAACGTTGAAGGTATACAGGGACGGAGGGTGATGGCCTGAGGCAGCAAGGTTAACAGCAACTAGGAATGACGTTGATAGCCAGTTGTGAGGGAGAACACGGAGAAGAACGCGGTGTGGGCGTGGGCACAGAGCTCCACCCCCTAATGGGGTCTGATGCCTCTGCTCTGATAAGTAGGCGGCACAGCCCAGCACTTAATGCAGGTGATGATCACGCCGACTCGCCAGCAAGACTCCGGTCGTATATCACATAGTTGACTGTCTTCGAAAAGATGAGGAAAGACAGACTGGATTTTAATCCAAATCTCAGCTTTTTTTTTTTCTTTTAGCTTCCACTTTAGCTGTCACCTTGGGGGCAGGGGATGGGGTGGGGATGGAGAGCAGGTCCACAGTTGCTTCTGGGGCTTTCTGGAGCCTCTGTTGAAACAGGGCTGGAGGAGGAGAAGGCCACCTGTCCTGTGTTAGCTGACCAGTCCCTGAGCCCTCCCTAGGCCGCCCGGGGCTCTGGCGTGACTCTGGCATGATGCTGGCTGTGGACTTGCCCAGCTTGGAGAGCATCATGCTGGAAGCCCCCTTCCATAACTGGGCGTGGGTAGACATTCTTTCTCTGGGTGACATGGTGGTTTAGGGGGCAGAGAGGTTGGAAAATATGGCCACCAGGCTCCAGTCCAGCCGTTCCCTCTCTGCCTCGCAGGCCCCAGCTGAGTTAGTGTGATGGTCTGAGCCCCTCCTTGCGGGCTGGCCGAACAAGAAAGCCAAACCCCACAACCACAGAGGGTTTGCTTTGAAGACAGGCCTGAGAATAACCAAGTTTTAAATCTTGATCAGGGGAGTACTTCTGTGCTGGAATCCAGGCCTCTTGAGATGCGTGTCTGTGTCAGCACAGGAGTGTGGGGTGGAGTGGTCTGCAGGCCGAGAATCTGTGTGTGTGAATAGACCTGCGTCTGTGTGGAGGGGCTCCTCATCTCCAAAAATCCCAGTGGCTTTGGAAAAGCAGCGCCTGGGCAGGGGGACGAGGTACACAGGAACTCCGGAGCATTTGTCTATGACGAGTGACCAGACAGGGGCCTTGGTCAGTCTAGGATGGAGCAGGTGTGCCGAAGCAGCGTGTGCCCTGCCCCAGAGGGAAGGTCGCAGACAGAGCCACAGGGAGGGCTGGCCGTGCTGAGCTGAGGATCTGCTGGGCAGGGCCGTCTGTGGAAGCCGGGAAGTCTTTTGCACAAAGATCTGTGACACACAAGCCTCAAGGGCCACTTGACTTCCTCAGGAAGCCCACCGAGGTGCCCACCCAAGCCCTCCTCTGTGCTTCCTTGGCTCCTGTGCATTCCAGTTGGTGGTCACAGAGCTTCTGTTCCACTTCTTTCAGCAAGGAGAAGCTCCTCCCACCCTATCTTTGCATTCCCAGGACTTGACTGAGGCAGGTACTTAAATATGAGCATGATGAGTGGGCGACTGAGAAACGAAATGACCAGGGCTTTTGAACGTGAGTTTGCTCTTAGGAATCTTATTCTTCTGTTACTGAGAGTTGATCTTGCCACTCCTCCCCAGCCCTGCATGAGTGTGCATATCTAGGTTGATACTAAGCCTGGACTGAATGCAGATCACAGATCAAGGCCCTGTGTGGGGATATGAGTCAGAAAGTACTGCTGTGACTCAACTCTCCAGGAGGTTAGTGGATTGACTTCTAGACTGTTTCAATTCCCATGTTAAACTCTGGGGACACGACCCCAAGGGAAGCTGAGGACTAGATTGACAGTGTCAAACAGATGGGTTAGGGGCTATCTTGTCTTGGTGTGAAGATCCCTGAGCCAGTTGGAGAGGTGTAGCAGGCAGTGGAATCCTCTAGGAATTAAAGGCAGTTGTGTTCTGGTGCCCAGGCTATTGTAAATAATCCTTAATACGCGCATCTCCTTCAGCGGCGAAGAGTCTGCCTTCAGTGCCTGAGCTGCAGGAGACTTGAGTTGGGAACATCCCCTGGAGTAGGAAATGGCAGCCCACTCCAGTATTCTGGCCTGGAGAATCCCATGGTCAGAGGAGCCTGGTGGGCAAAAGTCCATAGGATCTCAAAGAGTCGGACACAACTGAAGTGACTTAACACACGCACTTAGCAGGGAACCAGAAAGACAAATATAAAGGGCGGAATACAGGTAACTGTGTGGAGTTTAGCATATCAGTGGTTAATGAACATCTGAGAGACCTGGAGAGGTTGGTACGTACGTACACTGCCTCACAGCAGCCACGCATCTGGGAGAAGGAGACAGGTCAGAGGCTGGAGATCCAGACCGAAGTTCCAATGCTACTGTTCGGCAGTTGTTATCCTGCCTGCTGGTCATAGATTTTTGAGCCGTGGTTTTCTTTCCTTGAATGATTGTGAGTGTCAGGTGAGATGAGGTATATAAAATCCCTGGCTGTGTTAGTATAGGTCACTCTCTGGGGAGTGTCCTGCGTCTGTGGCTGAGAACCTGATCTCTTGCGACTGATACCGAGCACGGGTGCCCCAGCGCCCCCACCCTACCCTGCCACCTCTTCTCTGCTCCTCCATGACTCGCAGAGGGGCCAAGCAAAGGATGGGTTAGAGATCTCAGGACATGGGCAGGGAGAGTCCCCTTCACATACCCTCTTGGAGGGACCGAGGCAGCGACTCATGGAGATGGAGGACTTGCAGACCGAGAAAGAGGGAGGTCTCAGCTGAGACCTGAGGGGAGGGAAAAGGATCTTACTTCCTCTGAAAGAGGGAGTTCTCGCTGGCCTGGGATGGATGAAACTAAGAGAAGGAGGTGTCTGCAGCTAGCATCTTTCCAGTGCACTCTGCTCTGTGCGGGCGTTGTCTGAGCTATAGAAAACTGAAAACCCTACCTTCCTTCCACTGGGGGCAATGAGGTGTATGTGGAGACACTGCTCTGGAACCTGAGAAACTTAATCTATACTTTTTGACTCAGTAGCTCTGAGGCCATCTGTAAGTCTCTTGACCTTTTGGGGGGTTCTTAGTATGCTCTTCTGTAAACTGGAAAAATGAGGATAGTTCTTTGTAGTCTAAACAAATCTAAATTAGAAATTATAACATTCCCTTCTCACCTGTTGGCCACATTTGATGTGCCTAATGATGTGGCCTGGGAGAAGACAAATAATCCAGTGGACGATGGGGCTTAGTTTCGTCTTTAAATTTTTATCCTGGAGACAAAAGATGTGGTGAAACCCAGGAGCCTTCTGTATGAAGCTGTCTTTGGTGTTTTATTATTTTACCTGACTCCAAAGGATGATTATTATTTTTTTTTTTCACATAGGACCTTACTGGGAAAAAAACTGCAGTAATTTTATCTTCTTTTCTCAGTATCCAGCGAGCAGCATTGGTGGTTCTGGAAAATTACTATAAAGATTTCACCATTTATAACCCCAACCTCCTAACAGCCTCCAAATTCCGAGCAGCCAAGCACATGGCCGGGCTGAAAGTCTACAACGTAGATGGTATGTGCCTTGGAGTGATGTCTCTGTGGGTGTGGGAGCAGGTGGACAACTGCATAGATCAGATTCTGTTCCATTTGGTTCTGTTCCTCTCACAGTTTGCCTTTATGGTACATTCTCATGTGTTCCTCTCACAGGTTGCCTTTATTGTACATTCTCATGTCAGAACAATTTTTTCCTCTTTTTTTTTTTTTTTTGCCGGCAAACATATTTTTATAGAAATGTTGATTTACAGTCTTCATGTGTGGGAGTTTCATTCATCTTGAGATTTTATGAAAACTAAGTGAGGTAGTTTTTTCTGCCTCCTGCTGTGAACATCATACATTGAAAGGTCATAGGAAAAGGCTGCTTTTCAAAATTTGGATAAATTACCAGAAGAGTCAGCTACCCCAATCTGTTAAGACTCTAACTCCCAGTTCAGGCATCTGGTGAGGTTCTTACGGGCGTTTCTCAGTCCTGGCTGGGAGCTAGGGTCGAGTGGGTGGAAGGAGACCAGAGGCTAGGGTGGGGACATCGGAGCTGTGTTTCAGGCTATCAGTTGGGTAAGTGCCAGAAACAGGACACTTTGGGTCAGGGCAAGAGCTTTGCAGCCTAGAAGAGGATCATGTTGTTAACAAGACAAGTAATTTATAGGTGATGTTAGTTTGGGTGACAATATCCTCCCTGTTTTTGTTTTTGTTTTTTATCCTTTTGGCTACATGAGATGTTCACTCTCTTGTGAGTCCTAAAGGATTGGTAAATTTCACCTGTGATCTGAAAAACTGGTGCAGGATCCCATTAGCCAGCCAAGCCATTAAGTAGATACTACCGAAGAAACCATGCAATCTGCCTTGTCCTTCTGAAAAGTTCAGGCGATCCATGGTCAGGGCTGTGAGACCAGAAATCCTAGGTCTGTATTAATGAACAGGACATTTAGCAAGCCCCAAGCATGGGTCTTTTCTGTGACAGCTGTGGTTACCATGACACTCCAGCGGGAGCATGGTCAGTATCTCTGGGCGTTGACTCTTTTCTCCGTCCTTTTCTCCCCATCCCTTTCATCCTCTCCCATTGTCTCATCCCTGAAATGCATGTTCCAGCTGCTTTGATGGCCAAACTGGAACTTCCTGTGACAGATGGTAAATAACATCTTCAGCACACTCTGTTATTACGGGTCAGCATTTTAATTGTCAAGTGTTCTTCATCTCCTGTGGGGATTTTTTTTTTTTCCATTTCCATTCATCAGATTGGGGTTTCAGGAGACTGCCTTCTTCTTGTGAACATTTTGAGCACAGAGCAGGGGTCATGTTCATCTTTATGGGAGGTTACCTTTGGGATTTGTCTATGGGCTTCACAGGGGTTGGGCAGACGGTACTGACAGACTGTGGACTAGTTTTCTGCTGTTTCTCACCCCAAGGCATTAAAACTGTCCTTCCTCCACCGTCCTTTCCCCCAAAGGCCCCAGTAACAATGCCACTGGTCAGTCCCGGGCCATGATTGCTGCAGCTGCTCGGCGCAGGGACTCAAGTCACAACGAGTTGTATTATGAGGAGGCGGAACATGAGCGGCGGGTGAAGAAGCGGAGAGCAAGGTACACTGCCCAGCCCCCACACCAGCACCCTGACCAGACTTTCTTTTTGAACGTACACCGACTCTTTTTTTAAAATTTATTTTACTGAAATGTAGTTGATTTACAATGTCATGTTAATTTCTACTGTATAGCAAAGTGATTGCTATACGTACATATACATTCTTTTTCGTATTTTTTCTGTTATGGTTTGTCACGAGATTTTGAATATAGCTTCCTGTGCCATTCAATGGGGCCTTGTTGTTTATCCATCCTACATATAATGTGCATGTGTGTTAAGACGCTCCAGTCATGTCTAACTCTGTGACCCTGTGGACTTTTGCCCGCCAGGCTCCTCTGTCCATGGGATTCTCCAGGCCAGAATACTGGAGTGGGCTGCCATCCCCTCTTCCAGGGCATCTTCCCAAACCAAGGGATCAAACTGGGTCTCCTGCCTTGAGGTGGATTCTTTATCTTTTGAGCCAACAGGGAAGTCCTCCTACACATAATAATTTGCATCTAATCTCAAACTCCCCATCTGTCCCTCATCTACCTCCCTCCTTCCCTCCCTTTTGGCAATCAGAAGTCTGTTCTCTTAAGACTTTGTTTTTTTTTTAACCAGAATGAAATTTCAGTTTATAAACACAACCCCCTTGGGCCTTTGGAGGGAATCTCACTCCAGTGTTTCTCAAACTTTAGCATGCAAAAGCATCACCAGGAGGACTTGTTAAAACACAGGTCTCAGGTTCCGGCCCCACCCGCAAAGGTTACTTACTTTCCAGTAGGTCTAGATTGGGGCCCACCCAAGAATTTACATTTCTTAAAAATTCCCAACTGATGATGAAGTTGCTGGCCTGCAGCCCACACTTTGACTGGCCCGCCCTCCATCCCCAGGCCCTTGCTGGGTTTCAAGAGCTGATCACTTTAGCTGAAGTGGACAAAGATGGTTTTCATCATACATGCTGCCTCCTTCTTTGTTCCCTGGGGCTGCTGGTGTGGGCGGCCGGATGGAGAGGTCGCAGCTCTGGTTCTCCAGAAAGCTGCCTCTGTGCCGTGAGCCCCCCGTCAGTGCATGCAGAGTCTTCTGTAGCCACAGTTTGAGGGGCCTTAAAACTCGTTTCATCGCACCCTTCGATGTAGTGAGTCTCCCAAGCAAACTAGTGGCAGAATTGAGATTAGGATCACCTCCGCAGTCCCACCCTTCTTCCTCCTCACCCGGGAGCCCCCATTCTGCGTATTACTTTTGCCTTTGTCTTCCTTTGCCCTTCCCTCGCCGCCCTATTGTCTGGGTGACACCTGAGGATGGGAGCCTTGGGCCAGCTGGCAGCCGACTAGGAGTCCTCCTCCCACGTCCTGTGTGACTCTGTTCTCAAGCCCTGCACTGCTGTCTGAGTACCATGTTTCATCACCTCCAGGCTGGTGGTCGCAGTGGAGGAGGCCTTCATCCATATCCAGCGTCTCCAGGCTGAGGAGCAGCAGAAAGCCCCAGGGGAGGTGATGGACCCCAGGGAGGCTGCCCAAGCCATCTTCCCCTCCATGGCCCGGGCTCTGCAGAAGTACCTGCGCACCACTCGGCAGCAGAACTACCACAGCATGGAGAGCATTCTGCAGCACCTGGCCTTCTGCATCACCCACAGCATGACCCCAAAGGTGCGTCTTGGCGCCGAGCTTGCAAGTCCCATTTTAGGGTGTTGTCAGGAATGATAAAATCAAAGGTTTCTCTAAAGCACCCACTGATAAAAATTAATGTTTCTCACTTACTTTAAGTTATTTTGGTGCAGTTTTTCATTTTTAAAAAATTTATTAATTTTTTAGTTGAAGGATAATTGCTTTACAGAATTGTGTTGGTTTCTGCCAAACATCAGCATGAATCAGCCATAGGTATACATATGTCCCCTCCCTATTAAACCTCCCTGCCCATCCCACCCCTCTAGGTAGTTAGAGTCCCAGTTTGAGTTCCCTGAGTCATAGAGCAAATTCCCATTGGCTGTCTATTTTACATATGGAAATGTATGTTTTCATGTTACTCTCTCCATAATCCCACCCTCCTTCCTGGCTACCGTTGTTTTTTGAATGTGCCTTTGAATTGAAGGCTTTAGGATTCAAGCAGAGGAAAGACTTTCACTTAAAGACAGCCCAGGTAGTAATTGAGGGTACTCTCTATATCCTGGGCCTGAGCTGATTTGTTCTAACCTGGCACCTCCATCAGCTAGTGGGGAACCTTGGGCCAAGAGGTTAATGGCTCTGTGCCTCAGTTTCCTAGTCTGTAAGTTGGGGATAATACTAATGTCTACCTCATGGGGTTGTTGTGAGAACTAAAAGAGTTCATTCCTGTGAAGTGCTTAAAACAGCATCTGTCATAATGTAAGGACCAAATAAATAGCCATTATCGTCAGGGGTCGAAACCATGCTCTCACTTTGCTTGGCGCTTTGGCTGTTGGGAGGTTAGTGTTACTAAGTGATCTTCTGGGCCATTATGACATGAGCACGCTTTTGGGGATGATGCAGAAACAGCCATGTGTCTAATAGACGGCTGTGGCCAAGGAGGCAGAATAAAGCGTTCAGCCAGTGACCTCTTCAAACAGAAGTGGATTCAGATCCTGACTCCACCACCTAATTGGTTTGTGACTTTGCCTAAGTTACTCTACACGTGTTCCCTCGTTTATAAAATGGAGGTAATAATAGTATCTACCTGATAGGATCATTGCATGAGAATTATATTAAATATGGCAACACGACATGTAACTCATGTGGTAGAGAGTAAATGAGCTTGGCATATGGTTTGCATGTAACATTGGTAGTGATATTATTGACATAAAGGCCTGTGTTCATACATTGCCCTATACACATACAACTGCTGGCTGCACTGTCACTAACCTTATCAAACCCTGGGAAAGCAATAGGGAGATATTCAGTAAGAAGCTATAACATTTTCCATATTCTTTGGTTCACTAATCCCCCTCCTAGAAAAAGGACTTAGCACAGTCAGTGATACACACTAATGTATATGTGGATTATTTCGCAAAATAATCTTTATTAGCTCCAAACTGGAAATAACAACAGAACAGTGGCTTACAAATTATGGTATATCTTAAAATGGGGAAGAATCTCTTAGAATATTAAGTTACAGAAAGCAGAATGCAAGAATGTGTGAACACGGTGGTTGCACGTGAATACAGCATGTCTGGCTATGCACAGGGATGGCTCCTACCACGTAGAATGGAAGTGGCTATTTCCCTTTTTCCCCAGGGTCTTTGAGTTTACTGGCTGCTTTCTTTCTCACTTAAAAAAAAAGTATATATACTTTTCCAAATTAAAACTAATAACCTTTATATAAAAGTCCAAACATTAAAGAGAAGTATAATGTACGAAGTGAATTTTTCATCCCTGCCACCTAGACAGTTCTTACTAATATAAAGGATGGGTTTATACTCTTTCAGGTGTGTGTGTGCGCGCTTAAAGCAGAAATGAACAGAACAACAAAAAAAGGAAATGGGAATCTCATCCCATATAGGTATAGCTTGGAAACTTGGTCTTTTCACTTAAAGCTGTTCTTGGCTGTCTTTCCCTGTCAATGCTCCCCCATCTCTTGTCATAGAGATTTCCCTCATTCCCTTTAATAGCTGTGTCCTGAATACCGTGGTTTGTTTAACAGATGGCCTACTAATGCACATTCGGATTAAGATCTTTCCTTAGTCTAAACTAGGGGTTGGTGGTTTTTGTTAATCGAGTTTTATTGGGACACAACCACACCCTTTTGTTTACAGATTGTCTACCGCTGCTTTCTCTCTACTGCGGCTGAGTTTAGTTATGACAGTGTGTGCCTTGCGAAGCCAAAAATATTTACATTTAAAGGAAAGTTTGCCAGCCCTGTGGCTAAACAATGTTGCAATGAATCTCTCTTTTTTTACATATGTTTTCTTGCATATATGCAAGTATTTCTGAGGGATCAGTATCTAGTAGAGGAATAGCTAGATCAAAGGTACAGATCTTGCCAAATTATCCTTCTAAGGGGTGTTACTGTTATATTTCTGCCTATAGGATATGAGACTGTTTGTTTATTCCACACACACACTTGACAGCATTGGGTGTTATAATTCTTTTTAAATCACACTCATCTAAGAGCATGATGCTTCCCAGGTGCTGCTAGTGGTAAAGAACCCACCTGCCGACGCAGGAGATGTAAGAGATGTGGGTTTGATCCCTGGGTTGGGATGATCCTCTGGAGGAGTGCATGGCAACCCACCCCAGTATTCTTGCTTGAAGAATCCCATGGACAGTGGAGCCTGACAGGCTACAGTCCATAGGGTTGCAAAGAATCAGACGCAACTGAAGTGACTTAGCATGCATGCATCTAAGAGGAGGGAAATATATTGTTTTACTATTTGAATTCGTATTTCTTTACCTATGGGCTTCCCTGGTGGCTAAGATGGTAAAGACTCTGCCTGCAATGCAGAAGACCTGGGTTTGATCCCTGGATTGGAAAGATCCCCTGGAGAAGGACATGGCAATCCACTCCAGTGTTCTTGCCTGGAGAATCCCATGGACAGAGGAGCCTGGCAGGTTACAGTCCATGGGGTCGCAAAGAGTCAGATACAACTGAGCAACTGATACTTTCACTTTTCTTTAACTATTAATGTGACAGAGTATCTTTGCATATCTTATTTCTATTTTATAAGTTATCTTCTTAGCTTCATTTCTCTGTTTCTTTTCCCTGTGATTCGTAAAAGCTCTTTTTTTGGCCATGCTGCACAGCCTGTGGGATCTTAGTTTTCCGACCAGGGATTGAACCAGGGGCGGACAGTGAAAGCACCACGTCCTAACCACTGGACTGCTGGGAACCTTCCATATAAGAGCTCATTTTGTACGAGTGTGTGTTATAGTAGAGGCACAGCTCTCCTTTCTGCCTCAGAATATATACTTACAGGTAGAAATATTGTATCTGGCAGCAGTAAGGTATGGATGAAGAGGACACCACTTTGTTCAGGACCAGAGTGATGTATCCTAATATTTTCTATCTATATCCCTGGTTTGTTCATTTTTCTTTCTCACAGCTAAAGCAATATATTTATTGATGTAACACACATGCAGCTGAGCCTCCAGCATATGCCAGACACATGGGAAATTCATATCGAAAAAATAGTTCCTGCCCTCCAGGAGAGGATAGTTTAGTGTGGGGCTCAGACAAGCAGTCAGCAGGAATTGTTCAGAAAGTAGATTGTCACATGGGAGTCATGCCCATGATTATAGGCACTTACAGGAGGACACGTTCACCTCTCTGAGGGGCTCAGCGAGCAGTTTGAGAAAATTTAAAGAGCCAGGAGGAATTTTCCTAAGGACGGCATTCAGCAGGAGGAACGGCACATGTCAAGAGAAGTATCTCACCCGTTGAACTCAGCGCCTCGGGCTTGGGTCGGGGAGGTGGACATGGGACCTGGCCCAGCCCTTGGATTACCACGTGCATACTTCATCCAAAGTCAAATAACCATTCTTCTCTTGCACCGTGAGATGGTTCAGGTTAACCACCCTGTCCTCACAGCCGTTCTCTGCATTACTGCAGCCATCTGCTCCACTCACACAGCAGTTAGACGGCTTGTCCAAAGGCACATAGCAGTGAATGCAGAGCATGCATTTTTGTGTGAGCAGGTACATCCTTGTGTTTCTTCCACTCACATTGCCAGAATGTTTCTCTGTGCCTGGCACTTGCCCCGAGGAGCTCTCAGGATGGGAGGAGGCCAACCTATGAACAGGTACAGGCTGAGGCATATGCCACGGGGCCCGGGTCCTTGGATGGGGCTGGTGCCTGAGCCACGGCTTACATGGGTACCAGCCACCCCGCCTTCCTCGCGCTTGTGCTTACCACTGTCTGCACCCTCTGGCTGGAGAGTGGGAAAGTCAGGAAGCCTTCTCTCCCCAGCAAAGGACTCTGTTGTGCAGGTCTGATGGAGTTGGTATATGATCAGCCGGGCTGTTCCGGTTTGTTGGGAGGATGTTTTTCCCCCATGCCTGGGAGCCTGGCAGCGCCACCTGGAGTGGGCATCCCCTCCCTAACAGCATCTCTGCTGCCCTTACAGGCCTTCCTGGAACGGTACCTCGGCGCCGGCCCCACCCTGCAGTACGACCGGGAGCGCTGGCTCTCCACGCAGTGGCGGCTCGTCAGCGACGAGGCTGTGACCAACGGGCTGCGGGATGGACTCGTTTTTGTCCTTAAATGCTTGGACTTCAGCCTCGTCGTCAATGTGAAGAAAATTCCGTTCATCATGCTCTCGGAAGAGTTCATAGACCCTAAATCTCACAAATTTGTCCTTCGCTTGCAGTCCGAGACGTCAGTTTAAAAGTTCTATATTTGTGGTTTTATTAAAAAAAGAAAGAATATATAGAGAGATATATATGTATACCAGAGGGGCATCTTTGTTTTTATTATTCTTCATGACTGACTGAGCTGGCACATGAGAAACCAGGGTCCTTTGACCATCTGCACTTTATTTGGAAGGAAGCAGAAGATGGCCATCCTGGAAGAAAGTGACTGGTGACATCTGACTTGGGGATGGGCCATCTCCAGAAGCGGTTCCCTGGCGTTTTCTGTGACAGCTGCAAACCAAAGCAGAGCTGGAGGTTCTTAGGAACCTTGCCTTACGCCTCGCCCCGCCTCTCGTCCAGCACCCGGCCCTGCCCTGGCTTCCGGCCGTCCCACTCCTGGGCCTGCAGGGCACACATCTTCGTCCTGTTTCAGGGAACCCGACAGGACCTGTCCACACATGTTTGTGTATGCGAACGTCCAGCACCACAGGAGCCATGGGCTGTTCATCAAATGCCTGCCTGCGTCTGCGTTCTCTGTTGCCTTAGGTTCTGCAGAGAAGGATCAGGATGACAAACGTGCACTGTCAGTTTACAGCTTCCCAAAGAGAGAATTTGCCTGCCCTAGTTCTGACCTGCTTGCTTACTGGCTTGAGCAGGTAGCCCTTTCTTAAGCCTATGATGGCTCACTTGTCTCCTCTCCATCCTGGCCGGCAGGCCTGGCCAGGAGCCCAGTCTCCAGAGCCACAGAGGACCTGGGTGTTCATGTGTGCCCTTGGGCTCCATGCACTACCTCGGCTCCGCCCCATGGATTGTTTGTTTGTGTAGGAAAGGGTGGCGTGCCCACCACGTAGGTCCCAGGAAGAGCATGCCTGCTAGGATGTTCCCTTTAGGCTGCAGCGGGAGCCCCTCCCCTCCCGATCCTCCTCCAGCTGCTCCACACCCACCAGGGAGAGACCCACACTGTGACTCGGGCTGGCACATTCGGCTCGGAGCCTCTATTTCCCAGGAGATATGTCCTCACAAAGCTCCATAGCAAGCTGCCTTGCCAAGGGACAGCTGCAGCGTCCAGCCCCTGACTTCTGACCACCGTCACTGTGTGCTCATTGCCTCTGCCCCTTACTACACGGGAAGGGGCTGATTTAGGCCCTGGTGCTAAATTACTTGTCATTGGTAGTCAAGTGTGGAGAGGGAATAGGCAGGATCCAGCATTCGAGGAAAGGCAAGTAGGGAGACGATCTTAGGGCTCAAATGATGCCTGCCTGGTCTGTTCTTAGATACAGCTGGTTTCTGGGGGCTTTCCCAGGCCTGGGCGGCAGCTGGGCCATATTCTAGGAGGAGGCGCCCTGAGGCAGAGCCCTGCAGCAGTCTTCAGTTCCTCCACCTACCTTCCGGTATCCACAACAAACTTTTGCCAAATATTCACTCTTGCTTTTCCCTGGTGGTCAGCCTAACCAGTCACCTTTCTTTAGCCAAGGAAAACACTGTCCAATGCTCTTTTCATATGTGTTCCCATGTATTCTGACTGGTTTATGCATTCCCGGAGGGGTGCAGTGTTTGTTATTATTGTCTTAAACCAAACTTGGCTTTGGCGGTTGGTCACACACCTGTATCTGAAAAAGTAAACAGCCGTCTTGAATCCACAGCCTTCAGGTCAGAAGGAAGATGTGTTAGAAAAGGAGGAAAAACTGGTCGGTATGGAGTGGAGCCAAGATGGACTATTTAATTGCATGGTTTGGTTTCTGAAAAACACTTACCATGTAACCATGGTGCTTTTGTTCTTAGTTTTGCCTTTAGGTCCCCTTCAAACTGGACATTCCTTATGATGATGTCTTTCTCAGGAATCTGTTTTGGGAGACTGGGAAAGGGATGGTGAATGTACAATGAGACTCTGGTGACATAAAGGTTATACTGTCTCAGACTAAACGTATCAGAGGCTGCTGCATCAGGACCCCAGCAACAGAAGTGCCATACGTGTATATTGATATGGTTAATGATGACACTATCCATCAGCGTCCCATAAAACTGCTTCCAAACCTGTCTTCAATTACCAGTCCAGAAGGGGTTAAGTTGGAGTCATGGTTTGGGTACTTGCCTTCCCAGCAGGGTGAAGAAAGGTTTAAATTAAGGAATTTTTTTTTCTCTCTCCACCCCTTTCTCTCTCTGCCAGTCTTTGCATAGGGGAATGTCAGACTTTCTGAAATTACTGTTTCTGCTTTAAATTGAGTATCGATTTTTTTTTTATGCTGACTTTGTATTGAGTCCTTTTTGAAAGAACAACATAATAAAATGCAGGATCTTTGTATCAAGCCTTTGCACTTGCAAACTCTTAATAGCTTGAGGTACTGGTGCAGTGGGAACAATGTGGATGCCATTTAAAAATTTTTAAGTTTTCAGAAAAACTGTATCACACAGTTGAATACAATGCATTTCTATTTCAGTTCTTGAAGCCAATCAGTTATACTTTTTAAAAGGGGTAAACTGTGCTAGTAGAATTAGATAAATCTGCACTGAGGGAGACAGGATTTTTTTGCCTTAAATGTTTATAGATTTTTTATAGTGAACCTAAGTTATTAAAATGTGAACATTAAACAGTAAGTAGAAAAATTTAATAAGGAATGTGTGTCTGAGGTCACTCTCTTCCCTCCTGATGTTTTAACCAGTAGATATCTAATTTCTGTTTTTAAGTGGATACTTTTGAAGATAATGCCAACTTTTAATTGTCCATGAACTGAACATTAAAGTCTGCATTCTTAGAGCTGGAAGGGATTTTTAGGTTTTGTGATTGATTTATCCTTTGCATCATCAGCTAAGTCAAAGCGTGTAATACTTTGGTAACGTTTATAAAGTAAGCCCTAGAGAAAGTGCTTGCCCAGTTTTATTGTCCAACTGTCATCATCTCCCTCTCTCTCTCCTTTTCAAATCTGTGGACAGGACAAATTCTGTACAGCCAGTGGATAGAGGAGGTGGCCCTAGTACGTGTGTGTGCTGTGCTGCGGCTCATTGCCAGAGCTCCAACCTCCTTTGCAGTGGGGAGATCGTGGCTGTGTGGGTGTACGTCCAGCGCGAGAGATGTGCCCCTCTCCTCACCATAGGTGGTGGTAGCTGAGTGCTCTCATTCTCTTGTCTCCTGGTTGCTTTACAGCCGCCTGTGTTTAGATGAGGCTGTAACCCTGGAAAGCCATGAGCCTATTAGGCTGACAGAAGCTGACGACCCGCCCCTGGGAGAGTGCCTGTTGCAGTCGCTCAGTGAAATCGGCAAAATCGAGTCCTTGGTTTACCCTCATCTACGGGAACCCTGCTGTGTAAGGCTGCTTACACAGGGATGCATAATTGTGGCTGTGTGTTGCAGTATATGTGAGCATTTCTCTTGAGTGTAACTACCAGATGGACGGCATGTTTATGTTAGCCATCTGATCATCTGTGCTGTCTGTAGCAAGACTGGTGTGTATCTCAGCAGATAACTTGTGGATGGGTTTATATGGATGAGTGTGTGAAAGTCCGTGTGTTTCTACATAGGCCCTGTGTTTGAGAGATTTCCTAACAACACCTGTCTTCTGGGAGGTTCCTCTAAAGCCAGTTATTTCTCCCTCCCTTCCTTCGTTCCTTTGCCTCAGTTACACTGGCTTCTCCCCAGGAGTAAATGACTTTAGCACAGTGAGGTCTAGAAGGGCACCGCTGCCCTCCAGGCAAGTCCATTAGACTCTTCCTTGCCTCTGGACCCTATGACCTGAAAACAGAAAGAAAGAAAGGTCCAGCTGCATGATAACCAACTGCTCCAACTTCACTACCCTGGAAGCCTTACTGTAGATTTCTTGATCTAACTTAAAAATTGAACTTCATTTAAAAGAAGTTTATGACTAAAAGCACAGAAATGGTGCCGTAATATTTAAATAGTCTAGCAGAGACCCTGCAGTTGTTAAGTGATTTATTTCTGGGTAGGGTTTGTACTTTATAGACCTTGTTTTACCCAAAAAAAAAAAAAAAAATCACTACCGTGAATTTACTCCTCTGTAACCTTATGGTCATAACCCATTGTAATTGAAATATGAGTTGTTTTCCCAAGCCCATAGCACAGTTTTTGAATGGTAGTCAGTGTGGTAGTTGTACTAGAGACCATAGACACTACATTATTGAGCTTTAATCAAGTGGATGCCCAGAAAGTTAGGTTTTGGATCACATTTTTGACAAAACATATTTGGGTCGAAGAAGGAAGAGAAGGGTAAGAGGGTGTGTTTATCAGCTATTGTTATGTTGGACACTCTCCTCGAATGTGAATTCCTTTAAATCAGGGGTTATCTGAATTTTACAGGTGAGAACAAGGATGATCAGGGAGAGAAGAACGTGCCTAAAATCTCACAGCTAATATATGAAATTTCACATCTAATGTTTGACTCCAGTCCCTTGGTCAGTGTACCTTGAGGTATTACCTATATAATTTGGCATTTTCTGGATGTGGAGGAGAGAGAACCAGAGGACACGTAACCTTGAATCAGAACCTGGGGAGGGGAGTTCATTGGAGGTAGAAGCACTTCTCTCTGACTTTGGATTTGTGCCCAGACTATGGCTCCAAGGAAAGCTGCCCTGTGGCACTGGCAGATTTCCTCCGGACTTTTGATGGAAAGAAGTTGAAAACTGCCCATCCTCTAGGAAAACCAGCCCTGCCAGTGCTGCACTTGCTGTAGAACTTGGGTGCTACTGTTCCTGGCAGTCACTTGTGGTTTTGCCCCTGCCACCTTCCACTCCCACCCTGCTGGCTTGGGGAGGTATGCTGGGGCTGACCTGGCCTCCTCCTCACCTGAGGAGGCCTCTTCCTGGTGCTTTGTCAACACTGTGCCCCAACAGCATCCCCCCACCCCGCCTCCCATTGAGGTGAGGAAGGGACTGCCTGCCGCCCCAGCCAAGGGAGGTTTGGGACTGGAGCCCCTGGCCTCCATGCCTGACTTCCTCGTTCTCAGCAAAACCACTTCCATCGCACTATTTTCCCCCACATTTGTCCTCAAGAGTTTTAATCAAGAGACCTAAACCAGGGCTCTGAACATACCGTTTGCCTTTCTTCCACTGTCTTGAGGTTTCTGTTGCGCATAAACTACCTTCTTGCCTGCTGTTTGCTCTCGGTAGAGGATAGGAAGGGAAAGATGACACGCCTCTCAGCTTTGCTATCAGGTTGACTAAAAAGTTTGCTCAGATTTTGCGTAAGAGGGTATGGAAAAACCCGAAGGAACTTTTTAACCAACCCAACACTTTCTAGGAAAGAGCACGACACATTTTCAAAGGGTAGGTAGAAAATGTAAAACTACTGACTAAAAGGTTTTAGTACTCTGTGTCCCTTTTACCAGGCCTGTCCCATTTCTCCTTAGATAACCCAATTTGTTTTGTATCACCTGAAACATAAACCTCTTCAATGAGTTGTTTTAGAGCACCCCAGCACAACTGCAGCTTTCTGATACCTGAAGGAGCAAAATCAAATGTTACTCCCAGTATGGCACCGGGAATCTAAAATTGATATGTCTCTCAGCTTGAAACCTCAGTGTTTTGTCCTTGTTTTATCTTAAGCCCTGGGGACAAATGTAGCCAACCCCCCCCCCCCAGGCTTTTATCTTGAGTGTCTTTGGCACTTCTTTTGGCACTGAAATAATGTTTGGATAAAAATAGTTGAATATACAGTGTCTGGTTTTATGTTTGCTTGTACTTATCTGAGTTTTCCCTTGTAGACATGAACTTTCACTCTGAAGGAGGTCATCCTTTAGGAGTATTTAAACCCCCGAAAGCCCTCACCTTGGGAAAGCTTCATATCTAGGGACCAGAGACTGTTGCTCAGGGAATTAGTAATAGGACCTGGACATCTAATCCGCAGGTATCAAGTCTAGTTCAATTCATGTTATAGGGAACTTAGTTACACATCATCACCATTCCAGGGGTCAGGTGCAAAGAAGTGGCTGACACTTTTCATTTGCCAGTGCCCCACAGTTACAGAAATAATAGATTATTCATCTAGCATTGATTATCATTCTAAAAAATCCAAAGTATGCTAATAATTCCTTATTGTTAATGGATTCACAGTAGGCTTTAGCTAAATAGCAAACTCTTCTGGGACTCCTAAATTATGACATAATTAACAAAATTTGATTTTCAAGAAGTTGTTTATGACAACTGTTGCCTGGAGTACAGGACACCAGCCGAGATGAGGGCAGGGGTGGATACGGGCTCACTGGGCTGGTGGATTAACGCGTGTCGTCAGGACAACTTCATCAAAAAAGACACTAGGGAGAAGACCAGAGACACTGGGGCCAGGTCTTACTCAAGGGAAATGTATTTAACAATCACTTTTGTGCTGAAAGAACTTGACATTTCTGGATTTAGAATCCAGTATCAGTCCAGCAAGTTCAGTAAGGAAACCATCTGTCTCTATCTGATGGAGCCATAACTGTGCAGGGATGTGGCCAGCAGGGGTCTTTTGTGTTCTCTCTTATTAGTTAATACTGCACTTTGTAACCAGGAGGGGCAGTTTGGCTGGTTAGCAAAGTCCACAGTCACTAGATAGGTATGACAAAGTCTGAGTGTGACTTCTTGCATAAACTGGGTGGTGGGCTTTATTGAGACGTTTCAAATGTGTGAATGAATGAATAACACTACCAGCAACCATCTGCCCAAGTGCATTTACATACATTCATAAGGTGTACCCTGTGAAGCCTCTTCGAGTCTATGAGGGGCATGGTGTACCTGGTATCCAAGTTATTTTGTTCTCTTTAGGGTCTCCAGTTCCAATGAACTGTAAAACATTTTACGTGTTACATTTTTTATACTGTAAAACTTGGAAAATAAACTGAAATCCCAAATTACGTTTTGTTATTTTTTCATATGTGATTACTTCAATCTAAAAAGTTTATTTATTGAGATATAATTGATTTATAATGTGTTTATTTCAGGTGTACAGAAAAATGATTCAGTTTTACATACCTACATACATATTTTTCAGGTTCTTTTCCCTTATAGGTTATTACAAAATATTGAGTATAATTTCCCGTGCTGCACAGTAGGTCCTTGTTTTATATGTAGTAGTGTATATATGTTAATCTCAAACTCCTAATTTATCCCTCACCTTACTTGCTCTTTGGTAATCTTAATTTTGTTCTCTACTTTTATAAGGGACATTTTTACTCTTGAAATAATTTTGATACCCTTTTAAACCTTACAACCTATCAAGTTTCTCTGAAAACCAAGACAATGTAATGATAGATTGAATGGGAAAGCGGAATTGTCATTGTATTTTATGGTCAAGAGAATGTTTTAAATGAACAGAGTACTGAAAATTAAGTTCTTAGGTTCTAAAACTTGGAGGTGAAACAGGCTTTGGGGTAAATCAGCAAGTGAAAAAAGATCTTCAAGTCAGATAAGGAGGGAGGAAAATGTCAGACCCTGGATTTGTGAGAAAGGTGAATATTAGATTGTTTTTGTGAGTGGCTTGCTAATTCAGTTTAAATTATTGACTTATTTTTAGTAGGTCTACTTAAAGGGAACTTGATTATTTGACAAAGAAGTATTGGAGCTTGCCTTCTGCTACACTCAGCTATCCTTAGTACTGACGACCTGTAGCACACAGTCAAATTCTTACCTGTTGTATGGACGAAGATCAGACTAAGCAATTGATGTGAAGATACTCACTGTATAGGTTATTGATAAACTCTGTCTCTCTGTGCCATCAGCCAAGATGGACACAATTTACACTTACACAAGCAAAACCTACTCAAGAAAAGATGAAGAGAGTGTAACAAACATAAAGCAAAGACTCTTTTCCTTTCATTGCCCGTGACAAAGATAACAGAATTTTGGAAGAGTTTTGAGGATGTTAGGTGACAAGCCGTAAGAATATGGAAGTGGAGAAAGGATTATCAGGATGGGACCAGCTGCAGCCATGCAAGCTTTCCCAATACCAGAGACAAGGTTCACCAGTAGTGTGTGGGTCTGGGAGGATCCCTGCATCAGAGAGACTTGGTAATGCCCTATCTGTGTTGTGTAGCATCTTCTAGTTATACAGGCTAATGGTGACATGGAAAATCAAAACCGTGTTTACGTTCTCTGTATTTACACCTGAATGTGTTTCTGCAGTTCTGAAAATTCATCTGGTTTTAGACAAAATGACGATGCATTTGTAGAACTGACATGGGGGCTTTAAACACTTTTCCTTTTCTAGCTCCTTGCTCAGCTCTCCCGTCT
Organism: Oreotragus oreotragus; assembly: GCA_006410675.1. NCBI lineage: Eukaryota > Metazoa > Chordata > Mammalia > Artiodactyla > Bovidae > Oreotragus > Oreotragus oreotragus. The sequence goes on from SJYX01021629.1 coordinate 848,868, forward strand.
TACCCACTCAGTTTTGCCTCCTGTGATCTGCATGTGGTAATCAGTTTTAAGGGTCCATTGACTGAATATTGCAATGAGTGAATGAATGAATGGGAGCATGGCACACACTCAATGCTAAGACTACTGGGTGTAACCTAATCATTTATGACTATTGTAAGGGGAATTATTGGCATTTTGTGGGGCTCTAGGGTTGACATTAAGAATTCTGGTCATCATTGCTCTAAAGAGTCCAGATTGATACAATACCAAGTTAACTTGAAAGAGGTCTTTAATTAGTCTCTCTACCATTTGGGTCTGTGGATGTATTAAAATAAATGCAGTTGACATTTAGGTGGCTGTGGTTATCCCATTTTCAGAGAATGGAGCCTGGGACTTCTGCTGTCCTGGAACACTGCTTTGATTCCCACCATGATGAATATATTCCTGGGAGACTTTGCTAACCCAAGGGAAGAGCATATCCCCCATTGGAAATCTTACTGAGCCAAGGAGATGGTGTTCCTATTTCTTCAGCAGTTGGCTACCCTAAGCAAATCTGAACAGATGACACTGTTGCCAAAACCTTGGAATGAGACTGACTTTCAAGAATCACTAGCACATTCTTAATGGTACTAATAGCTGTTAGATTAGCTTTGTATAGGGTTTAGCAGAGTATTTAGTCAAACACGATTTATTAAGTACCTTAGACCCTGAGGTTAGAACAGAATCAGCCAAAATCTCCCTAAGATCACTCTCAGACTAAGGCGGGGGCGGGCGGGGAGAGGCAGGATCTGCAAAAGACCATGGCAGGGTGCTGTGAAGACTAAGCAGAGGATGCGGCTAGTTTGCCTGGGATGTGACTGGAGAAGAGTCATAGAGGGTACCTCTATGGGAGTGTGCTAGGCAGGCACCGATGGGGAAGGACATGCATTCTGGTAGCTGGAACATGAGCCAAGGCTTGGCAGTGTTAAACAGCCAAGCAGCTTTGGCCAGTTTCTGAGAGTAGCTGTTTAGTCACTAAGTCCTGTCCAACTCTTTGTGACCCCCATAGACTGCAGCATGCCAGGCTTCCCTGTCCTTCACTATCTCCTGGAGTCTGCTCAAATTCACGTCCAGAGTAGAGGGGTAGACAGTTGGGAGGTGCCATGAGAAGCGAGGCTGGGTAAGGTCGACAAGAGACAGTTTGCATAGACTTCCATGTCCTACAAAGGAAATTGGTTTTAACCCCAAGACAAGGCTAGTCCTAACCCCCCAGTTCACTGGCAGTGGTACTGACCTGACTTCTGAAGTAGCAACTGGCTGTTATAATCTAAATGAGGCATTTGGATGCCATCATTCCAAGATGGAACTCCATGTTTGCAGCAGCAATCACCCCAGCAAGACCAGTGCCTAGATATCACCAGCATCAGCTCTACTCAGACTTCGTTTCTCTCTTGTGGAGGAGAGACTCTTCAAGGAGTTTTAATTTTATAGGTGCTACCTCATTTTTTCCTCCCCAACCTCATGCCCCACAGCCTAGACTGCACAACTGGCCATCAGACAACTTTCTGATCAATAGTTGCTCTTTGTCCTTTTAATCTTTAAAAACAAAATGTTTAAACATTTGTTGGGAATAGAACACCACTTTTCTGATGACTGAGAGGGTAAAGAATCTACCTGCAATGCCAGACACACAAGAGACACAGGTTTGATCCCTGGATTGGAAAGATTCCCTGGAGAAGGAAATGGCAATTCATTCCAGTATTCTTGCCTGGGAAATCCCATGGACAGAGGAGGCTGGCAGGCTATAGTCCACGGGGTCACAAAGAGTCAGACATGACTGAGCAATTAAAGCACGATAAAGAATTTTAAGCATGTATGTGACATGATCAGTTTTTCATTTTCACAAAAACCCTTGATTGCAATGTGCAAGACTGGCGATGGGAGGGCAGTCAGAACCCTGCTGTCACCCAGCTGAGACTGTAAAGCCGTAATTATACAGTAAGAGCAGGTGAAGAGAAGAGGACAGGACTTGCTTCCCGTCAGATGTGGGAATAGAAGACAGCAAAATGGCTCTAAGATTTCTGGCTGGGAGATTGTCGGAGGGCGATACCTCTTCCCCATTCCTGTGCTTCTGTGAAGGACTTTCCCCAAACACTGCTGGCCCTTTGCCCAGCCCTCATTCCTGTACTGAGATGGAGTGAGTTACCTGGTTCGCGGGTGGCAGCCATTTGTCCATGTTCCTTAGGATGAAGTTAATGTGTGTGTTGGGGGAAGGATCCAGTCCATTTCTCCTGCCTCTCCATCCATGACCCCTGAGGGCAGTGTCCTCTCTGCACACCTGATTCCCTCAGATGACTTGAACTTGGAGGCAAGAAAATTGGGAAGCCCATTTCCCTAATCTTTAGTCTCCAGATTACTGCTTCTCTGTAATCAGGGTGGTATTCTGCTGACTTTTGGACCTAATTTCTCAGTTGGTTCAGATCTCAGGAAAAGAAAGCTACTTTTTTTTTTTTTGACTGTGCTGGGGCATAGTTGAGGCATACAGATACAACCCAGGCCCCCCTGCATTGGGAGCTGAGTCTTAGCCACTGGACCACCAGGGAAGTCTCAAGAGAGCTACTTTTTAAGGGCATCCCCTTAAAGCCCCCAAACTGTTGGTCTGAGGTGATGCTGTCCAGGGAAGATGGCTGGAGCGAGGGGCCTGGGACTCAGAAGTAGCCTGGCTAGAGACAGGTGGTGGTGGATGCTGTGGGCTGGATGAGATGACTTGGGGAGTGGGAAGAGCAGCGGGAAGAGCAGCAGGCAGTGTTGACTTGCATTGTCCCCAGCAGAGGGCCAGGCCCGGGTCTGGAGATGCTATATCAGTCGGTCTGGGCTGGTGACCGTCATCTGTGTTTTCTAAAACTCAGACATGATTCTGACACTGAGCAGACTTGAGGAGACCTGGTGAGAGTGGGAAGTTCGAGGACAGGCCGTGAGACCCGCCAGCACTTGAGGGGATATCAACCGGGGAGTGTCGATCAAACGTTATTTGATAATGACCTCTGACTGGTCACATCATTGATAGAATGGGCTTCCTGGGGGATACAAGCTAGGGCCTGGACAGTACACAACCTTGTTACAGAAAAGACACACTCATTTCAATTATGAGATGATATTCTAAACAGATACATGTAAATGTTCATTCTTGATAACACAATGTTTGCTTGTTTGTTGCTTTCCTAGCAGAATGGTCAGATCACACGATTCTCATTAGGCAACATTACTAGCACTGCAAAATGATTACTTGCTTCCAGAATGAAACGGAGAAAGACATCTTGGCTTAAACAACAAAAAGGATTAAAAGAAATTCCCTTGAGTCCATCTTGGGACACCATCTGAGTAACGGAAATGGAATCTTTTGATTGCTTAATTTCAAGAATTAAATTTAGTTTAAATCTTTAAGTATAAAAATGGGGTTGTGTTTATACTCCTTCTAAGTATTTGTGTGACTGGGAAAATTACTTGAAGCCTCTGTGCCTCATTCAGTTTTCCCGTCTAAAATGGGAAAAATAACAAAACTCATAAGATCTTTTTAAGGATTAAAAGGGGTAGTACATTAAAAAAAAGAAAAAGGGGGGTAGTACATTAAAGGCATACAGCATAGTGCTCTGAGCACATACCAGATATTCAATAAATAGCTGAAAAAGTTTTAGACAAATAACGAAACAGTGCTACTACTTACAGATAGTACTAGCTTAACACCCAGTGCTTCTAAAACAGGAGCAGCATGGCATGATTTAAACGTAATGCGTATTATTAGTCAGGCCTCTGAGAACCAGGGAATTTTCCTGGGTTGGGAAATAAACCACTCTGATGACAGAACACATTTCTTGGCTATATGAAAGATTAGCTTCAAAGATCACTTTATAAATTCACCTCTCCCAGAGCTTATTTGAGTCTCTCTGGATAGCTACATAGCCCAGCTTGGGAAGTATCTGCCTTGCTTTGTGAGGCAGAGAGAAAAATAAGGAGGCCTTGGAAGCACTGTGATCCAGCAGAGCTGATAATCATTCACTTCAATAAATGAGTGTCTACGTCCTGCTAAGCAAAGTGCTAAGCGTTGGGGATACAATGGTAAATAAATCTCTTGTCTTCAAGGAGCCTACGTAGGGTTTAATGAAAGAACAGACATGCAAATATGTGTTATACTTTAAATGATAAGTGCCAGGATATGGGGTAGGCCCAACATGCCATGGGCGCAGAGGGGAAGGGCTCCCCTTCAGACCACCCAGGCAATTGAACAGATGCTGATACTAATCATTTGGACTGGGACTTCATGAAGGGGAGGACAAGTTTAAGGGAGAGGGTAATGAGTTTTGGTCTTGTAATGTTTGAAGCACTTGTACAAGATCCAAACCAAGATGTGCAGCAGCAGCTGAATGAGTGAGTCTAAAACCAAGGAGAGAGGTCAAGGTTAGAGACCCAGACTTGGAAGTTATTAGCTGATGGGCATGGATGATAAGCTACCTTGGAAGAATGTTAGAGCCAAGAGATACCGTGGAAGACTGACATTTAAAGGACAGGCAAAGGAAGAGAGAGGAGAAAGGAAAACTAAGAAGGAGCAGAGAGGAAGAATAGGAGCCCAGAGAGGAGAGAATGAGCAGAAAAACAAATCAAGAGAGGATTTTCAAGATCGTCTCAGTACTTTCAAAATAAAACTTTAATGACAGTTAGTTAGCTGCTATTCCATAAAAGGATCGTCCTATTTTCAAAGAATTTGCAGTGTCTTACACTGTGTTAAAAGACTGAGAAAATAAATTAGAATATTAGAATGCACACCCAATGCTAAAACTACAGAGCACAATATAACTTCTAGATAGTTTGAAAGGCACTTGGGGATTTTTTCAGTGCCTCAAAGCATCACTATGAATCCTAATGACTGTTGTCATGTTCACCTGTGGGAGCACTGATCAATGGAGAGTGAATTGCCCTCTGGGAAAACCAACTTGAACTCTGAATGGGAAGGCTGACTAGCAGTGATGAGACAGAGGGATATCAGGATCCCAGCTCAAGCTAGGACACCAGCTGACCCAATCAGAGACTTACAGACATCAGAAAGAATTAAAAACTTTTAATCCTTCTAGCTCCCCTGACCCCTGTGTGTATATGCACGAAGGTCATCTACAGGGAAGTTCAGAGAGTAAACCAACCTCCCATCCCAATAGCCTAATATACTAGAAGTGATGGTGACATCAGTACGCATGTGTTTCAGAACCTCTCAATAGTCATCCAAAGGCTTGGNTGCTGCAATTCATGGGGTCGCAAAGAGTCGGACACGACTGAGTGACTGAACTGAACTGAAATGAAAGTCTATTGACTAATAGACCAAACTTTGGCATCACATAGACCTAGGTTAGAAGATCATATGTACTACTTACAGCTTAAACCTCTCCAGTTGTCATCCTGTAAGATAGGTATTGTAATGGTCTGTACTTCATAGGGTTGTTGAGAGGATTAGATGAGATGATGCTTGTAAAGAATTTACCATAGTTCTGGGCATATAACAGAGTTTATTAGCTACATTCATTACCACTGGGCTCACATATTGCTACAAATTCTGTTTATTCTCTTTAAAATGAAGCATAATCAAGGCTTTAATCATTGATCCAGCAAGAGTTTAAGGGCCTTACACATTCAACAGGTGCTAGATATTATGCTAGGAGGGCATGATGAACAAGACAGACAGGGTCCCTGCCTTCCCAGAAGTTGTTCTTAACTCCATGCAGAATGTTCATCTCTGAAGGTTTAGAAACTCGGGTTGCCTCAGAGTGACTGTCCCCCTCAGAAAATGAAAGAGGTTATAGCAAGGGGTGGTAGGCAGCTATGGAACTGTTGGCAGAAGAATTTTGCCCACGCTTGAGTGGGCCCCAGAGGAACTCTGGCCTCCAGGGAGTGAGAACAGTGAGTCCTACCAGGTCAGTGTAGGCACCAGGCCTTAAGTTCAGTGCTGTCCCAAGGGCTAAGATCTTCACATTGGGTGGAGGCAGCCAGTGGGCTTCTACAAGTGCCCCTCCTATTTTACCTCCTCCTTTGTGCATCCAGTTCTCACGCTAAGCACAAATGATGGTGATCAAGGACGAGGCCCCAGTCTGGGCCACTCACCAGAGGAAAGTCATCAGGGTCAATCCACACGATGCTCAGGTCCGGGTTGTCTGTGTTGTCCCGGGCAACCTGCTTCAGGATCTCCAGGAACTCATAGCCATCTGAAGCAGGATGCAAGAAGGTTGAGTAAGCTCTGTGCATACATGGTTTCTAAGAGGGAAAGCAGAGTGCCGCTTTTCCATGAGGGTTTCTTAGGTTATTTGGAGCATACACTCAATTACAGGATTATTCTATAAAATGAGCCAGATGAGAACTCCAGACACAAAGCAGCTTATTCAAAGGAAACGATAAACATTTTGAATAAAGAAATTAAAAGCTTCACAGGGAAGTGTCTGGTTGTAACTCAAAGTGAAATTCCGTTTGCTAAATTGCCTGTAAAAACTGACCAGCCTAGGAGTCAGAAAGTGCAACCCCAGAACAGAGAAACTCCAGTCTGGTCCTCAGCGCTCTGCTCCATCTCTTGAAACAGATAATTTGTTAGCCCTCAGAGTTCCAGTTCCCCAGGACATTTTCCCTTAGATCCTTAGTTTTCTACAGTCTGGAGTTCCTAAAACTTTCAAACCAAGTGGGCTTCTGATGGATGTGTGCGTGCTAAGTTGCTTCAGAGTGTCCGACACTGTGTGACCCTATACTGCAGCCTGCCAGGCTCCTCAGTCCATGGGATTCTCCAGGCAAGAATACTGGAGTGAGTTGCTGTGCCCTCTTCCAAGGGATCTTTTTGACCCAGGATCAAACCCGCATCGCTTACGTCTACCTGCATTGGCAGGTAGGCTCTTTACGACAGTTGGTTTCAAAGCTGAGTTAGTGAATGGGGTTCCCTTCCTCCCTGTCACTATTTCCCTGAGAGCTCTGCCCTCTTATTCAATTATCAGCACTCATTGCCCACCAGGGGAAGGATAATTCATGCAAAAAGCAAAGACAAGGCTCATTGAGACAAGCTGATGGCTTCAAGAGCACAGAAAGCCTAAACCTTGAAGAACTAAAAAAGAGAAACTTTATGTCATAGACAAAAATTGTGTTTAGTAAGAAAAAAAGTAATGTTTATTAAGAGAAAGCACAGCCTGAACCTTCAGCCTCCCTCTCCCCGATTCCCAGTCAGTAACAGAGAGTGTAGGTTGGAACAAGTCCCTGAGAATAGGCTCTGTGCTGCTGTGTGTGTGTGTGCAAGTCCAGGTGCTGGAAGAAGCACGCCCATGTGTCCACATATAAAAGCTCCACGGTTTCAGGGAATCCCAGGGTACAGGGGACTCAATGGTTTGTTTTAGAATAAAACTCAGGAAAATGGAAAGACCTCAGTCTCTTGGTGAACCCTCTGGTACAAGAGCCCTGGGACGGAGAATACTGTTAGGAGGCCTCACTGAGTTCTCTGGGGAGACATAGAAGAGGTTGAAGGGAGATGGACCTGAAGAGGCCCGGCAATTGGGATGAAGAGGACCAGCGATGACCTAGTAGCTCAGATGGTAAAGCATCTACCTGCAATGCATGAGACCTGGGTTCGACCCTGGCTTGGGAAGATCCCCTGGAGAAGGAAATGGCAATCCACTCCAGTATTCTTGCCTGGAGAATTCCATGGACAGAGGAGCCTGGCAGGCTATGCAGTCCATGGGGTTGCAAAGAGGTGGATATAACCGAGTGATTAACACACACACAGATATAAGGAAGACCTGTCCCCATGCCCGGGTGGACCACATACTGGAAAAGAAATCTATGGCATCCAGTCAATTTGGCTTCCCTGTGGCTCAGACAGTAAAACATCTGCCTGCGATGCGGGAGACAGGGATTCCATCCCTGGGTCAGAAAGACCCCCTGGAGAAGAAAATGGCGATCCTCTCCAGTATTCTTCCCTGGAGAATTTCAAGGACAGAGGAGCCTGGTGGGCTATAGTCCATGGGGTCGCAAAGAGTTGGACACGACTGAGCAACTAACACCACCAGTCAATTAGAGCGCCTCTCTGCAGCCTCTGTTGAACACGCCTCTCCTCTCTCCAGGCACCATAGCCTTTGTTTGGCCACCTGGGGCCTCTTGGGAAAGTATTTTCCCTGCACTTCCTCTTTCCTAATACACCCTAGGCAAAATGCACACTATTCTTAGCAGCTCTGCTTTGAATGGGTGTAGTCTCTTTAAGTGTGGCTAAATCATACTAAAGATTCAGAGTGGACCCCTTGCCCTTGTTACCTGGACGGCAGCCCTACCTCTAGCAGAGAGGGTCTTTCTGGCCTGCAGCCCTATCCTGCAGAGATCTGGGTGCTCTGGGTGACTTTCCCGTCTATCCTCTGAATTGTATGACAGAGATGGATGGGGTTTTGTGCTCTATAGTTTATCATCTGTCACTGTAGGGGTGGGAGTGGAGGTGGGGCTATTCCTCCTGCTGCCCGCAGGTGTGGCCGGGAAGGTCCCTCCAGAGTGCCCCTGGCTGCTGCTGCCTGGACACTATGAATCTGCCTTCTCTGGGCGTGCCTCTGTGTCATAGGATGGGCACTCTGGTGCCACCTGGGTTATCTGTGGGTTTCTGTATCATCAGATACACAGACTGCACTGGGGGGCTTTCGGCAGCCGAGAAGAGATGGATGGCTACAAATAAGGTGCGGCTGCCAGTACTCTGGAAAGCGAGAATCACGTGACAAATCAGAAACTCACAAAGAGGATGAAATTCAACAACACAGTCCGGAATTCATGTAGAAAGTAAAGCTGAAGTGCAAAAGACTGACTGGCGTAAGGGAAGGCAGAAACGGGTCTAGGCGCAAGTGTAGAGGAAGAAGATCGGGATGGAAACCGGACACAAGACGGTACTGCTTGTTTCTGATGGAAAACCCGCATATCACGATTTATAAATGGGAATGCACGTACAGGGACATTTCTGTTTCAGAGCAGGTTTGGAGATAAAAAGAGAAAGATTGAAGGAACAAAAATTGGGTCCTGCAAGAAAAATCAAATGATCTGGAGTTTTCACATAAACAAGATAAGTCAAAATTGCGGTTTAATGCTTGTTCTTAAGAATGCAGAAAGGTTTTTTGTGAGGAGAATATTCTTTGTGCCTATGGGGGAGCAAGGAAAGCTCAAAAAACATGCCTCAAATAAATTAATAAATGAGTTGCCATTAACGTTGGGATGTTTCATCCAGAGTCAAGGGCAGTTTTTGACATTCCAGATGATGTATTCTGTAATGGGCCTACTTCCTCTGCATCCCTGAATATTTCCAAGAACAGAACCTGTTCTTCAGGGAGGCAGCCTAGCTTGATGCTTAAACATGTGGATACCTGGGCCAAATCGTCCAAATCCTGGACCTGCTGTTTGGAGTGTGACTTAGGGCAAGTCTTTTAATGTCTTGGTTTCTCGTCTGTAGAAGGGGGGTGATAACAATAGTGCCGATTCTGTGGACTGATTGTTAGTTAAATGACTTAGTGTCTATAGCACTTAGATGGTGCCTGAGACAAAGTAACACTTAGCTATTATTCTTCTGAAATTCTCTGACTTTCTTCTGCCTGAATACAAGGAACCTGGCCATTCATCTGTTTATCCAATGCATATGTCTTAAGTGCAATGATCTGGGCACAAGAGTGGGCTAGGTACAGTTTTGGCCCCGTGTGGCAGAGAAGACATTTTCCTATGCAGTTACACCAGGAGGTGGTATATCCTAGGGTGATTCCTTCTGGTCCCTGTTGCTGATTGAAGGCTGCAGGGGTGGCTATAGCAGCTGCTATGACTATGAGAACCTTGCCTCAGTGCAGGATTAAAGCAAGGTTTACTTACTTTGTTTTAAAGTCATTAAGCTAATTTTTATATTCCTG
>SJYX01021629.1:864745-888350 GCA_006410675.1 Oreotragus oreotragus
GCAGCCCACCAGGCTCCTCCGTCCACGGGATTTTCCAGGCAAGAGCACTGGAGTGGACTGCCTTTGCCTTCTCCGCATACTCTTAGCTGTGTGCACATGTGAATGTGGAATCACCCCTAACAGGCTACCTACCACCAGGGGCGCGCGATACCTTGCGGTTGCGGAAGACCGGAAATGACGGAAGAGCGGGTGAGGGCTGACTAAGGAGAGAGGTCAGCTTGGGCCTAAGGTGCCTAAGAGTGGGGACGAGGGTTAGGGTGAGGGTTCCTACCTGGGTCACTCCTCTCCGCAAATGCCACAATATGGATTCCGTTCAAATCATCTTCCTGTGGGAGAGAAGAATCAAAGTTACTCTCTTGGGGGGAAAGATACCGGGGAGTGAGTCCCGGACAGACTCAGAGGCTGGGATGAAGATGGGAGGCGGTGGAGCGGGGTGGACAGGGGCACACATTCAGGAAGGGAACACCGATGAGCCGCGGGGAGGACTGCGGAGTTCAATCAATGGGTTTGCAAGACAGGAAAACACCAGCCGCACACAGACATTAGCATGAAAGGGGCCTCACTCCCGTGGGCTGGAGGATCCAGGAGAGCGGCAGTAAAAGGCAAAATGAGGAAGAACGTGAGTTTGGTTCATCAGGAGCTCCGAGAGCCACAAAGCATTCTGGACACAGCTCCGCGAGTGGGTGTGTCGGTCTGTTTCAAGAATTCACCGCCAGTGAATATAATCAAATACTGGATTATAGAAACTTCCGAATGCTGCTAACACATCCTGAAACTTCTCAAACAGGCAGCAGATAAAACTCTGTAAGTGAGGATGCGGGTCTGTTTTGTTCACACGAGAATCTACATCTGTGTAGTGCTTTTGTTAAAGACATCTCTTATTGAAGAAGCAGAACCTGTGTGGTCAGTAGGGGGTGCTTTGCTGAGTGTGACCTCCCAAGTTGTTTCGTGGGGGTCCTTTCTGCTTGCCAAAGCAGGATAGATCCTGAGAGTGGGCAGCTGCAGGAAAAGTCTGGAATTTAGACTTAGGGAAAGTTGAGTGTGTGACAGTAAAAGTGTGTGTGGAGGCTGGGGTGGGGTAGAGAATCTAGAGAGAGCGCTTTAAATCCATGGGCAACCAAGTGCATCTCCTGTTTCCATGTCCTGAGCAGAAAGGACCATATATGCACCTTCTGTCTCCTCTGCATTGATCATTCCTGCAGAGGGAGAAGCAGGAGCTCGGAAGGGCCCCTCTTATGAGAAACGTGAGCCTCAGGAGACCTGGAGAGGAAGCTGTGTGAGAATGGAGCACCAGGGACAAATCTAAGTGAATTTGATTATTGCTGACACCAGCAGAGGGATTCACTGGGTGCCCTGAATGTCGTATTAGAATCATCCTAGGGAAAAAAAAAAACTCCAGGCATCTCAAACCTCTCATGATCTCTGTTTCCATTTCAGTTGATTTTAATGCTGGTGCAATCCTATCTAAATGCTAATTTTTTTTTCCTTTGAGTTTGGAATGGACAAAAACCTCCAAATGGTCTAAGAGAGATTACATGGAAAATATTATTAAAAACAAGACAGTGGGCACTGCCATGGTCAGACTCTGGGGAATTGAATTTTACAGATATGTGTGTGCACGCGTAGGTGAGTACAGGTTTATTACACAAATCTGACAGCAACCAGAAGGGGAGTCTGAGCTTTCACTGTTTTACATTTGCTATGATCGCCAGACAGAACGTCCTGATCAGTTCTCATTAGGCTACCCTGTGTCTCTGTCGCCTGTCATCAGGTGGAAGGAAGCAGTGTTAACTCTAGGAAGAAGGCTTCATTTCTGTGTGTACCCTTCTACAGTGCATTTGGAAATGTTTCAGAATTAAGAATCCACGTTAATTTGCTAAGAAGCTGTTCTTAATATGGCTGTCACTCCCCAGGCCTGAGATGGCCCTTGGATGAAGAACCATAACACAGAGAAAGAGCCTCTTTCTTTATGGATCTCAAAGATTCAGCGCACAAACCTGTACTGAATACCTGCAAAGAGGCAGTTGCTTCTCAGTGCCAGGTATTTTCAGTAATAAGCTCACAGAGCGAGAATCCATGGTCAGGCCGGTAAGTCAGGGCTTTCCAATGTGTAAGGTGGGGGAAGAGCCAAGCTGACCAGCTACCGGCCTGAGAACACCCCAGGGGCTTTCTCTGAACCCCACAGCCTTGGCTGTGCAGATCACGCAGTTAGTCACCGCATTGCCTTGAAAATAACCTTTCAATTGCACAAATCTCTCTCAACTGGATGGCAGGTTCTCTGAAGAAAGGGATTATGGCTTACAATAATAATGATGGTGAAAATGGCAACAATGATATCTGCCACTTGCCACACAATGTATTGGTACTTTGTAAATACATAATTTCTGGATCTCAAAGTCCAATTCCTATTTAATGCTTCAAGAATTGAGTGACTTACCTAAAGCCATGGAGATGGTACCTGACATAACTGGGATTCAAGCCAGCTCTGTCTGACCCCAAAGTCCATTCCTTTTCTTTCTCAATGATGGGATCCCAAATTGGCCACTGTGACATAAAACTGTTTTGGCTGAAGGCATCTGAATTCCTGAAATGTTTTATCTGCCTAAAAGCAGAGCCTCCCCAAGAACTCAGTTGTCATCACTCAAACAGACATTATCACAAAATTATCGTTATCTGCCATCTAGTCTCCTAAGGGCCCATTTATCATTCAAAAAAGTCATTTTGTTCTCCCAGAAGTGCTTCTCTGCACCCCACCCCACTCCCATTCCCCATTAAGATGGTATATAAGCCCCTCCTTGAGTCACGTTTCTCCCATGCATGAATAGCTGATTAAATCTGTGGGTTTTTCCTCTTGCCAATCTGTCTTTTATCAGTTTAATTTGCAGGCCCTAAGAAATAGACCTAAGAGGGTAGAGGAAAAATTTTCCTCTCTGACATTAGCAACAAGAGACAGAAGGCTCTGCTAATCTATTGTCTCTCCACAGGCTTTGCAGAAGATGTTGCAAATGCTGGTCAGTAGCTCTTTCTTAAGTTAAAAGAGGCCAAGGAGGGGCTTTTAGGCCAAGTGTCTAAACACCAGATCCCCCAAAGAGGTGGAAATTTGGGAGTTACTTTGATGACTCCCTTAGTGTAGATTTGCTAGCACTTTGTATGTCCCTCTGTCATAGCAGCAAACATACTGGGCCGGTGTTCTATTATTATTGGGACTGTTTCATCTACTCAACCCTGAATTCCTAAGGACAGGACAGCAATGCTTATTTTTATAACATGATTAGCACAATGTAATAGGTTCTTCTTAATGTCTGTTGAATTTTTTTATAAAAAGAGTGTAGTGATAAAAATCTTACATACCTCTTGAAGAAAATTAGCAAATATTAGAGATACCAAGGAGAAAGGAAATATCAGTTACCCACCAATCAGATATTACCATTGTTCATATTTAACTGTTTCCTTCTAGTCTCTGTTGAATGTTTGCTCTCATGTTGAATGAAGAGATGCAAAGAGAAGAAAAATAGTTAAAACTGTCAGATTCCCTAACTAAGGGGCAATCAGTGATGTAGGGGTTCACTGGAGGAGATCCCTGGCCCCCTCTGGGAACGACTTTCCTATTGCAACCAAGGGAAGATTCTTTCAGAAAGAGCTGCTGAGTCCCAATTTCTGTGGGCTTTTGCCAAGGACTGTGGCTGACAACTGGCCAGGATGGAGGGCCGGTGGGGAAGTGGAGTCTCAAAGCAGAGGGACAAGTCAGCATTGAGTCTGGACAGTCATCGAATATTCTAAGTAAATAAATAAATAGCTATCTGATTTACACACAGCAAATATTACTAGGTACAAGTATCTGGGGAATAATAATTTATATTTTCTGTGATTTACTGCTGTAAAAACCTGTACAGTTGGGGAGAGAAGACAGCCAAAGGTTGCTTTAGCCCTACCTAGTTTTTCTATTTTATTTAAATATCTTGCAATGTCTAAGCAAGTGGGTGTTGAAGATCAAGATTTTGAAGTTCACGAATTGGTCACTCTCCCTAGCCTGTGTGGTGTAAGTTGCTGTGGCCAAATAGCTCCTGAAAGTGGGTATCCCATGTGGATGGGATAGGGACTGAGGGGCTTCCCCAAGGTCCTTCTGACAGTCTGATTTCTGCTCTTCTTTCAGGATGCGAAGATAATCCTGGGTGGCGTGTCCTGCCCTCTCTCCCTAGTTGGATACTTAGATGAGGGGCTGGCTAGGGCTTCTGGGGATGTCATATGGATATTCCACGGTGGGGTGTTGGAAAGAACTAAACCCCTCTGCTTGTCCTTTTCTCTGCCTGCTTGAATTCAATACACAGCCCCTTTCCAATTAGAAAGCAGTTGAACATATACTAATGTGGAAAGTATGAGCCATCACTTTCGTTTTACAGTATAGCAAAAGCTATAACATTCATTAAGTGAAAAGAAAGCAGAGACTGGGTTCCAGTGAAGCCAAACGGCAAACTTCCTTTCTGAATATCTGCCTCTGATATGGGAGAGGGAGCATTTCTTCGGAGCAGTGTGCAGGGGGGTGATTTGAGAGGTGTCCNTCACTTTCGTTTTACAGTATAGCAAAAGCTATAACATTCATTAAGTGAAAAGAAAGCAGAGACTGGGTTCCAGTGAAGCCAAACGGCAAACTTCCTTTCTGAATATCTGCCTCTGATATGGGAGAGGGAGCATTTCTTCGGAGCAGTGTGCAGGGGGGTGATTTGAGAGGTGTCCATGATCAGAAGGACGGGGCAGGACTCTCCTACAGTGGTGGTGTGGTTTTGAGTGTGATACTGTTCTGTCGGTGAGGAAAGGCCTGAGAGAAGGGTTCTACAGTTTTGCAGTGTTTCCCTTCCAGGAGCCTAGAGACTTCTCTCTTAAGAATGAACAAAATAAGAATTAAAGGCATAGCTGAACAGAACAGTAATAATCACTCTTGATTTGAAATGGTACCTTGTCTCATGAAAGACAAAGACCGACAACCTATTTCAGATTAAAGGCAACTAAAAAACATAGCAGTCAAACCTTGGATCAAGGTTTGGATCCTGCGCCAGGAAAAAAATGTTTCTCTTGCTATAAAGGATATTAGTGACGACTGGTCAATTTAAATGTGGAATGTGTTAGTATTAACTTCCTGATTTGTGATTATGTGGGCGTCCCAGGTGGTACTAGTAGTAAAGAACCTGCCTGCCAATACAGGAGACGCAAGAGACTCTGGTTTGATCCCTAAGTCGGGAAGATTCCCTGGAGGAGGGCACGGCAACCCGCTCCAGTATTCGTGCCTGGAGAATCCCATGGACAGAGAAACCCGGCAGGCTAAGGTCCATAGGGTTACAAAGAGTTGGATACGACTGAAGCAATTTTGCATGTAGCCACACACTGATTATGTAAGAAAAAGTTCTTGTTTTTATACAACTTCTGAAGTGTTTAGGAGCAAAAGGGAATTGGGTCTGCTAAAGGAAATGGCAACCCACTCCAGTATCCCTGCCTGGAAAATCTCATGGACAGAGGAACCTAGTGGATTGCAGTCCATGGGGTCGCAAAGAGTCGGGCACGACTGAGCGACTAACACACATTTACTCTCAAACAGTTCAGAAAAATTCTCTAACAAGAGAATGTGATAAAGCCAAACGTTAACACTTGGGGAATCTGGGTAAAGAGGTCATGGAATTTGTTGTGCTATTTTTTATAAGTCTGAAATTGTTTTAAGTGAAAGGTGAGACTATTTTTTAAAAGGAATATTATTTTTAAAGCATTGTTATACCCCTTTTTGTTATTTTAAAATCCAATAACAAGACCTCCTAAATGTTAAATTTTTGAAAGGTTTAAATGTTAGGAAAAGATGTGTCTTTTGTGCTGTGTTGCTGTTAAATAGTCCACTCCTCCAGACTGAATTATTTGCCCTTGGTGTGAAGCGTTTGTTTTACCTTCAGATATCCAAAGAAGTTACGTGCCAGTAAAACAGAGAGTGTCAAGTTGCTCTATGATTCTGTTCATCTGTCACTTTAGACTCTGAATTAGAGAATTAGTAAACACGGGTTTCTGTGTTAATCTCTTTCTCCCTACCACCAACCCTTCTCTCCCTCTCCACCAAAATGTTGCCTTATGGGGACATGGTCCACTCTAGGATATATGCTGGAAAAAACAAGAGATTTGGTTCCAGGTGGTCTAAATTTTAAGTCCCCAGATCTAATGCTTATTAGTTATGTCTCTTTGAGTAATTGATTTAATCTGTGTGATTGTCAGTTTTTCTAGGAAGCTAGAAAAACTGTTCTATGTCACTTTCCAGAAATCTTGAGAGATCCAAGTAAAGGGGCACATGAAATGCCTTGAAAAAAGCTTCACAGACTTTGGTTGTTACTGTTTACTCAATTTTGTATAAAGCTGGGGTGGGGTGGGGGTGTGTGTCTTCAAGGCCCTCTTTGTAATGCTAACCCACCTGACATATTTTCTGTGACACAGACCTTGGGGACAATCTGACTTGGTACTTTTCAGTGCCTTGAGCTGGTATTTACAAAAATAGCTACCACGCACTAATGGAGTACCTACTGTGTCTGGGTTCTTCACACCTTTCATCCCTACAATAAGCCTGATTTTAGACGCAGGAGCTAAAGCTCAGAAAGGCCACATGGTTTAAGGTAGGACACAAAGCTAATAGGTGGCAGATTCTGAACTTGAGCCCAAGTCTGAAATGCGTGGTCTGAGCTTCTTCTACCTGTGACCTTGGGTTTCTCATGGCCATTGAATAAAAGCCAGTAGTCACTCTAGGAAATGAGCTCAGAGAGAAACTTGCCTAGTGGCCAGCTCAGGGGAACGGAGTTGTAACCCCATGTGACGCTGTCCACATGTCAAATTCTCCACCACCCCAGACACCCACTCCAGGCAAATAAGACTTGGTTTGAGGTTTGGAACTCAAAGGGGTATTCCTTTTGGGGAATGTACTCATCTCTACAAGGCAGAAAGAGTTTGCCACTTTCTTACCCATGTTTCAAACATATCTTCTGGGCGCAGGCGACGTAGAGTGGGTCTGGGGGAAAAGAAAAAAAAAAAGATAAACTTCCTTGAATAGAGATGACCTCAGCTGACACCAAAGCCCCAGCACAGTGAAATGTAGGATGAGATGTTGGTTCACTTTCCCAAGTCCTACATACTTGTTTTCTCTCTTAAGGAAACAGCAGATCAACCCTGTTGTGTGTGACACAGAGCTGGGCCTAAAGGCTTCCCATAGGCCCATTTGAGCCCAAGATTATAAAGTCTATCACAGATAATGGGTCACAGGGAACGGGGTCAGCTTATACCCAGGCCAAGAAGCCCTTTCCCTTCTCACTGATAGGGGACACTCCTGAGAACCCTGAGCAGGCCCAGAATCAGGAGACCCAGGAGAAGAAACAGCCCAGAGCTACAGTAGTTTTATCACCAGGGCCATCCATCAAAAGCCCTTGAGGGATGTTTGGAGGAGCAGGTTGGATCTATCTTTTGCTCATAGTTTCACTTCTTTTTGAATGTTGGCAAATACTGTTAGCCTTGTTGGTATTTATTCATCCGAGTGCTGCTTCCCTGTAGGGACCAAGGCCGACCCAGTGATGGAGTCATTATGCTCCACGTTCAGTGAGCCTGTGTGACCGTGAGGAGGGGAGGGTGGTGGATGAGGCGGTAAACCCACCACCATGGTCCATGTTCTGGTGTTGTCTCTCCTTAAGAGCCAGGATCAGCAGACTACATACAGATGGAGGGGCCAATCCAGCCAATGGCTCCTGTTTTTATAAATAAACTTCTGTTGGGACACAGCCACACACATTTGTTTACATATGGCCCATGACTGTTTGCTCACTACAACGGTGGAATTGAGTGCTTGCAGCAGAGACCATCTGGCCCACAAAGCCTGCAATATTTATTTTCTGGCCCTTTACAAAAAAAGTATGCTGATCCAGTCTAGTGCTAATGGTATCAAATACTCCTCTCCCAGAAGTTCTATGCACAAAATATTCATCCTTGGCTTCATTACTTAACCACCCTGCGCCCAATTCCTTGATCTGTAAAATTCACATATAATTTGTTATATCCCCCATAATGTTGAAGATTAGGTAAAATCGCTTCCCAAAGCACCTGACATCATACTTTAGGATGCTAACATTAAATCACTGTCATTATCATTGTGGAATTTTACTTGTGACATCTTACTGTATGAGGTGACTTCTTCACTGTGGGGAGGTGGTCTAACCTTGTTGGCAAATGTAAACCCACATTCAGAAAATGTAGCCACTGATCAATGACCAACAAACCCACACTGCTGAGTTCAGTTCTGCTGGGGTACTAACTGCAGGTTGTTGCTCTTGGGGGTCTGAAATGGTGGGACTCAGAGGCTTGTCCCCACCCCCCAGGCCCTGGATCACCCCTGCTGCCACTCCCTGGATGCCATCTGGGGCACCTTTGGTGTTCTTTCACAAACTGCACGAGCTCCTCTTCTGTGTAGGGTTTGTCAGGGATGGCAATAGGCTCGTCCATAAATGGCTCGTAGAAGTCAACCTCATTCATCTTCAATGACAATTTCTTTGCAACCTGTAACAATTAGAAGCAACACAATAGTTTCCTTGAACAGCAGTCTAGAGTAGCGATGGGTTGTCCAGCTACAAGTGTGTGTGTTCTCTGCAAAAGACATGGGAATGTATGTGTGGTTTTAACTTAAATGTTGAAATGATAGGAACTCAACACCTAGGCCTGGCCGGACCCACTTCCTTTTGTGATCAAAGGACAGATAGGAAAAATCCTCTCTGGCAGATGAGATCCAGTTAGGGCCAGAGAGCAGTCAGAATGGAAGGTGGGAAATTTAATTGCATAATCACCATCACTGAACTGTGTTTGCCAGGGCCTGGAGGAGGAAGCAAATGTCAGCAGATCATGTTCAGTGTCCTGGGATGCATGGATTTAATTGAACCGATTTTGATAGACCAGGCAGTTGATGGAAACCATGGAAAGCACACAGGTACTCAGAATCAGAGGCCAACCCATTAGTCTGTTCCCGATCAGCTCATAAACTGTAATTACCATTTCGGCTGAAGCATTGGCCCGAGGCTGTCTCTCAGTCCTGGGTGTGTCTGATGGTTTCTGAGGCTCTGGAAACTGCCTGGTTGGCTACCTGTCAGAAGGTGACCTGCCGTCCTGGTTTGTCCAGGGTGGAGGGGTTTCCCAGGATTCAGATTTTCAGTGCTAATGCTGGGAGAGTACCCAGCAAGCGAGGATGAGTGGCTCACCCTGTGTCAAATAGAAAGCACGAGGAGCCAGCCTATAGACTGGGAGCTGTGTGCTCTCTTGATTAACATGGCTGTGCAGTCTGGTCAGGACAGAATGGTTGCTGTGTTCACCAGCAGAGCTGCTGAACTCACATCTCCTTTTGTGAAATGAGTCGAGAGGCTTGGAATGTGCAACGCTCTGTAGAAAACCAAATGCCATTCTTTTCGAGTTCAGAGCTGTGGTCCCAGAAAGCACAGGGATGAACAGTGGTTCCCTTGAAGCTAAAGAGGAACTGCCTAAGAGCTGACGCCCTGTGGTGGTAACCAACGGTGCAGAGGCCCAGGGCAGCCGTGACTAACTGGGGAGGGGGAGGAACTGGGTGTTACATAAGCGATTACACAAGGAGGTCCATTCTGAGCCAACACTGGTATCCCTATGGCTTTTGTCATCACTTGCTATTAATTCCGGGTCACTGTATTCCAAAAAGACGATTTTTAAGGACTTAAGGGAAAGCAACACCCACATGCTACTCAAGAGCTAACAAAAACAGCTGTGTTAAGAGCCAAAGTCTGTCAAAGAGATTTAATGGTGATGTTCATTTTGCTTTAAGAGACAAAAAGGTGTGGGGTTTTCTCTTTTTCCCTCTTCTATGGTATGGGGGTGGTGTGGATGATGGGGTGGGGAGTGTGGTTAGGGAAAAGGGGAGGAAAGAGCAACCATACAACCATGGGTTGGGTTTACACACACTTCTTCACAAAGCTGGGCCCTCGCAGAATGAGCTTGAAAATGACATTGGATTCTGGTTTTCTGAGTTCACCTACCACATATCTTAGGAAGCAGGAAACTGGTGACCAGATGAACAAAAACGAATCATAGCAAACACATGGAGTGCTTGCTGTGTGCCAGTTACTGTTGCAAAGTGTTTTAAGTTGACTACTTTATGAGTCTCCACTTTGATTGTATGAGGTCAGAGCTATTATTATACTTATTTTACAAATGATGAGCTTGAGGCACAATCTGAGGATGAATTGGTCAAGTGGAGTGTTCTGAACTGCCAATTTGCCTCCATTCCAACTTTCCATTTCATTTCCTTCCAGATTACCTTTTCCTTGACATTGTACAGAAAGGAATTTACGTTCCTTTAAATATCAGATTGGCACTGTGCATGGTGTAGGGAGATATTTCCTTATTCCTCTTGTAACAGGTTCTCATCAACTCATCCGCAGATCAGATTACCAGAATGAAGGTTTCCTGAAGGTGAGAAGCAGCTCATCACACCCTCCATTAAGGTAAACAGTGGAGATGCACCTGTGTGTGTGAGTGTGTGTGTGTAAGGATGTGCAGTGTTAAGACCATGAATGTGAAGTTGGAATATGATGTTTGTAAGTTTAAATCTTGGGCACTCTGAGCAGAATTTTCTAGGGACCAATATCCCCTATATAGGCCCATTCCCTGTATCCCCGTCACTACCATAGACTTTTCTCATCTTTAATCTCAGATAATTCCTTCCTTTTCCTTTTAATTGTACCTTGGATGGTAAAGAAGGAAGCTTGACTGATTGAGGCACTGATTGATTCTTCATTAAATATTTAGTGGGGCCGACTGTATCCAAGGGACCCAGACCTGTTTCATGGATGGTACCATTAAATAAGAATGGATTTTACTATTAAAATCTGAGGAGATTCAATCATCAATTCTTTTGTCCTTTTTTAAAAAAAAAAAAAAATTGGTTGGAATGGAGTTTGCCAAGGCAAGAAGATTATAAAGTACAATGACCGTTCTGACATTTGCACGTGTATAAATCTTGATAACGTGCTTTTCCACAAGTTAGCAAGCCATTTCGGTTGTTGCAGATGAAATCAACTCAATGAATTTAGGTCTTCTCAACATCTGTCTTCTCTGTCAACTTTGTTTAGAGAATCACAGCTTCTTTTGGCCCAGTATGGTTCAAACAAATGATTTTGCTTCTCACTGTTTTACTCCAAGAAAATAATAGGTCAGTGGGAGATGGCATGAGATAATCAGAACTGACATTTTTCAGGCTGTGAGGTGCCATAGAGTGGACGCCATCCTCAGTCCTCTGACTCTCGCTCCATTTGCTTCAGGCAGGTTGGGCCCTTGCGTGGCTTGATACAGAAGATCTATTGATCAGTGCTGGTCCCAAACCTGTGTGCAAGCTAAAATCTCCCAGGGAGCTCTTAGAAAAATGCATATTTCTGGGCCTGGCCATAATGCTTTAAAAAAAACCCAAATTTCCAGGTGTGAGTTCCAAGAACCAATGTTTTTAAACCCTCCTTGGGGCCTACCAACAGGGAGAGTGGTTGGAAACTGGTAAACTCCCAAATCTACATCAGCAGCCCTGATAGCTCATCCTCATTACAGTTCTCCAACTCTTATAATGTATCTAACGTAATATATTTATTGGTTTGTTTACTTACTTTTTGTCTTCCCATCTTCTCCTTCCCCCAACACATACTAAACTCTAAATCCTACAAGGACAGAAATCTGATTTGCTCAGTGTTGTGCCCCTGGCATCTGGAAGAGTGTCTGGCACATAAAAGGCCCTCAATAAACGCTTGCTAGGTGGGTGGATGAATAAACAGAAGATCCTTGCCGTTGAATGTCTTCCCAACTTGTAGAAATTAGAGCTCAGACCCCATCTTATACTCCTCCATAGATTCTTCCTCCGAGATTTCCCAGTGTTTTCAGTAGCTTTACAGTCTTTACTGTCCCGAAGCAGAGACTTGCAGTCTTAAGCTGCTTGTGTGCCTTCTCTTGTCTCTCCATCTCAACCGTGGCCAGGTCCCCTTGTCACCTCAGCCTCTGCCAGTTGGTTCTTCATCTTTGGGACTGTATTAGGGTTTCCTGGACCCTTGCCTGTCCTGACTTCAAACCTCTATAAAGCCCCTCCCTTTCCAGGTCCCTCTGGCATTCCCTACGGTGGGGTGTCTCACTAACAGGTCCTTCTGCCCACTGCTTCTGCTCTAGCACCCCCTGCTGGGCACCAGTGAGGCTTAGACTGGGGACAGCCGTGCCTCCTGGACCTTACCGTTTCCCCTACTCTGCAACTGATGACTATAAATTCTTAAATACCTGATGGCATGATCGAGACTGCCCAGTGCCACAGCTCTTTTGTGTTCCATATAGAGGTAGAGAGTATGTCTTTTTATAAATGTCATAAAATCCCACAAGGCTACAAGACAGGGGCCCTTGTGACTCAGTGTCTTTCAGAGTTTTTAGTGAAGAGCCCTGTGAGTTTTTAATTATAGCCTGATCTCACCTTCATGGGCCACATATGGTTGCGCTGGAAGGCACAGCTAAAACCGGACACTACCCTGAGTTTAGCATTGGACCAGCCTTCTAGGAACTGAGGCCTTCCTGCTTGGCCAAGCTTATCTGTCTGACTCTGTCTTCCTTCAGATGAGTTCTTACCCAGGAGCTGCCGTATTCCCTCCCAGCCCGTTATAACCAAACGAGAGTGATGAATTTCCTTTATGCTTCTCTGGGCCTCCCCTTCTCTACTAATACTCCCCCCCAGTCTCCCTTCGCGTGGGCTTAGATGACTGCCTCTTCTTAACAACAGTACTGGCTCACACTTACTGGATGTTTACTATGTGCCAGATGGCAGCTAAGCACTGACATGTATTGTTTCTTTCTCTTGAGAGCAGTAGGACAGAGCATTTGACTTTGAAGTCAGGCTGACCTACTGACTATGTGACCACGAGCAGATCTATTTTGTCTCTCCGTGCCTTGGTTTCATCTTCCATGGACTGAGAATCCTAATCCCTCTTATACAGGAGTGTTGAGAGGATTAAATGAGAAAACCTATGCAAAGCTCTTAGCACAAAGCCTGACACATAAAAAGTACTTAATAAATTATAGTTATTATTCCTTTTGATATTCTTGTTCCAGCTCTCTCCCAACTCTAATCCACACAATTAGGGTGAGCATTCTTCAAGTTTGGATTGTATTACTTAGATTAGCTAAAATCCATGACCCTTCTTCTGTACCACACCATTAAGTAGGAGACGCTGCATCTTCTCTTGAGATTATAGGCTTGCAGATGGGGGTCATACCCATAGAAGGTATGGATTATAGGCTTGCAGATGGGGGTCATACCCATAGAAGTGGTTATGTATATATATTTAATGCAATCTCTTTTCATCATACTCCTTCCCTGCTCCAGCACTTACAGGCTTCCTCTTGTTTTTTAAAGAAAACTTGAACTCCTTGTGGTAGCAATGCCCATGAACACTGTTCATCAAAGCCTCACTTCTCACTAGGAGTAACTTTTACCTTTTTTGCTTTTAACTTTTGCCACTTGAATTTGATCAAGACTCCAGAACTTTGTCCTAGATTTATTTGTTCTAGTAAATACTGCGATTTAGAACTTTTCGTCTGGGGTAGATGTATCTGTGTGGTGTATGGATGTGAGTTTATTAGTGTTATATATGTGTGGGTATAAGTGTGACTGTGTGAGGAGGTATGTGTTATGCTTGTGTGTTGAGTGAGTGTTTGTATTGGTGTGTTGTGTGTGGTTATATTCATGTTGTGTGTGTTGTGTATGTGTGTACTGTGCAGATGTGTGAATGTGAGTACGTGGGTGTACACCCTGAATCTCAAGAGAAGATGCAGCGTCTCCTACTTAATGGTGTGGTACAGAAGAAGGGTCATGGATTTTAGGCACAGAGTGTCCTAAATTGTGATCTCAGCGCTACTAATTCGCTGGAGACCTTGGATACTACTTAACCTTTCTAAATCTTTTTTCTCATCTGGGAAATGGTGTTTTTCCTTTTCAGAGTTGTTTTGGAGTTGTTTAAAGGATTGGAAACAGTATAGATGCAATATATCAAATTGTGCCCAACACAGAGAAAACCATAAATAGCCCTTTTGCTAATAAGTGGAACAAGAGTAGAGACTCCAACCATAGTAGGCCCCAAAGAAATTCCCCGCTGATTTAAGGTCCCTATATCGCTGCAGTTCCTTGGCTTAAAAAAGACTTGCCATATGCAGAAAATATAGATCCCTTGGATTATAGCCGAGTACACCAATGACATCTCCTGAGGAGTAGGAATGGGTAACTTTCTGAAGCACCAGGGCTTTAGATGGTCTGTGCTCCCCCTGACTCCATCCCCTATCCTTGCCCGGTAGCGGAGTGGTATACAACCCAGGAAGGGAGAGGATAGCCCTAAACAAAAAGGAAACAGTGACCAGTGGCCCAGCACACCTGGGCTCACACTCTTCCCATTCTTAGTGCTGAAGGTGAAAAAGAATGGTTCCTCTCTTTTTATTGCATGTTTTCAGAAATATCCTTACATCCTCTGAATTAATAATTGTTGTATTCGATTGTTACTCAGTGGTAATTTAATGCCATATTTCTAACACTTCTGGCAAATGTATTAATGGATGGAGGAGAGTTAGTCTTGCTAAAAGAGAAAGAAAAGCTGTGGGAAGTTCAAGATTTAAAGTGTTTAAACAGGTTTCTTAGGTACTTACGCCTTTGTCAAAAGTAGCAAAAAATTTGATATAAGGCTGGAAGTGTTCAGCTGCCTCTTCAAAAGCCTTGTAATCTAAGAGGAAAAAGATAAAAGGGAGAAACATTTTCAAGATTCACGTTGCATCAGAAATTTCTCTTTTTGAATAATGTAGAGAAAGTGGGAAGCCAGTTAATTATGATTGGATAGTTATTTGGTAGATATTATTTGGATAAGCATTTGATACAATTTTAAATCTCAAGGAATCTGGGTGGACTGTCATTCAGCCATCCTGAAAAGGATCTCTCATTTATTTGTTTATGTTTGCGCCGGGTCTTTGTGGCTGCTCCTTGGCTTTCTCCATTTGCAGCAAATGGGGGCTAGTCTTCATTGCAGTGTGAAGCCTCTCGCTGCAGGCTCACTTGTCGCAGAGCTCAGACTCCGGGGCTCACGGGCTTCAGTAGTTGCGGCACACGGGCTTAGCTGCTCCATGGCATGTGGCTGTGTCCCCTGCCTTGGCAGGTGGACTCTCAACCACCGGCCCACTAGGAAGGTCCCCTAGAAAGGAGCTTTCATCACACTTTTATGTGTTTTAGGAAACTGGGTGAATCCAAGAGAGGACAAGAGGGAGAAAAACCAAAAGAAGTTTTTTCTTTCAAACTCACTGCTAGTTATAAGTGTACCCTCTAAAAAGAATGCATCCTGCTGTATAAGTGAATGCTAAGTAAGACGAAAACCCACTTAGTATGCAAAGCAACTCAATCAAAAATGACATCATAGAAGAATTTTAAACTTCCTAGCAGGAGTACTTCTTTGGGTAAATCCTAGTTTTTCTTTCTCTTTTTCAGTTTTCTTTTTTCATTCTGATTCCTTGAGAGGAAGACTTAAAATTAACCAAGCCCAGGCTTGATTCTCTGTCCATAGAATTCTCCAGGCAAGGCTGCTGGAGTGGTTAGCCAATCCCTTCTCCAAGGGATCTTCCTGACCCAAGGATTGAACCCGGGTCTCCTGCATTGCAGGCGGATTGCTTACCGTCTTGAGTATGGTAAAGAATCTGCCTGTAATGTAGGAGACCCGGGTTCAACTCCTGGGTCAGGAAGATCCCCTGGAAAAGGGAATGGCAACCCACTCCCGTATCCTTTCCTGGAGAATTCTGTGGACAGAGAAGCCTGACGGGCTACAGTCCATGGGGTCTCAAAGAGTCGGACGTGACTGCACGACTATACTACTATTAGACTTGACTCTGGCCCCAGACTTGAATCTAAATGAGTCAAGATAAGCATGAGAGCCTGTGAGGGTGGCCATGCTGGGCCTCACTACACCTAGGCAGTTACTGCTTGGTAAAGACATTCATACTCTTGCCTGATATGTGAGGATAATGGAAATGGTGCTCGTGTGGATGATTCTGTCTAAAGTCTATAATCCTGAGAGTCAGTGATCCTACCATTCATTTTTAATAAGGTTACTTTTTTTTTCCATTTCATGAAATTTCATATCCCTTCATCATCAGAGGCATAAGCTTTATCTAGAAACCCAGAAGCAGGCAGAATTTTCTAATATTTAATCAAAAACATTTCAAGAATAATGCTGACTTAGGGGACAGCAAGTTGAGTAAGACAAGTACACTGATCTCAAAGGCTCACAGCCAAGGAGGGTTATGGGTCCTCATAGGACCACAGTGCAGTGTGAGGGTTGTTAGAATAGAGGACAGCGCATAAGCCCAGGCAAGACAGGGGCTGGAAAATCTACAAGAACAGCTGTACAAGCTGATGCAAATTTACCCAAACTCATTCCTCATAAAAGTATTTGGGTTGTCGGAAAATGTATCATAAAACCTGAGAGCTGGGCTAGAGGATTAGGTGGAGGGGAGGAAGGTGGGTGAGAGATTTGGAGAATGAATACAGAGAAGGTGAGAGAATGAAGAAAGTGGAGTGGTTATAGCCATACCTGAGTTATTTATGTCTATCTAAGGCAGCAGTGGGCTCCATCAGAATCCTCTGTCCTCCCTTCCCTGACCTCTTGTTCCTGATGAACCTCTCCTTGCCTCCAGGCACCCCTGTCTTGATAGAAAGAATGGCCTTTACCTGTGTCCCAAGATCTCCCTTCTTCACTTGAGGAGCGAGTCTGTATCCCTACTAAGATGCAGAAGGGTAGAGCAAGGTAATTTGCCAGCTTCAAACTGTGGTTTCAAGGCTCCTAACTGTGGTTGAGCCTTTAGCCTCACCCAAAGAGCAGCTGGCTTCTAGGAAACCCAGGCTAGTCTTCTGCTCTCTTTGATCTCATGTGATCCCAAGGTTTTTCCTGCCCTTGTGTGCTGTTTTGATGCTGACCAGGTCCTTCCTGGCTCCATCCAGTCTGACTCTGCAGTTACCTTGATCTTTCCCCTTCTGGAACAGGCTCCTGAACATCAGCTTTTAAGCTCAGACTTACTGCAGTCGTGTCTTAGCATTTCCTCACCTTTCTTCCTTATCACTCTGAGTTTTCCATACTGGCTACCTTTTAGCTCCACATTTTTCTTAGTTTGGTATTCTTAACCATTACCTGATCTCCCTCAGTAAGTTTTGTCATGCTGTCTTAGCACTAGCATCCATAGTTACATGTTCAGACTGGAGATGGACCTTCATGTCCCTGGGAGATGTTGCCTCCCAGTTCTTCCAGATCCCTTCTAATTTGGTACCAAATGTCTTAGGCAGCCTTTTGTCCTAAGACCATTCCACTCAACCTATGTTTTAAATCCTTCCAGTTTCCCCACTGTCTATCCATTTTTCTTGCTCAACAGAAAAGCTTGAGATCATTTGCAAAGCCATTGTCTTCTGTGCCATTACACTTCCTTCACCAGTCACCCTCAAAATACAGCAGAAAACACAGGATTCTCAGCAATTGCTTCCCTGGGTGCCTTACCACCTCCTACCTTCCCCACTCACTGACCTTGGCCTCTTCTGAAAGGCAAGAAGGAAACAGATAGATGGGGATGCCTGGTAAAACGACAGGATGCTTTCCGCCAGTGTGTGATAGCCACGGGTGTGTTATAAGAGGCATGATAGATATAAAATTTTTTACAGTGATAAATCTTTCCAGATATTTTCTATAACCATTCAGGTTTCTGAGTAGTTAATATTATATTTGAAAGCAGTGGCTCCCTCAGTGAATGTTCTGTCTCAGTAACAGTTATTTTGTACCAAAGACTAGTGAGCATCACAGCTAGAGAGAGGCTGTTCCCCTGTCTTCCCCACCGGATCATCTCAGTGTGATTGTTGCTTTAGTCCAAGTTGGTTTTGGTTTGTGAGGCTCTGTAAAATATTTAGTTTTTTCTTTTGATTTAGTTTATTTTTTTCTTCTAACACTAATGGAATGTATGATAGCTGTTTATTATGCTAATAATCATCACGATCAACATTATCAACAAAATCTGGTATTAGGTATTTCTAAAGAGGACAAAACTGATTTTCTTAGTTTTCTGAATTATTCAATTTATGCCTTCCTTCTTCCTTTTCTACTGTTCTATCTTCCTACCTTCTTTCTTTTTTCTAATGCCTATATACCTTAACAATTAGCCAATCTGATTCTAGATGGGCTTTCATAATGTATTATTGTTTTTTTTAATTAAATAAATTATTTCTTTCAAAAATAATAATTGGGAATAATTTAATTAGTTGGTTCATTAAAGAAGACTGTAGGTCTTTATGGCTTCAGAACTGATGGTGAAGCTGTAATGACAAGAAGGTGTAAAGACCGTGTTGTCCAGTTCTTTCTGAAAATTTTGAGATTCAAGCAGTATTTATTCACAAAAATTCTTTGTTAAAAAGCTTTTATCTGTTGGTACGAATTCCACATAAAAGATTGTTTTTTAAAAAGTGACCCCAGGGACTTCCCTGGGGACCCGGTGGTTAAGAATCCACCTTGCAGCACAGAGCACATGAGTTTGACCCCGAGTCAGGGAACCCAGATCCCACATGCTGCAGAGCAACTAAATCCATGAGGCGCAGTTACTGAGCCCGCATGCTGCAGCTGGAGAATCTATGCCATAGTGGAAGACCTCACATGATGCAATGAAGATCCTGCATGCCACAGCTAAGACCTGATGCAGCCACATAGATTAATTAATTGAAAAAGTGACCCATAATATCCAAACCTCCATAGCCCCTTTTCTTCTTGTGTGTTTCGGGGGGTGTGTGTGTGCTCATCTGTGTCTGACTCTTTGCAGCCCCATGAATTGTAGCCCTCCAGGCTCCTCTGCCTATGGAATTTTCTAGGCAAGAATACTGGAGTGGGTTGCCATTTCCTACTCTAGGGGATCTTCCCGACTCAGGGACTGAACACACATCTCTTGCATTTGGTGTGTGTGTGCTCATCTGTGTCTGACTCTTTGCAGCCCCATGAATTGTAGCCCTCCAGGCTCCTCTGCCTATGGAATTTTCTAGGCAAGAATACTGGAGTGGGTTGCCATTTCCTACTCTAGGGGATCTTCCCGACTCAGGGATTGAACACACATCTCTTGCATTGGCAGACAGATTCTTTACCATTAGCAACACCAAGCTTCTCTCCTTCGTTCCAGGTAAAGAAATAGGTTCAGAAGACTTGTCTCTGCTGTATCATACTCAAGCAGGCTCACTGTGCAAGGGGAGTTTTACTAAGAGTTTATGATCTGCTGAATCATGGGAAAAGCAAGAAAGTTCCAGAAAAACATCTATTTCTGCTTTATTGACTATGCCAAAGCCTTTGACTGTGTGGATCACAATAAACTGTGGAAGATTCTGAGACAGATGGGAATACCAGACCACCTGACCTGCCTCTTGAGAAATCTGTATACAGGTCAGGAAGCAACAGTTAGAACTGGACATGGAACAACAGACTGGTTCCAAATAGGAAAAGGAGTACGTCAAGGCTATATATTGTCACCCTGCTTATTTAACTTATATGCAGAGTACATCATGAGAAACGCTGGACTAGAAGAAACACAAGCTGGAATCAAGATTGCTGGGAGAAATATCAATCACCTCAGATATGCAGATGATACCACCCTTATGGCAGAAAGTGAAGAGGAACTAAAAAGCCTCTTGATGAAAGTGAAAGAAGAGAGTGAAAAAGTTGGCTTAAAGCTTAACATTCAGAAAACGAAGATCATGGCATCTGGTCCCATCACTTCATGGGAAATAGATGGGGAAACAGTGTCTGACTTTATTTTTCTGGGGTCCAAAATCACTGTGGATGGTGATTGCAGCCATGAAATTAAAAGACGCTTACTCCTTGGTTATGACCAGCCTAGATAGCATATTGAAAAGCAGAGACATTACTTTGCCAACAAAGGTCCATCTAGTCAAGGCTATGGTTTTTCCTGTGGTCATGTATGGATGTGAGAGTTGGACTGTGAAGAAGGCTGGGCGCCGAAGAATTGATGCTTTTGAACTGTGGTGTTGGAGAAGACTCTTGAGAGTCCCATGGACTGCAAGGAGATCCAACCAGTCTATTCTGAAGGAGATCAGCCTTGGGATTTCTTTGGAAGGAATGATGCTAAAGCTGAAACTCCAGTACTTTGGCCACCTCATGAGAAGAGTTGACTCATTGGAAAAGACTCTGATGCTGGGAGGGATTGGGGGCAGGAGAAGAAGTGGACAACAGAGGATGAGATGGCTGGATGGCATCACTGACTCGATGGACGCGAGTCTGGGTGAACTCCAGGAGCTGGTGATGGACAGAGAGGCCTGGTGTGCTGCAATTCATGGGGTCACAAAGAGTCGGGCATGACTGAGCGACTGAGCTGAACTGAACTGAGCCTGATTTTAAGACATATTTTTTAGAAAGATAATTTTATTAAGTTTTATAGGTGAATCCACCTGCCAAATATCTCCATTTTTTTAATTCTCATAATCTCCATCCCTGATACTCATCATCATAAATACCTGAAATCCACAGAAAATAACTAGAGTCACTAATAAATAAAGACCTAGTGGAGACTTCTGAGGCTTGCTTTTGTAGGTTTGCTTTCTTATTGTGATGGTCCAGGCTTTATATCACCATTAATTAGATTATTTCAATCTTTTCAAACATTTTGAGCCCCCAAATAATTCAGTTCCATGACGATCCTCCCTATATCTACCACTTAAACATAAAACTGTCCTGAGTTATGGGTATTTATATCTTCAGTAAAAGATGCGTTAAGATGATTTTGTCCGGACATTTAAAAACTGTTATTGAATAATAACAAAAATGCGTTATCTTTTAAATTTAAAAATATGACTGTTTTAAGGCTTGTTAAATTTATGGTCCAAAATAAACATGGACCCAGATTTTCCTTATCTTTCTGCTCTACCGAATCTTCACATCATCACTCGTACACTTCTCTACACCCACCCGGCCCCCCGCCATGCCACTGTTTGCAGAAGTGTCTGGCAGTTCTGGGTACAACATAACCTACACAATATTAATCAAAGGGAAGAAAGCCTTCTTTTATGAAGAAAAACTTTCTCAGAATGTCCCTAGCAGATTTCCCCTCACACCTCTCTGTTTAGAATTGCATAACTTTTCCTGTCCTAAAGCAGTCACTGGCAAAGGGAAAAATGTTGAAAGTGCTCTCTGCAAGCCATGAACTGTAAGCCCACAAGTATGCTCTGTCCGTGGAATTCTCTAGGCAAGAATACTGGAGCAGGTAGTCATTTCCTTCTTCAGAGGATCTTCCTGACCCAGGGATCAAACTTGGGTCTCTTGCATTGTAGGCAGATTCTTTATTGTCTCAGCCACCAGGCAAAAGGAATAGGTTACACTCAATGGCTTAGAATAATCAGGATTCCTTTCCTTAGGTAATGAGGGGGAGGGGAAGCTGGCCTCCCTTGAGCCCTAAGCAGGTTGATATTTTAACAAATCAGGATAGATTATCAAGGGAAAAGGAAAAAAATGGCTGTTGTTTAAACAGCTGAGTGTCTGCCACTAATTTCCCATTCGGAGGTCTCAAATGAACAATGGATAAGGACAGACTGTTCTTAAGCTGGGATGACTGAGAGTGGACATTTTTCAATAAGAAAAACGAAAATGAAACAGATTTTAAAATACCTTGCCCCTCAGTAAAGTTTGCTCCATTTCTACTGGTATTCAGTTCAGTTCAGTCGCTCACTTGTGTCTGACTCTTTGCAGCTCCATGGACTGCAGCACGCCAGGCCTCCCTGTCCATCCCCAGCTCCCAGAGTCCACTAAAACTCATGTCCATTGAGTCAGTGATGCCATCCAACCATCTCATCCTCTGTCGTCCCCTTCTCCTCCTGANTTCAGTTCAGTCGCTCACTTGTGTCTGACTCTTTGCAGCTCCATGGACTGCAGCACGCCAGGCCTCCCTGTCCATCCCCAGCTCCCAGAGTCCACTAAAACTCATGTCCATTGAGTCAGTGATGCCATCCAACCATCTCATCCTCTGTCGTCCCCTTCTCCTCCTGACTTCAATCTTTCTCGGCTGTGTCCTTTTAAGTCCAATGTTTTTAATGTTGAATTCCCTGGTGGCTCAGTGGTAAAGAATCTGCCTGTCAGTACAGGATACGCAAGAGACTCGGATTTGATCCCTGGCTTAGAAAATCCTCTCAAGAAGGAAATGGCAACCCACCCCAGTCTTCTTGCCTGGGAAATCCCGTGGACGGAGGAGCCTGGCCGGCTACAGTCCGTGAGTTGAAAAAGTTAGACACAACTTAGTGACTAAGCAAGTCCGATTTACTTTTTCCTGGATTGCTTGTACATTTGGTGTCGTATCTCCGAGATCATTGACAAACTCCAAGGTATAAAGATGAACACATCTTTATCTAAAAGTTCTCTAGTTTCAGTTCTTACATTTAGACAGGGAGACATGTGCATCTGAAGTGGACTCAAGAGTCTGGCGGAGAAGGCAGTGGCACCCCACTCCAGTACTCCTGCCTGGAAAATCCCACAGATGGAGGAGCCTGGAAGGCTGCAGTCCATAGGGTTGCTGAGGGTTGGACATGACTGAGTGACTTCACTTTCCCTTTTCACTTTCATGCATTGGAGAAGGACATGGCAACCCACTCCAGTGTTCTTGCCTGGAGAATCCCAGGGACGGGGAGCCTGGTGGGCTGCCGTCTATGGAGTCACACAGAGTCGGACACGACTGAAGTGGCTTAGCAGCAGCAGCAGCAGCAGCAGCAGCAAGAGTCTGGATGTAAATATTCACTGAATTAATCTGTTGTCATTACTGTACTTCTATTCTAAACTGTGCCTGATTTTCCCTGAACAATGTCTGTTTTACTGTATTAGAGAGCAAATTTCCCCTCTTCTGCCAGCATTGGAGAGGTAGAGGCATCTAGCTGCTAGATTAGGGGGTAGAATTGAGGCACTAACAGCTCCTGGGACAAACTTTCAGTGACTGCTCCTCTCTGTAGCTCCGCCTCCAGGTCAGAGGCTGAGGTCAGAGGCTTCAGGTGCCACTGATACTTAAATGAGATTATCAAGTGTTAACAGCTGTGGGATCAGTTGAGCTGTTTCTGAGCTTTCTTTACCACTGCTTTGGGATCCAGCATGCAAAGGTTTGGTAAGTTGGCTGTTTTTTATTTACATTTCAGTTTGTAAAAATTGCACTGCTGTTTTATTCTTTTATCTCTCTCTCTTTTTTTTTTTTTTTACTTTTGGTCTTACATCTGAAATAAAATACGTCCTGTAGTTTCAGTAAAAATTCAGAAGGGAGCAGAGTGAATGCCTATTTTCCCTCTGCCATCTTCATCTAGAAGTCAGAGTGTCTTTTATCAAATTCTCTCTTTCCTGAAGCAAAGTCAAGCTGTGCTGTGTGAGTTTTTCCTCCTCTAGCTCTATCTACTTAATAATTAGTGTCAATTCCTCTCACATTCTGTTTTTATGTTTTCTGACAATCCTGGTTTCCAAAGTTGTGGTGAATCTTTTCTTTTTTTTTT
>SJYX01021630.1:0-29586 GCA_006410675.1 Oreotragus oreotragus
ATCCCTCCCAGCATCAGAGTCTTTTCCAACGAGTCAACTCTTTGCATGAGGTGGCCAAAGTACTGGAGTAAAAAACGTTTTAGGGAAAGAAAATAGCATATATAACAATCTGCAGTTAAAATTGACATTATTTGTCATAACTGCCATGAATGGTAAGGACATCAGTGGGTTCACTTGAATTTAAACCAGCTCTAGATAGGAAAAAAGATCTCAGTCTCCTCATTTGCTTTTTCAGTGGAGAGCACATCTCGTATTTTAGAACAAACAGGGGTGCCTTGCTTAAATAAAAATAGCATTTAATGTATAATTATGTGAAGGGTTTATGGGTAAAGCTGTATTTTTGCAGCATTGTGACAGTAGCTTCTGCTTTAGTATTAAACAGCTTGTTATTTAAATACTGGATCAAAATGGTTGGCTTCAAAATGTCATCATTAGTAAACTAACTTCATGTGCAAAAAAAGTAAAAGACATGATTTGTTCTGAAACCTAGGAGGAATTTGAATTTGCTGGAGCTTAGACTGTGGGGAGGAGTGGTTAGAGAAATGGGCAGAGGTGCTCGTAGAGGGCATTGTATGCCATGCTGAGACAGAGGGGAACTATTGAAGGATATTCTTGGGGGTACATGATGTAGTAGGAACTGATTTTAAAAGATTACATAATAGATGCCAATAAAGATAGATAGTAGGGGAGTTGAATTAGTAAGGACTTTCAGTATACACATAGAAACTTTTGGTGAAGGTACAGAGATATAGAATTCAGGGACAAAAATGCAGACGGTTCTCAAGAATGCAGTTAGAATTAGGAAATATTGTCCGAAGTCCTGGAAGTCTTTCTTTCCCCATCTTTTTTTCTCTCCTGTGTCTTCTCTACTCTTCTCTCTCTCCTTACCAACTCTCTCCTTTTCAGTGTATATGATAACAGTTGGCCCTGTCATGGTTACTGTGTCTCCTCCATTTAAAAAACCAGGCTAGATTGGGATTTGTTGGCCCAAGGTTCAGATTGATTGGCCAAGGTTAAGTAAGGCAAAAACCCTTAGCTCAGTCAGTTGAGGTTAGGATCAACAAACATGAGCGCTAGGGCTGTATCATTATGACCTTTAGATCAGAATTAAGTGTTTCTAGGAAAGTAGACCTCTTGTTAGCTGAGCAGGTGATGTAAATGCTTTATATAATAAGGTGAAAGGGTGTAGCTAGGGTAAGGAAATGGAAAGAATCATAGGTACTCTTGATTGGTAATTGGTACGTTCCTAAATATAAATTCATTTAGGAATGTTAAATATGAGTTCATATTTTGGAATGTTGGTTTTGAAGTTTCTGAAACATCCTGATAGAGATATTTAATAGATAGTTATATATATGGCCTTGGAGCTTGGGGAGAGGTTAAAGGTTAGTAACAGATACTGATTTGGGATCATGTGTAAATACAACATGAAAATGGATGAGATGACCTAGGGTGATGATACAGAATGAGGAGAGAAAAGAATAGAATGGGAGCAAATACCAGGCTCTGTTGGCAGGAGAGAAAGAAAGGTTTGTATTGGATATAAAGAGAAGAATCTGGAAAGCTAAAGTGTCATAAACTAAGAGGAGAGTTTAAATAGTGCGGAGTGGTCAACAGTGTCATATGCAGATATGTAAAGTAAATGCATTTTAAAAAAATGTCTTGTGGAGCTAACAGTTAGAAGATCATTGACTGTTAATGGAGAGCATTGTCAGTGGAATGATGAGAGCAGAGCCAGGACCAGTGAGTTACTGAGTGGGAAGTGAAGAAATAAAGATAAGTGTAGCCTCCTCTTGAGCAGCTTAGATTATAGGGGAAGGAGAGATCTTTAAATGTTTATAGGCTTAGAGGTTAGATCCTAAAGCAAAAGAGAAGTTGTTAAAAGCAGATGTAATTAATGAAGCAAAATTTGTAATCAGGTGGGAAAAGAAGGAATCAAGAGTCTAGGTAGAATGAATGGACAAATAAATTAGTATATCTGTACTATGGAATATTATTTAGGTTTCTGTGTGTGTGCTCGGTCGCGTCTCTCTCTTTTTGACCCCATGGAGTGCAGCCTGCCAGGCTTCTATTTAGCTATAAAAAGGAACAAAGTATTGATAATGCTACAACTTTGATGAATACTATAAACTTTATACTAAATGAAAGAAGCCAAACAGAAAAGGTCACATTTGTATGATTCCTTCTACATGGTATATCCCAAATAGGCAGATCCATAGAGACAGAACGCAGGTTGGTTGGCAGGAAATTGACATGCGGGAATGAGGAATGGTTACTTAATGGGGTATTTTTATGGGGTGGTAGGAAAGTTTGAAACTAGAGAGAGGTGGTGATTGTATAACATCTGACTGCACTGAATACCACTGATTGTAAACTTAGTGCATGTTATGTGAGTTTCATTTCAATTTTAAAAGTTGAGATGTAGGTTTAAAGCCCTGTGACCTCTCTCTTCTTAGGAAATTTAGAACTGCAGCCTCTGTTAAGAGTGAGGAGGAAGATGAGAGTTGGTTAAGTTTATAAAAGGTAGCCAGATTTTAGAATGGGAGAAAAATTTTAAGACAAGTAAAGGATTGATGTTAATGTTTCAGCTGGGAATCTTCACACACAGCAAAGAGTTGTCAATATCTTAGCCGTTTTTCGGTAGGGGGTGGGGTGAATTTCCAAGCCTGTTTTTCCATTGCTGTCATTCTTCTTAAGAATTTTCACATCATGTTTTGGTCATCTGTCTAAATTTTTGCCTTTCCGTATTCCTCATGGGGCAGAGAAAGGGGCAGCAGAGGGATGAGATTGAGGAGGTGGTGGAGGAAAGAGGAGCCTGGCATGCTGTAGTCCATGGGGTTGCCAAGAGCCAGACATGACTTGGTGACCGAACAGCAGCTGCTTTAATTTACAGAGGGTCTGTACATCTCAGTAAATCTTACTCAAGCACCTACCAAGCTACCTTCCTTCCTTTTTAAAATATGGTTTAAATAATAGTCATTTTTTTCTTAAGCTTTCCTTTGTTATTTAGTCTTCTTTATATACTTGGTTGTTGATATTTTTTTGGTCATGCTTAATGTCACTGAAAATAGCCCCTAATTCTCAGGCAACTGTGTGTTGTCTTTGTTGAGTTTCCCTGGCTCTGTAGCCAATTTCTAAGGCTGTTCTAAAAACTCACAGGTAAACAAGATTGTTTCGGAAGCAGGTGATTAAGAGTGTTAATTTCAAATGTTGTTGAAATAGGGTTACTTTGGATAACCCCCTCTTTGAAGAAATAACAGATTATTGAGATCTTCACGTACCATAAAATGCACCACTTAAAAGTGTGCAATTCAAGCCTCTTCCCATTTGCATCTACTGATTACCTTTGGTTATTTAAACTATTGCTGTAAGGCTCTGAGGCTAAGCTCTGTTAAAACTGGATGATTTTGAAAAGAAGCATGAATTACCCTTTTGAATTGTTTATTTCAACATCGATCCAAGGAACACAAGTTCTCTTAACTTTTTAAGCAATTGTGTTCTTCTAGAAATGCATCGGGGAAGGCAATGGCACCCCACCCCAGTACTCTTGCCTGGAAAATCCAATGGACGGAGTAGCCTGGTGGGCTGCAGTCCATGGGGTCGCTAACAGTCGGACAGACTGAGCGACTTCACTTTCACTTTTCTCTTTCATGCATTGGAGAAGGAAATGGCAACCCACTCCAGTGTTCTTGCCTGGAGAATCCCAGGGATGGGGGAGCCTGGTGGGCTGCCGTCTATGGGGTCACACAGAGTCGGACACGACTGAAGTGACTTAGCAGCAGCAGCAGAAATGCATCCTATTTCCCTAGTTTCTTTTTATACTTTCTAAATTTTTTAGCTAAAAAATGCAAATAAAAGGGAAAAAGGAGAAAAGTTTTGTTTTCCTGGATCTTTGTGATCAGTTTACTGACAATGAGATTGTGCACTCAAGAAACATGTGATTATAGAAAAACCTAATGACTACAGAAAAATAGAATCTGTTTATTTCAATTGGGTAATAGTCCCTCTCTCCATAAGTAAATGGTGATGGCCTGACTTAATTGAGTTCAGGCAGCTCTTATAATTTGAACTAAGAATATCGGGTGTCTGCCTCAGGTTCCAACACATACGAAGAAGCAGCTGCGTACATTCAGTGCCAGTTTGAAGATCTGAACAGAAGAAAAGATACCAAGGAGATCTATACCCACTTCACCTGTGCCACAGATACAAAGAATGTGCAGTTTGTTTTTGATGCTGTAACAGATGTCATCATTAAAAACAACTTAAAGGAATGTGGACTTTATTGAAGAGTGTGGATGTTAATAAAAGGTAAAACTTTGAACAGTTTAGTTATAGTGCTGTAGTGATGTCTCTTGACTTGGTAAACTTTTTCTAATTACAGCTGTTTTTCTTTTCTAGTTATTACGGTGTGGAGTGTTGAGACCAGACTTCCTTTGCTGCCTCATTGGGCAGCTGCAAGCATGAACGGGACCAGGGAATGGCAGCAGCATGCAGAATCCTAGCACTCTTTTAGCACAATCTTCTGTATTAGGGAACTCTTAATTGACACAAGATGCTAAAGTCAGACATTGGAATTGGAGCAACTGTAGTATGATTTGATCATCGAGACATGACTTGGATTTCATAGTCTCAAACGTTTAGGGCCTATGTGAAGTTGAGGTGCTGCATTCCAGAACTTCAATATGTAGCTTACTGTTTTTCTTCTTCCCTCTTGACAAACTACCAGTAGTTCATTTTTTCAAGTTGTTTTTTTTTTTTCATCAAGGGAAGAATAACTTCACTGAATTTTATTTTTTTGTGAAAGAACCTTTATTAAAACACAATCTTAACTATGCACATGATATGACCAGATCATCTTGAAAATATTCCTCTTAGTAGGAACACTTTGTTTTTAACTCTAGGTGTGGTCAGAATATAATATTTCCATAATAACTTAATTCTTTTTAGTTATTTGGGCTCTAATTATAGGTTTTTTTGGTTGAAATTTGTGTTACTATCCTGCTCAGAGTACCATTATGGTTTCTAAATGGCAGTTACATTGAAGAAGTCTATAATAAGATTCTAGCTCTCTCTTTTTTTAAGCTTGTGGTTGAAGGTTTACCTAGTTTATGCTGATCACCAAATTACGAGATAAATGCTGATGTAGTATGATAAAGTCAGCTTTTTGGATACAGACACACCCAGGGCAGCTGTCAGTTAGAAAAGAATATTGCTGAATTCCACCCAGAACCAGTGACTTTGCTGCTACATATCTGCTAAATCGATCACTTTGAGTCTTGCTTGTTTGTCTCAGTCATAGGGAGTTCTGTAAAAGATGCCCGTGCTTTCCATCTTCCATTGGCCTTTTCTGTTGAGAAACATCTGAAGTGTATTACAAGTGCATGCTTTTACTTTGTAAATGTGGTGCCAAATCCCAGTTTGCCATTGTTTTTTTTTACTGTAGCAATGTTGATGGTAGTAATCTTCAGTCAGTACCTAATTTTGCTGAAACTATTGATTTGGAGACTTTTTTCTACTTTGTCGTGTGTACAGATTTTTAATCTGTTGTAGTTGACAGCAGTATTAAAATGGTGAGTAAAGAGTCCAGGTTTGTTCCTGTTTGTAATTAGTCCTTTCTGGAAATACTCTTCTGCTGTTTTTTGCCCCTGCTGAGTGTGTTAGGCCTTTGTCTGAGAATGGGTTTAGGTAGAAGGGTTCTCTGAAGGTCTTAAGTCTTTTGATGTTAAGTATTGTTGAGTCTTGGCCTGACTGAGGTTGTTATGTCATATCTGTATAAGTGATGCACAGTCAAAACCCATTTTCCAGATTTACATTTTGGTTTTGTAAAGAGCTCTTTTCACGTCAGCCTGCAGGCCTTTTGTGCAATGTACTGCAAATGTCATTAAATATTAAATGGTCCATTAGGGAAGGCAAATGAAGAGAATGCAGTTTGAGCATTCCAAATCAGTAATTTGAGCAGTGCCTTTTGGGGTCCAGTCTTTTTGGATTGGATTCTATTTCATCTTTTGATGTGACCTTTCAGTAGTTTTTAAAAAAGGTTGGTGGTCATCAAAGCTGGTTCAGAAAGCAAGCCACAGCAGTTCAGTGCCTTTATTGGTAGGTTTTTTTCTTTTTGCTTTCTTGGGAAAATTATAACTCTGCAGGTGGTATAACTGTATTATCTAACAACTTTTTTTTTTAAGGATTGGCAAAACTGGATCTAAAAGAAAGAAAATTATCTGCTTCAATTGGTGATTGACTTACGCCCACAGTGTAAATAAGGGATAGTTCTTGTTCATTTTGAATGTATCTTTTCCTTATTGTATTCTGTGATATAGAATCATTTGGAAATGAGAACTGGTAGAATGTTACTTTAACTGTAGTTTTCCTATAGTCTAGGCTAGTGGGATTGTGTTGTTGATAACCCAAAACAAGAGATAATCCAAAAAGTTAATTTAACTTGAAATCCATTTTGTATTTTCATTTGATTATGTCTATCTGATGTGTTAATTTTTTAGCCTTTTCATTAATGAAAAATAGTAATCCTCCACTTTTTTGACTTTACACCATTTACATTTGTCCTATATTTGTGAGGATCACCTCTTACCCCTCCATCCCAAATAATTTATCAAAATACACATTCGTTGAGGGTACAGTTTCAGTCAGTGGTTTTCAAATATGCCTTCAGTCAGAATCACCTGGATCCATCTCAGAGATTGACTCTTGGCTGGTGGGCTAGCAGTTTATAATTTTAAAAAGGTGATTTTGATCTGATGAATCTGATGGTCTGCCTTACAAACCTCTATTGTGTTTTGAATTAAAAGATCTTTTCTTATAGCAGAGCCAAAATGTGGGGATGACACATCATATCTACTAGCTTGGAGAAAAAGAATTGATATTTATAATCAAAGAAATGAAAAATTGCCTGTATCTTTTTGGTGGAGAATACTGAAAATTTGTGATGGATCATGTTTCAGAATTTAGTTGGCCAGGCTTTGGACCATCTAAGAAATCAGCACATCTAAGAAAATTTAAAAATTAAATAACAGTAAATAGCCGTTAGCAGGAAGCACTGTAACAGCAGCTTTATTTTGTTCAGTCACATCTTAGCCACCTGATTAAAACTCTGGGGTGTAAAATTGCCATCTGTTAGGCTCCTATGTAAAGAGGAAGAATTCTGCTCCTTAATGATCAGTCTTAGGGAATAAATAACCTTACAATTTCAGCCTTTCAACAGATTCACCTCCTGGCGTGAAAATTCTAAAAACTGTTAGAGTTATTCTTAAGTGGATCTTGAGGTGTCATTTTCGTCTTGGATGGTTTGACTCTAGACCTCTAGTTCAGTGCATTGTACCTGACAGGTTGTGACTTTTCACAAGGTGCTGCTTTCGAAGAATAGATGGACCACATTTAAAAAACCTGTTTCCTTGTCTTGTTTATTTTTTATTCTCTTATGTATTCTATTTGTGTTTTATTATATACACATTTTGGAGTATTTTAAAAATAACTGGTGGTTCTTTGAATTTATTTGCTCACCTTATATTCTTACATTCTGGCCTCTGATGTGTGGCCATTCTCTCTGATTTGTAGCTATAACTTTGTTTGGACCTTGATGGCCTGATCTGGTTAGTTATTTTTTTATATTTATCCATTTGCTTAGCATAGTTCTGGCATTTCCTGTTGTGGCGCTCCTTGCTGTATTGGCGGTTACATACAAGGGGAAGTTAGTCTCTCAGTCAATCAAAAAGCTGCCTTTGAATGATTTTTTTTTTTTTTTTCTTTTAGATGTTCAAAAAACAGTGGCCCTGTACTCATTGATATAAACCTAAAATATTAATAGTACTAATTCCTTTTACTGATTCCCTGTGAGATCTTTCATATGTGATAATTGACTTTAAGAATAAAATTATCTCAGTTTCCCTGTACTACCAGGTAATTTTCTTCTTCCAGTTTAGGTTTCAAAGTACAAATCAGAGATCTGACCTGAACCAGCCACAGGTCTCCTTGTAAACTTATGACTGTCCAAACACAAAAGAAAACCAAGCTGCTTAGAGACCTGGAACTTAGATACCTCTTGCTATCAACTATCAGAAAGTAAAAGATTTAATTTAAGTGAGGCATACTGAAGAACAGACTTCCAGGATGGTCAGAATCTTTGTTCCTTTACCCTTGTTCAGGTTTTGAATCCCCTCTCCCCCTCACCACCCACCCTCCAGTTTTCTCACAATTTTTTATGAATTACTTCTGCTGAGGAGAGCATATTCTAGAACAAATTAGGGCAGGACAGTTATTTTCTGCTACTATGTCAGGCCTGCACCTGGCTTTACTCAAGTCTTCTCAGGAATAAGAGATAATATGGAATACTATGCAGCAGCAGATACCTGTGGTGCAAGATTAACATAGAGATTCTTTGGCTAACCTCAACTCAATTAAAATGTCCAAATCAGGTCCAGGGAATATGTATTTCTCAAGTAAATTCCTCAGGTGGTTCTGATGTGATTAACCTGGGCTAACATCCTGGGGACAACTGAATAGACCTCATATTAAAGATCAACAGGAATAGTAACCACTAAGTCACTAGTGAAAGACTTGAGTTATTTTTTATTTGCAGTAAGTACAAAGCACCTTTTGTATATAACTTAAAGTGCCTTTCACCCAAAAAGTTAGTTTGAGGAATATTTAGCCAAAGAACAGTACTGCATTTTGGATAAGAGTATTTAGTTTTTATACAAAAGTTAGACAAAACAAGAAACTTGGGGTTTCTAAACATTTATTTCATTTATTTCACTCCATTTATTTTCAGTGAAAATAGATACACAAAAGTAAAGATAAAATCCTATAACAAAGATAACTATAATAACATGAATATCCATTTACAGTCGGTAGATAAAGAACAAAACTAGCTATAGAATGAAAGATTTTGGGGATGAAGTAGGTAAAGGGAATGAATGATTGAGGAGTTAAATACATATCTCTGTATGCCCAGTGGTATATGTTTTCCCTTTCTGAAATCTAGTGGGAATCAACATGGTAGGAGAAAAAATCAAATATTAGTAAATATACTTATGGGGTACACCGTCTCAATGTGTTAGCATTAGCTATAAGATCATTTACAGCTGGAATATTAAATTCTGTACACCCTGGTTGTACAGATACCCTATCTTACCCCCACCCCCCCCCCGGCCATATTCCTTTGGGTTATCCAAACATTTTTATCAAGAGGCTTGTTNATAATTTTGGTTTTAAGCTTTCTAGCAGCTGTCTCTTATACACATCTAGATGTGTATAAGAGACAGATCTTACCCCCCCCCCCCCCGGCCATATTCCTTTGGGTTATCCAAACATTTTTATCAAGAGGCTTGTTTATATGTAAGAGAGAATCCGAGTGGATATAACAAATTATAAGAAATTACCTGTTTTTTCTAACTGTTAATCTTTGCTTACATAGGATGAAGGGTTCTCTTATGAAGTTGGAGAGTTGCTTGATGTGCTGGGTTCTGGTCTTTTCCGTGCTTCCAGCCAGCTATGAAATCTTTCAGTTTTATATCCCTCATCTAAAGACAGACTAAAGTACTCCTCCTAGTTCTGATACACTGTAGTTCTGATCAAATAGAAATAACATTAGAAATGTTTCATAAATATTCTTTATGATATTCGAAATTATACTCCAAAAAAAAAAGTAAGTCTTGAGACAGTACCTACAAATGTTGCTCATTGTTGCCAGTTGTCTTTTCTCATAATCACTTTTCCCTACTCATTTCAAAAACCTAAACTGAACTAAATTACTACAAATTCAACTGCAAATTTTATTTTGTGAAGCAGGGTGAAAAGGTCTGTAAAAATTTTGCATTTAAATCCAGTTCTTTATTTCCTATTCAAACCAGTGTTTGCTTTTCCATGACCAAAGGGCAGAAAAGTTCCTACAATCTGCAGTTTATCTGTTTGACCTCACAGAGATGTCTTCACACTTCTGCCTAGCAGGATCACCAGAGGCTCTGGCACACTTGCAGTCCCTGGCCCAACACTGAAGTCCTGCTGGAATCTGTGCTCCGGGGGCTGTGCCGGGTAGAGAGGGCAGTGGGAGGTAAGAGCTCTTCACCCTTCACCACCTTCTCCACCCAGCAGGGCCAGCACACTTTGGTCTACGGCACATCTCCAAGTATAGCATGGTTTTTGAAGGTTCTTATTTTTCACCTTGGGGATGGGGCCACCCAGATTTTGACTATTTGGGGTACATGTGCGTGAATTTTTTTTAATCAGAGTAGGAACTATTTTGAGTAAATGTGTCTTTTATATGGTTCTTATACTGAATTTTTGTGCTCATTTTATCCATCCTTTAATTGACAAACATAAAAGCACATTTCCAGTTACATTTTTTCTATTTTTTTTATTGTAGTAAAATGTACATAACATAAAATTTGCCATTTTAACTATTTTTAAATATATAGTTCAGTAGTATTAGGTACATTCATGGTTTTATGCAGTATCACCACCGTCCATCTTCAGAACTTTTTTCATCTTCCCAAACTGAAACTGTACCCATTAAATAACAACTCCTCACTTCCATTCTACTTTCTGTCTTTATAAATTTGACTACTTTAGATTCTTGATATAAGTGAAATCATATTGTTTGTCTTTATGTGTCATATTTTTGTAAGAAAAAAAGCAACTGTCATCAGATTGATATGAAATGGAACTTAATTTACATTTGGCTTACTTTCATCAATGTCTGATCACACAATTCAAGGAAAACATGATCTCTGCCCTCTAAGATAAGAACAGGAAATTATACCTTCAGCAAACAAAGCTGTTTATATATTTTTTTATTCTATGCTAATACCATATCCATTTTGAGGCCAGTTTGTATTTAGTTTGGAGATGGTTTTATTAAATAGCTATGATTTAGAGTTGGCATAATTTAAAAATAACCAAGGACTTGTTTGGGACTAGAAGGAGCTTAGGTGAATGAGAAAATTGACTTTGACATTATGGTATTTGGTGGACTGTTGGTATTGAGCAGATAGAAAAACTACTGGTTTTGGATTCAGAAGACCTATTTTGGAGTCAAGTTCTGTTACTTCCCAGTGGTGTGATCTTCATGAAGACACTCCACCTCCCTTGGCCTCAGTTTCTTATCTATAAATTGCTAGTGATGGACCTGGAATAGCTTTATCATCCTAAGCATTAAGGTTGCAGTGTATGAAAACAGGGTTGAGTACTAGTTTCTAACCTATCTTGTTACAGAAAAGAATTTGTGATGACATAAAATTCAACAGTATAATGTAAATTTAAAATGGAGCAAAAGAAGACATATAGACAGCAGAGTGAGTATATGGCATAATTTTGGTTTTAAGCTTTCTAGCAGCTGTTTTATGCAAAGAGAGCTTTTCATGGACACAATCAAAATGTCCATGAGATAAAAATAAGCCAGTAGGATAGGCGAAGTACCAAGGTAGTTGTCTCTAATAGTGTAAGG
This sequence comes from Oreotragus oreotragus, assembly GCA_006410675.1. Taxonomy (NCBI): domain Eukaryota; kingdom Metazoa; phylum Chordata; class Mammalia; order Artiodactyla; family Bovidae; genus Oreotragus; species Oreotragus oreotragus. The sequence goes on from SJYX01021630.1 coordinate 11,456, forward strand.
TTTAGGAATCATCTCTGGGTCTGACAAACAATTAAGCTGCAGTAAGGATTAATATGCTTTTTGGAAGCCTACCCAGAACATTTGAAGTCAAGTCCTCTTACCTTTACTCAGAGAAGAGGCTGGTGTTTGCTAAGAGCTTTAGGAAGTTATTTTGACTTTGTTCTAAGGGACAGATGAGTGGATGACCAAGGCCCCCAATTTTTATTCTGTGTAAACTCACCAGAAGAGTTTTAGCTTGAAAGCATTATAAGATGAATAACCAGATTCTAACCTGAGTAAAGCAGCTGTGGAAGTGTTGCTTTTAAGTACTGCGACTTCCCTATCCAGCCTGCAAGACAACCTTTCTGCAAAGTGAATATAGCACATCTTTTGGCTTGTGGGAATTTGTTTATAAACCAGTTAAAAGTTGAGATGTCTACCAGAGCAGAAGAAAACTGAAATATAACTGTTTTATTCTGCTAGAGACTGTTCTACCATAAGACCTGTCCCACTGACTGTTTTCATGCTAGTATTGTAGGGCAAGTTCTGTATGAACATTATAACCAAGGAGTCTGTGCTGGGCTTCTGTAGTTTGACCTATAACCAATTCCTGCCTAGAGTCAAAGATCAAGGAAAAGGTAATTTAGAAGAGCAAACAATTTGGCATGATTTGGGGGTAGGTGGGGTTACCTACTTGAAGGTGGAATAAATGGGAAAAACTACTACTCATAGCTAAGATCATAGCTGTAGCAAAATTCTTAACCTGGGNAGAACCCCAAAGGCCTCATCTTCCTTACCATGCTTTACTTTTCTTTTCGGCATTGCCATACATCTATGTCCTATATAATTGACTCATTTATTTTTCTTTTTTGGCTTCCTTTCTTATAATGTAAGCTCCTTGGGGCTGGGGACCTCTGATTCATTGATTCATTGATATAACCCAAATACCTACTTGGAGCATTGCCTGATGACATATGTTAGCTCCACAAATATCTGTTAAATGAAGGGAAAGACATGGGCAGGAACATTGTCTATGTGAAGTGTAGAATGAAACCTACCAGGCCATCAGTAGTCACTAGATTCCTGATGAAGGGCAACAGGAGGAAGGCAGGATTTTAAAGACAAAGTTATCCACTCCTCCATTTTGCATTAGGTCCAACTCTGCTTTTAAGTTAATGAACATTTATGGAGAAAGACTGTAATCTACTCCATATTAATTTATATAATAGATAGGCTTATGGGAATGGCTATGATTTTGACAAATGAGAGATTTCTGCCTTTCAATTCTCCTATATAAACATGGCAGATGGTTATATAAACATAGTAACCAAGAACTGTATTTGGCAAAGAAACAAGAAATATTCTTACAGGGACATTCTGCTCTTTTCTTTATAAGAACTAGGGAATTGTATAAAGGCATGAAGTTCCTTCCCTCCAGTTTGTGAAAGGTGTCTATTACCATGTTCACTCACCTCAGCAAGATTTCCAAACTGAACAAGCTTTATTGCTTTTACTCTAGCTGGATAATATTGATAAATTTGATGTTTATTACCTTTATACTTAGGAGAAATATGTTTGTGCTTTATTCTTTAATATTGACAATGTACTTGATATTTAATACATGGAAATCTGAATTCTCACAAAGTATAGAGAAGAAAGAAAAAATAATGGGAACGACTCCAAAGTAATATAACACCTTTAAGAGGGAAATTTTGCTGAAATTTTCTGTTTAGTGGAAAATCTTAACTAAGTTGGATTTAAAAATCAGTTGTATCAGACTGAGAGGAGGTTAGATAATTTTTAAGGTCAAACTTGAAGTTAGAAGGAAGATAATACAGACTTTATTCTCAAGAACAGCTGTTGGAATGTATTTAGCCCATTAACAAACAGATAAAGAAGGATCTTTTGTTTCTTCCCCTGTTGATCTTGCTCTTTGAATCCTTACATGATTTCTCTGCCCACACTTCCTCTAAGCTATTTTCTCCCAAAAGATGGTTTTACGTGGTGGTTTGCCTCCTACATCCCTCCCCCCCCCCNCTTGCTCTTTGAATCCTTACATGATTTCTCTGCCCACACTTCCTCTAAGCTATTTTCTCCCAAAAGATGGTTTTACGTGGTGGTTTGCCTCCTACATCCCTCCCCACCCCCTCCCCAAGGCTTTAGTCTTTTTAAAAGAATAAGAAAATAGTTAACCCTGTGATTTTAATGAAATTATTTAGGCTACTGAAGTTCTCTCAATTCACGTTGTAGTTGTTTTACATTATATTACATTTTACATTACGTTACATTTTTTTGTGGCCTGTGTTATGTTGGCATTTATGTCTTTTATTTTATGGGAAGATTTCTAATTGAAGTCCAGTGGTCTAGATTTCAAGTATCTAGGCAACGACTCTTGTTATATAACGGATATTTAAAGCATTACATCAGAAAAAGACCAAACCAAACCAAACAAAGTTGCAGGTAGGTGGGGTCATAAGATATGTGCCTTGAATCCAAGAGCTGCAAAACTTTGTTACTGACAATACTGGAGAGCTGGGAAAGCTTCATTCTCTCCGCGAATTTTAAAGAGTGAACAAGCTTAACTCACCGAACAAAACATTGAAATGTTTCTAATTCCCTTACTATCAATGAAGGTAGACCAGAGAATGCGGAGAGAATTTTACCTTAGGGAAATGTACTGCTGTGCATTTTCAGTAACTGTATAGTCCATTGCTGCCTCTATGCTTGGAAATTAACAGCATGTTAACAGGACGATTGCCTACACTGTGGCACTGTCTGCTTAGGATTAGGCCATTAAATATTGATGAACATAATTGTTCCTGCACTTGAACATCAGAAAGATGGAACTAAGAGTAGTTTAACTGGCATTTGCCTTTCTGCTTGGTAAATAGAGGGCTGGATTTCAAAGTAGAAAATAGACATTTCCATGTACTCAGTTCCATAGCCAAAGCATCATTGACCAAAAACTGTGGCTTGTAAAAATGTTATAGTAAAAGTTAAATGATACAATGTAGTTAAGCTTTGTTGGAATTTACTGAAATAGAATGTGGCAGAGCTGTGCCTTCAAAAAATGCAGGCAGGATTTCTTGTCACTTGTCTAATTATTTTTAAATTTTATAGTGATATTCGCAAGTGTTATGGTAAGAACAGCTATAGTATTTAGTGTATTTTATAGTCTAAAGAATTTCTTATACTTTTACCAAGGAATACCTTAGACAGCCTGCTGCTGACCAAATAAAAGTCTCTAGGACTTTATTGCATTACACTTTGTCCTGTGTCTGTCTTCCTGACCAGTCCGTGAGTTTCTTGAAGGATTATTTCCTATTGATCATCCTAAACTCAGTGCTCAGTGCAGTACTAAATACATCCTATGTAAATCAATAAACACAAATTCAGTTTAGTGTGCAGCATCGTCCTTCCTCTTGATATCATTACCTGGTTATAGAAATACCTTATCTAACAGAACTGAGCATAACTAGCTTTAGATACTCTACCAAGGTTTCAGGAGATAGTTTAGATTATTGTAAAAACATGGGCCTCCCTGACAGGCAGGTTTGTGTTGGGATTGAGACTCTATCACAAACTAGCATGTGATTTTGGCAGGTATTTGAGTATTTGAAAATTTCAAAATATTTAAAAAATATTTAAAATTCCCATCTTTTCCATCAAGACAGAAAAAACAATTTCTACTTCTTAAGCTGTTCTGACAATAACTGAAATAGTGTGTTTAAAAGATCTATCCACAGTGCTCAGATCACCAAAATTTTTTCAATGGCAATAATTTATTTTTGCGTTACATATAAAAATAATTGGGGCTACTTTAAAAATCTTTTCAATGAGACTTTTTATTAAAATGCATACATAGCAACAATGCTGGGAGATTATTTACTTAATAAAATGACTTTCAATATTGTCTCTTTTGTGGTTACATTTTATGTATGTATTCTATCTATGTATTTATTTACCTTTAAAACTTTATTTAAAACTGTGTGCCACTAATGGCTTGCTGGATAAACTGAGCCAAACCCATATCTCATGATATGGTGAACACCGTTGTTAGGGACTGAACTAAGTTCCCTCAATTCATACACTGAAGCCCTGACCTCTGGACTTCAGAATGTATATTTGGAGATAGGACCTTGAAGGGATAATTAAGTTTAAATATTAGGGTGCATACGAATTAATTTGACTGGTGTCTTTTTGTGAGCAGGGGTGTAGGCCCCTCAGAAGAGACTCAAGAAATTCACATTCACAGAGCCAAGTCCACATGAAAGCCCAGTGAGAAGGGGGCCACCTGCAAGTCAAGAGCAAGGCCGCAGAAGAAATTAGCCTTGCTGACCCCTTGATCGTGGACTTCTGGCCTCCAGAACTATGAGAAAATAAATTCCTGTTGAGTCACCCAGTTTGTGATATTTTACTATGACAGCCTGAGCAAACTAATACAACTGTTTACATGAAACTAAATTCAATCCAATTTTAATTGGATAGAAACTGAATCAAACAAATAATTTAAAAAATTTACTGAAAGGGGCAAATTGATTAAGGCTGATTCTATGTGGATTCTGGCATATATGAGGTGGAGTATTACAGGCGCATTTCTTCTGGATTAAAAAAAAAATTCTTATCTATTGGTTCTCAGGAAAGAGTCCCCATTGCTCGACATATGAGAGCATAAATATTGTGAATGAAGCCTATGAAAATGTTCCACATGTCCATTTTAACAGACCCTCATGGTGGAGTGAGTCATATTCTCACTCATCTTTTTGTTACATTCATTGACTAAACTAAAACTGTTGCATAAAATATATTAAAGACAAATATTAAAGACTAGAAACCATTTTCTTTTAAACTTTTTTGAGAAATGCATAATGCCGATTTAATTTTATAATTGTTCTTTTTCCCCAAACGACCCCAAATTTCTACTGTCAAAGCTAGAAAACCTCTGTAGAATTAAGAGAGCTAAAATTTTACTTTGAACTTTCTCCTAAGTAGATAGAGTTTCATTCACAACCAGATAAAGATATCTTTGTATCCTACTTATTGCAATAATAGACCGGATGGATTCTTGGTAAAACCTGAATATTTTTAAATGCTCTATATGTTCTAGTTCTAAATTGCATGTTTTAAGCATATTGCTTTGAAATCCTGAAAAAAATGCATACTGAATTTTGATGTGTTCTAAAACAGTCATGAAAATTAACATCTTCCCTCAGCCCAGGGCCAAACAGATTTTTTTTGCAGGGCCAAATTAGAATCTGCCTACAGGCTTCAGATAAAAAAAGGTAGCAAGCAGGCAACTTTTTAAAGTCAAAAAAGGCAAAGTAATCTTACATGGCTATCTTTTTTGGTAATCTAAGTAGTGGGGAAGGGAATAATCTTTTAACTTGGCCTTAACCCTTCAGAGTATTTAGATGGTAACAGATCTTTTATAGGACACAAGCAAGCATAATGATACTTTACATCCTATTAGCAATGAATTGTTTTAATATAGAAATATAAATTACTGGAAGTGAAACATATAGGGCCTGTTAACTAGGTAATCGCCTTAAATGTTTTTGTTAGTGTTTACATTTGAGCAGGTCTAACTTGTCATATGGAATTGGGAGGTCAGAAACCAGAATCATGGATTACTAACTGCAGATTGCTATTCTACTAGCTTGGAAATTCCCTAGGTAAGACTCCATAGATGATAGACATTTACTCTTCTATTAATATCTCCTGCAGATGGAAACCCTTCTGGTAGAAGTGATTTCCAGCATTATGTTCCATTGGGTCCTTTAGCGGGTCACTTCTGGTACACTCTGATCAGCTCTTTCACAGTTTTACATTCCTTTCAAGTCTGTTGAAGAGTGTCTTACAAGGAAATTCTGGAAAGAAATCAACCAGCCAGCCAGCCAGCCAGGATGTTTCCTATACAACAGTATTTTACGGTCCTTTACAAAGCTGCTAAAAGGAGAATCATCCTTTTGCAGTTTTCCCATCAGATTACAGTTTTAACACCTGGAGTGTTGGCCATATCTGAATTCAGAGACCCTTAGAATTAACAAGAATCTCTCACTTCTCTGGAGTCTGCATTGATACTGGCCTGCAGGATAGTCATTTACCTGGCTAAGTAAGAAGTACTGAAACCTCATTACAGTCTTTTCAGCTTCCTTTGAATCCTTTTCCAGGGCAGTTACCTCTAGCAGGCTAAGTTCTAAGGGGTTGGTAAAACACCCTGCTTGTTCTCCAATGAACTCCTCGTACTTGATGTTCTGACACAGTCAAATGACCCCTCAAAGACATCATGTTGGCTGCAATTTCACCACCCCCACACCCCAGCCCCAATCTTTGTATTTTCCAAGCTGATTTAAATCTTTGAGGAATGAGTCCTAGGGGAAAATCCGAGTTCTTAAATCTAGTAGACAGAGATTACACAAAAAACTGTAATTATGTCATTCTTGGGTTGAAATTGGGCAAACATGAAATTCTTTGTCTAGGAGTACTCAGATTATGATTATAATGAGCTATAATAGAATCTCATGATCTGTCCATCAAGGCCAACATTCTAGGTGTGCCAGCTTTTGGAGGAATTTTATGAGTGCCCAGATCCAGTTTATCAGGAAAGGTGCAGCACACATCTGTGATTTACAATCCACTTGTTAGAAGTTTGAGAAACTCTTTATTAACATCTGTGTTAATGTGTCTGATGAGCACACTCCCTGGATTAAGCGCTGAAGGAGGTGGGTTATATGTTGTTCAGTTCAGCTCAGTCGCTAAGTCGTATCTGATTCTTTGCCACCCCATGGCTTCCTTGTCCTTCACTGTCTCCTGGAGTTTGTTTAAACTCACGTACATTGAGTTGGTGATGCCATCCAGCCGTCTCATCCTCGTTCATCCCCTTCTCTTCCTGCCTTCAATCTTTCCCAGCATCAGGGTCTTCTCCAGTGAGTTGGCTCTTCACATCAGGTGGCCAAAGGATTGGAATTTCAGCTTCAGCATTGTCCTTCCAATGAATATTCAGGGTTGATTTCCTTTAGGATCGACTGGTTTGATCTCCTTGCTTTCCAAGGAACTCTGGAGTCTTCTCCAACACCACAGTTTAAAAGCACCGATTCTTCAGTGCTTAGCCTTATGTTGCTAGTTCTACAAAATACAAAGATCTCTACAGAATATCCTAACTCATCCCTGATCCACTGAATGCATTATGCTTGAGAGTTATTAAGGGAAAAAAATTCCTTTAAACTTCTTGAAAGTCTCTTTGGAAAACTCTACTTGACCCAACTTATAGAGTGCTCAATGCTGAATACAAACACACAAACTTTAAATAAATGCTTAGGACTGAAAAAAAAGGAGCATACATTCTCTCTTTCTCCCTCCACTACCCCCTCGGTCTCCTTTGTTGAATCCAGATTATAAAGAAAAAACATTTAAATGAATGACCATTTAACAGCAGTGCATATTAAGCGTATTCATTATATGCCATGAACTCTGTAAGGAGCCAAAGAAAGAAAAGTAAGATACTGCTTTTGCCCAGAGTCTAATGGAATAGATAGAAAGAAAAAGAGAATGTACCAGAAAGGATATAATGTGATGAGTAAGAAAATGAATAAATCAGAAACCATAATGGAAATGTAACCATGTGGAAGGCAAGGAAGTTTTCACAAAATACTCTAAAAATATAGAAAAAAATTGATTTTTTAAAAGCTTAGAACAATTCATAATGAGGAAAATTGTATTTTTTGCCCTATAAAAAAGCTTGCAGTTCTAATCTATTATAGTAGGACATGTGTTGTTTGCTAGCTTTTGTTTTTATTTTTATAAGATAATGAATTGTACTCATCTCCCTTGTGATTTGGAACATAAGGTTTTATATATGTGGGATGTAACAGTAGAGTAGAAATATTAGCTGTTCTAAACAGAGACCATCCTAGCAATGTTGGTCTTATTAGCTCAGAATAATAAATCCAAACTGTAGAAACAGTAAAAAAAAAAAAAAAAAAATTGAACAAGGAAATGAAGCTAAACAAAATTCCACTAAAACATGTTCTTTTTGACCATTGATGTTAATTTGCAGGCTGTAATCCACACTATCTTGTTTCTACTCAGGGCTCCATTTTGAGTCATTATTTTATATTATCTACAGACAGATAATCATGGGCAGAAATATGACAAAGTTTGATGCTTTCAAAANAACAGTCTTACAGGCACAGGTGACTTTCTAGAAGAGTGAGAGCAGCTCAAAGTTTCAGAAGGAAACTTTAGTTAGAGACAAAGTTTATTTTCTGGATAATTTGTCTTTCATAAATCTCATAAGAGAGGTTACAGAAGCATTCATACTTTCAAAACAGTTTTTTAAAAATCTGTACCTGTTGTCATCTCCAAGAAAGTCAGAATTCTGTTGGGAAGTACAGAAAGTTATTAAAATGCAGTGGTCACATCTTAGATATCCACCACTTATTGCAATATACACATGAAACTATATTTCACATCATGTGTTGAAGTCACTTGCTGACCTATGTCTTTCCATTCAGTCATCTCTTAAACCTCTGCTCTCAGAATTGTTTGTAAACTTCCTAAGTGATGGCCAGGTCTAATTCTAATTGCTGCAAAATTACTGCACTGTGAAGCTTTTAGTTGTTTCTGGCAAGGAATTTAGTTCCTTCTGAGGAAGGAATTTAATGTATCTTCATGAGGCAGCCAACAATTGGATCATCCTTAGATGCCCACATCATGTCCAAGAAATTACCAAACCTACACAGAGAGGTGTACTGCTTGCCTGAGGAGGGATATTGAGGCTGAAAATGTTTATGCTGAAAATGTATCAGGCCTCATGCCAGCATATCCAGTACAGTAGTTGTTAAGATAGGCGAACAATTGTAACTGAAAGTGGAGTCAAGCATTTAGAGGCAGAAACACTAATTAGAACTAATTGACAAGTGTTATAACACTCACCAGGGTAGCTCTTTACATAGGAAAATGATAGTTATGTAAATACAGTGATTAATTGTATTCGCTTAGCCATTATTTTTCTTCTTGGCATCAAGCATGACCAGAACTTGGCCATTGATTATACCTCCAAATTTATGGTAGATTTTTCAGGGAACATTTCTGTTTCTCAAGCCAGTTTTTCTTCTGTCACTTATATACATGTGTATGTGTGTGTTTCATCGCATTTCTATGTGTGTGTATTTTACAATTATATCTCTGTTGGGTATGGAGACATTTGTAACTATCTTTAATCTCTGTTGAAGAAGCTACTCTCAATCCATTAACATATTGAAAAATTGTTCAAAGTGGGTAAGCATAAATACAAGTATTTTATATACTTGTGATTTAAATATCTGGTAATAATTTGAAAATAAGGTTTCAAGTCTGTCAGTCTAACATCTGCCATACACACTATAATTCTCTTTAAAAAAAATGTTACATTGAATGCATTGTTTATTTATTAGTACATTTTACCACATTTAAAATATAATTTGAAGATTCCTAAAATAGAGGTTTCACTAAAAGCAAAATGAAAGAAAACACATTTGACTACTTCTTATAACACAAGAAATGGCAAGAAAAATTTGTTAATGTCTGATCAAAGCCAGACACCCCAGATGGGAGCTACAGTGGAGGGGCAGTGAGGGTCAGAAAAGCTTAGAGACCTGGGTTCAAGCTATGATTCTACCACTAATTATCTGTATAACCAAGGAAAGCCACTTGAGCTCTTTTGATCTTAGNACTACTTCTTATAACACAAGAAATGGCAAGAAAAATTTGTTAATGTCTGATCAAAGCCAGACACCCCAGATGGGAGCTACAGTGGAGGGGCAGTGAGGGTCAGAAAAGCTTAGAGACCTGGGTTCAAGCTATGATTCTACCACTAATTATCTGTATAACCAAGGAAAGCCACTTGAGCTCTTTTGATCTTAGTTCTCTTGTCTTTAAAATGAGGAAGAATGAAGCAGATGTTTTCCAAGGTCCCTTCTTCCTTTGAAAAATTAGTCCATTTCAAATTATTTATTTTGAAATATTTCCAAGGTAAGTTCAGTCAAGTAAACTTTAGCCCATTTTCATGGAGAGTGAAAGAGCTGCTGGTGATAATGATGGCTCAGGCCTGGGATTGGGTTCCATCTGTTTTATGACCTTTATGGACTTTACCTATTTCCTTGGGGATGGGGGTGGGGATTGGGTAGAAGTAAGGGGATCTGATATCCTTGGATTGGATTACTTTATTGAGTTTGCCTGTTTCCATTACACAGGTATTCCAAACTATCTTCTGATTAAAAAAATAATTTTAGGGCAAGAATAAGGGCAAATTTGAGAGCTGATGATTCATCTATACATAAAATCATATTTTTAAACAAATCTTTGGGAATATGTTTGACTTTTGCAACCAAAGTCATTACAACCTCTCTTACAACTCAATCTCAGAGGAATTTATTATAAAGAAGAATTTTATTATTATATCAGTTTCCCAGGGCTGCCATAACAAATTATTATAAATTATGTAGCTTGAAACAGCAGAAAATTATTTTTCCATAGTCCTGGAGACTAGATATCTGAAATAAAGTGATCAGCTGAGCCATATTCTTCCTGATACCTCTAGGATATGTCTGTTTCTTGCATCTCCCCTAGTTATGATGGTAGCTGACACTCTTTGTCATTTCTTGGTTTATGGAACCAATGTACTAATCTCTGTCTCTGTTGTCACAGGGTATTATCCTGTGTGTCTCTGCCCAAATCTCCCTCTCTTTACAGGGACACAAGTCACTGAATTTAGGGCCCAACCTAATTCACTTTGACTGTATCTCATGGGTCTTCCCTGGTGGCTCAGATGATAAAGAATTTACTTGCAATGCAAGAGACCCAGGTTCAATCCCTGAGTCAGAAGATCCCCTGGAGAAGGAAATGGCCATGAGTAGACGCACCTTTGTTGACAAAGTAACATCTCTGCTTTTTAATATGCTATCTAGGTTGGCCATAACTTTCCTTCCAAGAAGTAAGCACCTTTTAATTTGATGGCTGCAGTCACCATCTGCAGTGATTTTGGAGCCCCCCAGAATAAAGTCAGCCACTGTTTCTACTGTTTCCCCACCTATTTGCCATGATGGAACTGGATGCCATGATCTTAGTTTGCTGAATGTTGAGCTTTAAGCCAACTTTTTCACTCTCCTCTTTCACTTTCATCCAGAGGCTCTTTAGTTCTTCTTCACTTTCTGTCATAAGGGTGGTGTCATCTGCATATCTGAGGTTATTGATATTTTTCCTGGGAATCTTGACTCCAGCTTGCGCTTCATCCAGCCCAGCGTTTCTCATGACGTACTCTGCATATAAGTTAAATATATGATGATCAGGAGAATTTAAAATTTGATTTAATTTTCCTTCTTTTTTTAAAAGAAAATTTTTAGCAGTTTATGGATAACAAAATAAAAATCAATTGAAAATAAGTAATAAAAATGTATCAGAAAAAAATAAAGGTAGGAAAATTAGATGAGGCCACAAATGAAACTGGTTAACAAAATGTGCTGCTAGCAGCTTTCATTTGGTTGCTTGAAGTGGAGTAGAAATAGTCTCTAAGCTTTCTAACAGCAATCATGAGGTGGGGAATACCTTCCCTTTTAACAGGGCATGGAGTTTCCTGTTTTGCTAATTGTCATATTCCTTGAACCAAGTAGAATATTTGACACATAGTAACTTTTTAATTAGTGTCTGTTGAATAAATGCGTGAAATTATTTTACATTTTAAGGGATTTTTATTGAGTATAATTATTTGCCTTAGGCAAAAGTATTCAAATGTTTGGTATAGATTATATTCTTTTTTCTAAGGACATTGATATTTAGGGGATTCAATTAGCTACAAAATGTTAATATCATCTTTATATTGGGGAAGGGAGGAAACCTAGGCTTTCTTGAAATAGTTTTTTTACACTTAAAACTGGCCTGTTCCTATACCCTCCAAAATGGGTTTGTTCATGAGGCTTTCTTTTATGAATGGTCTTGGTCATAGCTGTCATAGGAGGGTACTTATTCTTATCAGGTTCACAATTAAGGGAGATAAGAAAGAGGATAATTGGACTTTAGCTTCCTCTAGTTTTGAAGGCATACAGAAATGTAGTTCTCTTTATCTTGGTGAAAGTTGCTTCCGTTGTATCAATTTACTATTTTGTATGAGCATGCGGCCAACCTGTGTGTCCTTTGGGTTTCCTGAGAAATACAGAGGAAGCCAAATTCAACTGATACTAACTTCGGACTGGTTAGACATGGAGCCCGCTTAGAACAATGAAACAAATCATGACCACAGACATGACTTTGTAGTATCCTGATTTGTTTGAGAAGAGTGAAAACATAGTCATACAGTTTGTGTTAAATGCCTAAAAATTTTCTATGAAGATGAGTAAAAAGACAGCCAAGTTTTCATCTGTCGGTGACACAAGAGATCTTTACCAGCTATTATAACTGCCCACGAGTCCTGGGACATTTTTTGGCATCTTTTCTTACATCCAATCTTCCCACCCTCACTCACCTGGCATCCAATGCAGATACAATCTCTCTGCAGTTTCAAGTTTTGTGAATTGATTTCCCTAGGAAACACTGAAATAGAGGCTTTAGCAACACCAGAGGAGGGAGTTTCCTCTTTGTTCTACTTCTATCAAACTTTGAATCTATAGTCCTGAATAATTCCTAAAGGAATCAATCCCGAATATTCATTGGAAGGACTGATGTTCAAGCTGAAACTCCAATAGTTTGGCCACCTGATGCAAAGAACTGACTCATTTGAAAAGACCCTGATGCTGGGAAAGATTGAAGGTGGGAGGAGAAGAGAATGACAGAGGATGAGATGGTTGGATGGCATCACCAACTCAATGGACATGAGTCTGAGTAAACTCCAGGAGTTGGTGATGGACAGGGATGCCTGGTGTGCTGCAGTCCATGGGGTCGCAAAAACAATTGAGCAACTGAACTAAACTAGACTAAATAGTCCTGAATATCTGCTATAATTCTTTCTTTCTACAATTCAGCTTCATGCCTTACCCTCGTCATTTGTTGGGCCCTTGAAAGAATAGGGTAGTGAAGAGAAGGCAACATTGAGCACCAAATCTTTCCCAGGATTCTCACTGCACCTGGTCCGTGGTAACACTCTTGAGGTCATCCCGTGTAATCATTTATTTGAAAGTACAAATAATCATGCATCATTCTTTCATGCAGTCCCATTGTTTCCTACTTTACATTGGTCCATGTCATTCATTAGGCTTCACTGCTCCTTACTGGGAGACACAGCCCAGCTTTAAAAAGAGTTTCTAGATGCTTGTTCTCCTTTATGTAAGATGATTGATCAAGAGTCTGAATTATCACAAGTCTTGTGATTCTCTTCAACCAGGAAGGTGTGTTGAAGAAGATAGTCATAGTGTCAAACGTTATAGCACTGTTATGTGTCTAAAAATCTTAGTTCAAACATAATGTGGATAATATTTTAAAAATATTTTTCAAATGTTTTGCTGTATCTTATAGCTCCATTTTCTCTGAGACTTCCCTTCCACCCAACGATGCTTTGAGCTTTTGCACTGCAGGGGGATAAAGACTGTGTATAGTCTCTGGAACAAGAAGATCTTTATTCAGAATGTACTATCTGCTTAGATTTTCATTTGTGAACATATCGAGAAAGCCATTCTTTGGAGGAGAGGTATAATTCTGTAAATTTCTTTAGTAAATAAAATGAAGCCTTTAGAATCCAGATTATAAAGTATATTCTATGGTATAGACATGATATTCTTTCTGGATAGAACTTTCTACCATGAGATTGACAATGCTGCAGTAAAAAGAATAGGTAGAATGATAGAATTGAAATCTGCACCTTGTCGTCTCCAAGGTTTATGGGCAAGGGAAAGTAGAGAAGGAGAGAGAAAGGAAAAAAGGTGATAGTTCAGGGTTCATTTGTAAGTACTCTTCATCCTTACCTCAATCATCACTGAGTCTCAAGGGAGAAGGACGTCTCTATGGGGAGCCCTAGAAATAGGAACTAGTGATATACTTTTATTGGCATCCTAACTGTGTGCTTTTACAGTCATGATGCTGACTTTTAGGAGAAACCTCAAGCCAGACCAGTTCCGGTATGGCACCGAAGGTGAAGGAAGGGGCGAGACTGATTGGCTTTGAATGCTTGCTCCCTCTCCAGGCCTAGTTTGCCTACTAGGCAGGTACAAGATGAAGAGGTCGTCTTGTTTGGAAAATTTTGACCCCACAGTGTCAGCACATCACAGTGAGAGGGCTGGATGACCCAGCAGCTTCTCAGGCATCACCGGTCCAGAGAGCAGCTTGTCCATCCGTTCTGCAGCCAGAGACTTGCAAAGACACTGAGGGAGTCATGCATATTGAAAAACCCTTCTCATTCCCTACCCCCAACACAAGGGCACATGCCGACGCTGCCCTATATACCAAGAGGCCATCTCAGAGAGGAGTAGGGGCGGAGAGTACAACTTGACAAGACTGCGCATTTTCTAGTGTTGCCCAGTCAGGAACAGATTGTTTCAATTATTAGAGTTGGACTAAGATTACCAAATTGGACTAAATTATAGTCACTTCTAATCCTATCTTCTTTATCCGGAAGGATGAAGAATTTTTAAGATCAGGTTAGTTGTTATAGAAAAATAAAGGCATTTTCTTTCCAGAGAGGCATGTAAGTGTAGTTGAGACCCTGTTATAAATTATATCTTACCTTTGTCCAAATAATTAAGAAGTGGAAAAAATAGGGCTGTTTTTATTAATGTTATGCTTGACCAGTGTTGCATACTACGCAAAGGCCTTAGGATCATGGAGCAATTAGTATGGTTGACACTATTCAAAATTTCTAGCCCATTCATTGTTTCAGGAGGTCTACAGGGAGAGTAGACTTCGCTTCTACTTTCAAAACAATTCCTTGTTGGGGAAGCAAGAAAGACCTGGTTTGACTGTGAGTATAAATTAGCTAAAAAAGATAGTTCTTCCTCTTGAAGAAAATACTATGTCAGGGTGTCCAACTCTCATCAGAACCACAGAAAGCTCCATCTTGATTTTGATGAACGAAACGAGAGATTGGTTTGAACAGCTGATTTTTATCTCAGTCATTCTACAAACTGTCGGAGTTTGTTTGAGATTTCTTCCTAGTAGGCTGTTTATCACTCCGACTTTCTTTGTTCTTGCTGGCTTTGATCTCAGTGGACCAGATTCTTGTCCTAAGTAACTGTAGGGGAATTCCAGGACAAGGGCAACACTCTCTAATCTGATGCTTGGAAGCAGTGGTTTTACTTTCTCCATCACGTTTTCACTTCTCGGTGTGGCTCTTTTATTTTCTTTTTTCCTTTTAGTTCATTTTCAGAGTGCAGTGTATCAGAGAAACAAGAAGAGGATGGGTCTTCTGCAGAGGTTCTCTTTTGGATTGATTTTTCAAAGAGCTTCAGAATAGCAATAAATGTCTTGCCCTAGTTCTGCCACATGGGAATCAGTCCAAAGACAAGTGTTTATTTCCTCAGCAAAAAATAATATCTGAGCCTGTTTGTGAGCAGTGGTTACAAGTGTAGAATTGCATCAGCTGATTATCGTTAAGGCCCAACTGTTTCTAGACATTTTGTTTGATTATTGTGAAATATTTTCAAGTCACAGTTCATTTTTGGCTCACTTGCTATTGTTTTTATATTACTTATGTATTTTGGTTGTTTCTGACATGTATATGTGTACTTTCAGTACATGCACCTAAATATTACCATAAATGTCGTTTTTACTTTGAAGAGTCTCCCTCCTTAAGAGAAGTGTCCTTTGTACATACACTAAGGGTGCCTGTGAATCTGAATTTGTTCCAAAACAACTTGAAATCAGTATCCTTTAGAGAGTCTAAACACCTATTTTGCATATATATCACACATATATGTATATTAAAAGAAAAAGTGAAACTGTTAGTCGCTCAGTCATGTCCAACTCTTTGAGACATCATGGGCTGTAAACTGCCAGGCTCCTTTGTCCACTGAATTCTCTAGGCAGGAATACTGGAGTGGGTAGCCTTTCCCTTCTCCAGGGGATCTTCCCATCCAGGGAACAAACCTGGGTTGTGAGCAAATTCTTTACTGTCTGAGTCACCAGGGAAGCCTATATATATATATATATATACACTTTTTTTTAAGGTCAAATAAAAATTGGTCATAGACTTAAGATGATTTGAGAAGGCTAAATTGATGCTTTAGATTGAGTTATCTTGGGTCAGTGCAGTACAATGATCAGAATCGCATAAAATGTATTTCTTTATATGATTATTAACAAAGGAAATAGGAATTCATAAAATTGAGTTTTACTTAATACAGTATTTTAGAATTCAAAAATCTTCCAAATATGGAGAACAATAGAAAAAGAGATAAAAGGAGAGACCTTGTGTTTGAAAAGGTGGAAAAACTGAGACTAAGTGACAGATGCCACCTGCTCTGAGACGCCTTCCTCCAGTGCCCAGCGCATTCAACTGGTGTTACTCTTTGGATGAAGAAAACGACACTACTTTGATAATAACATTCCTACAACAGGGCTTAACTCTTTTTAATTTGGCCTTAGGGCCTCCCTAGTGGCTCAGTGGTAAAGAGTCCACTTGTAATGCTGCAGATGCGGGTTCCGTTCTTGGGGAGGGAAGATCCCCTGGAGAAAGAAATGGTGACCCCCTCCAGTATTCTTGCCTGGAGAAACTCATGGACAGAGGAGCCTGGCAGGCTACAGTCCATGGGGTCTCAAAAGAGCTGGACATGAGTTAGCCTCAAACAGCAACAAAAACTTGGCCTTAAGACCCATACTTAGAGCCGAAGCTGCAGAGTTTGTCATTACAGAACAAGTCAACGATGGTAAAGAAACCATGGAGGATGATGTGTCTCTGTGAGTGTAGCAACCAGCATTCACTTATCCATAATAAGCTATGTTTTTCTCTCTACTATACTATATAAAGAGCATCTATATACAGAACTAATTACCTTTTATATAAAATCCCTACAGCATGTGAGTCTAATTATTGTACGTGTGCGTGCTCAGTTGCTCAGCTGCTCAGTCGTGTCTGACTCTTTGTGACCCCATGGACTGTATCCCGCCAGGCTCCTCTGTCCACATAATTTTGCAGGTAAGAATACTGGAGTGGGTTGCCATTTCCTGCTCCAGGTGATCTTCCTGACCTGGGGATTGAACTCATGTCTCCTTGCACCTCTTGCATTGGCAGGCAGATTCTTTACCACTGTGCCACCTGGGAAGCCCCAATTATTGTATGCATAAAGCTTTATTCTTTATACATTATGAGCTCTCTGCATCATTCCCTCCTTTTATGGTTCACATGAAAGAAAGATGTAGGAAACCGTTCAATTAGTTTGAATCCTTAGAGAATCACTAGTTGGAGGCATTTTCATAAAAAGAAGAATGAAAGGCAACTCTGGGAATAAGTCTTCTCTGGAGATTAGATGTCTTATCCCATACGTATACTCACTTCCCATTTGTGACATATAGGTCCTTGTCCTTCAAATCACCAATTTAAATTAGTAATTTTTTTTCATGTAGGAATTTTCCTCGGCAAATAATCTTCTTATAGTCTCATTAGACCTATTACATTCTCACTGAATTTTAAAATCAGATTTTACTAGTCACTCAACTAAAATGTTGGTAAATGTGTATAATTTATTACCTTTATGTCTCGGAGTACAATTTAACACAACACAGCATAACATATTGATAGCAAAATGTAAAGCTTCACATAAACAAAAACAAAAGGCAAACAGATGGAAGTTCAACACATAGGAGAACAGCTATGGGAGAGAGAAAATGTATTTTTTTCTTATTTTCAATTAGCAGTCTACATCATGAAAGATTTGGCAATTATATAAATGTGGGACCAAAGTTTTGAATGAAAAATAAGACTATTAAGACTAATTTTCATAAATTAAGAAAATATCATAGGTACTTTACAATGTAAAATTGATAAATTAGGTTTCTTGACATTAGAGAGCCATGGTGACAGTGCCCAAATTCCTGTTAGACAGTCCAGCAAAACCACACACCAGAAGAGTCTAGAAGGATGACTTAGTTCTAAGAAGACTAGATCATCTCAAGGCAAAACCTGGATAATTTCAGGGTTTTAATACTTCTGAGTTCACCCAAATATGGACCTGAGCCACATGAAAAAAAAAAAAAAA
>SJYX01021630.1:34533-82861 GCA_006410675.1 Oreotragus oreotragus
GCATGCTTGTGAGATTCTTGATGGGCTCTTGAGTCTTGAGGCAGGTCTGTTGGGTGTTCCAGACCACAGCACAATGCCAAGAAGCCCCAAGCCCTCAGGGACAAGGCAGCGGACAGTCACAGTCAAGGCCGAGGTCCCAGCGACCCCAGGCGAGCCCAGTTCACTGGCTCCAGGGGAGGACCAGCTAAGAAACTGGCCCAGCCCTGGTGCCCACTCCCACACACGGTACATGCCGCGTGCTCAGCCGTGTCGGCTGCTTCCAGGGGTACACACCGACTCTCATGGGGTTCACTGTGAGGGCTTCCATCTCCTCTGAACTGAATTGTGCAACATGTGCTTAAGGAGGCTTTGTTGTCAGGAAACCGTGGAGCCCTTTGAGGGATCTTAGATAGCATCTGCTCCAGGGTTCCCAACAGAGACTGCTCTTCAGAATCACTTAGAACATGTTGCAAATACAGATTCTGAAGCTCCAGATCTCACCTCCCCACTCTATTCCCCAACACACACCCAGAAATTCTCCTGACCAGTCATGGTTGGGAAACCACTGATGTCATGCAAACCCTTCACTTCCATTTCTAAAGTACAGTCCTAGGTTAAGTAACTTTTCCAAGGTCACACAGCTGGTCTGCCAGGACTGGCTTAAAGTACAGGTCTCTTGAATACAAACCGGGGCTTTTTTAGTCCATGGGGTCACAAAGAATCCGCCAGGACTGAACGACTAACGCTTTCTTCACTTTAGGCTTCCCTGGTGACTCAGATGGTAAAGAATCCACCTGCAGTGCAGGAGACCCAGGTTTGATCCTTGAGTCAGGAAGATCCCCTGGAGAAGGGAATGGCTACCCACTCTGGTATTCTTATCTGGAAAATCCCATGGACAGAGGAGCCTGGCAGATTACAATCTGTGGGGTAGCAAAGGGTCGGACACAACTGAACAACTAACACCTTTTCCCTACAACACACCACCTCCTGGATGTACCCACAAAGGGGGGGCCAGACAACTCCAGAGGGTTTGGATGAGGAAGAGGATGAGAGGCAAAGTCTCTCTGCATGTGAAGCAACCTCAGATCACTTCCCTAATGTTAGCTTCCATTGTGGTTTACGGCCCAAATACCTCAGTCTCTTGGCATCTGAGGAGGAGATTTTGCTCTGCCTCTGCAATTACCCCAGTTTCACTTGTTCTTTCAGAAGTCAGGAAAGGAATTATCCATGTGTGTGTAGACTTCTCTGTGCCTCAGTTTACCTCTATAGAAAAATGGAGAGGATGGCGGCCACTTATGTCTGCCTTTTTGGAGCTCCATGGACCCATTGTGTGGCCACACAAGGACATCCTGTGGTCACTTAGGCAGATAAAGAAGCCTTCCGTGCCCACACAGAGCTGGTCTTAAAGTCAAGGCTACTCTTGCCACATTTTGAATAATTCTATGTCAAAATACCACTGTGAATCCTCCTAGCTACCCCTACACGCCCTCCAGAAAGGGCTGCTCATCTTCTCTTGATCTCTGGAGGGCTGGTGAGGAATTTTGAGGGGGTGATCTTGGAAGGAGCCCCAGTTTTGTAGGACTAAACAAGGGCTTCCCTGGTGGGTCAGGGGGTAAAGAATCTGTCTGCAATGCGGGACACCCAGGTTCAGTCCCTAGGTGGGGAAGATCCCGGAGAAGGGAACAGCAACCCACTCCAGCATTCTCGCCTGGAGAATTCCATGGACAGAGGAGCCTGGGAGATTACAGTCCATGGGGTCGCAAAGAGTCAGACATGATTGAGAGACTAACACACACACACACAAGATAAAAAATTAAATACTACTACTACTAGTAAATAGCTAGGATTGAGTTGTTATTAAGTATCAGGCACTCTGCCAAACATTTTACATTCATTTCGTTCTCACTACAGCCCTATAAATGAAGTGTTACAAGTTTTCTCATTTTACAGATGTGAAAAATTGGCTCAGAAAAGTTAAAGAACTTACCCAGGATCACAGAGCTGCTAAATGACAGAGCTGGGATTCAAACCCACATACTCTGGTCTCCAGGGGCAAACCTCTGATAGAAGGGGTTGATGATGGGTCTCTGTCATCATGAGGTTAACCTTCCATGTGTCACTGCCTGGTGCTCCCTAGTGGGATGTCACACCCTGATGCAGCTTAAGCCAAGGGCAGCGCGGGCGCCGCTGCTCTAACTGTCTGCTGGGACGTTCACAGCTCCGTCAGTTCAGGGACTGCCTGACCCAGCCTGACCAAATTAGAGCAGCTAATGGACGTGATATAATTTGACATGTACATTGTTAACCGAACCCCATGGGAGATGATTTAAAATAGAGACAATACCATGCTCTGAATTATTTTTGGGTTATGGAGCCCTTATTCTCTAACTCTTCTAGGAAAAAGAATTGTGTCATGATAAACCGAAAACCCCCAAGAAACTGCTCCAGGGTCAGGAGAGCAGCTGATTGGCTGGATTGGCAGAAACTCTTCCTGAGAGTTTCAGGGATTTCACCCTCATTTCCTAACAATTTATCCCCCAAGCATTCCCCAAATCTCAGTTAAGAGCCAACAAATTCTATCCATCCTCGTCTCCCAGACTCCCCAACCAGCAGGATTCAGAACCCCAGTCAAAACCCAGCACTGGTAAGACTGCAAAACAGGTGCAGCTTGAGGCCCCCACGTGCATCCCCCATCTGTTTTTCCCTCTCTCAGATGCACAGGACCAGTGAGCTACCCAGGGGCCGTGCTGAGGGACCCACACAGGTGCACCCTCTCTGAGCATCACCCAATCCTAGTCATAGTCTTCCCCGTTCTATTCCTCATGCCCTCATGCATGCTTCCTGACCTTCAGAAAGAGTATGTGTGTCCCTGCGTGCTAGCGCCACTGTCCTCACGGCTTAATATGTGCTCACCCTCTCAAGCAAGACCTACTGACTATATGATACATACATGCTTGTGCGCTAAGTCGCTTCAGTCGTGTCTGACTCCTTGCGACCCTATGGACCATAGTCCACCAGGCTCCTTTTAAAAACTGAAGCACTTCAAATAATACTATTTGTGAAAGATGGCCAGGAGAGGTATAGAGCACATGGTGACCTCCATATATGCATTTCCTTTTCCCCCTTCCTAGCAGAGCCCCACACTTCCTAGCCATGCATTTGGGAGAGATTAACTTGCAATGGCACCCCACTCCAGCACTCTTGCCTGGAAAATCCCATGGACGGAGGAGCCTGGTGGGCCACAGTCCATGGGGTCGCTGAGAGTCGGACACGACTGAGTGACTTCACTTTCACTTTTCACTTTCGTGCATTGGAGAAGGAAATGGCAACCCACTCCAGTGTTCTTGCCTGGAGAATCCCAGGGACGGGGGAGCCTGGTGGGCCGCTGTCTATGGGGTCGCACAGAGTCAGACACGACTGAAGCGACTTAGCAGCAGCAACCTAACTGCGGTTCTCTGGATGGACCTTGGTAGGGTCAAGACATCCATTGGGTTCTATTGTCGTAGCTACCCTAGCCACAGTGACTGGCTTGGGGCTGGCCACCTGGACAGTCTAAGAATAAAACCATGGGAGACTAAGAAGAAATGAAGAGACACTGGGTCTTCTTTGCTTGTCCAGCTATTATATCTGGCCTTACCTAAGTCCACACAACCTCTGAATTTCTCAGTTACATAAACAAACAAAGCCTCTTTTTGTTTAAACCAAATAAATACATAACACAATAATACATAACCTCTTGATTCCTTTTATGATTGAGCTCAGAGACCATTTTGTCAAGTTATATCACCTTTATTTTACAGCTTATTTAACGTTAAAAATGAACATACCAAAAAACAAATAAAATCCCTAATTTTTCACTCTTTAGTCAAGGCCTTCCAAAAATTCCCTAGGCTTGTGATGTCCCAGGTGAAGGAGAAAATAACAATGGTTTCAATAAGATAGAAGCCTATTTCTCTATCATACAAAATAAAACAGAATTCTGGCTGATATGGGAGCTACAGTGCCATCAAAGTTTCAGATGTCCTCTTTTTGTTCTGCCATCCTTGGTATATGACTTGCATCTTCAAATTCACTTCATGGTCCAATGTGGCAGCTAGAGCTCCAGCTATCACATTGATCTTCTAGTCCAAGAAGGCACAAGAGGAAGGGAGAAGGAGAAAAAAAAGTATGTCAGCAGTCTAGCCCCTCTTAAGGAGTTTTCACAGAAGATCAACCCAAAGACTTGTGCTTATATCTCAATGGCCAACCCAGATGCAAATGTGGTTGACAAATATAATCTTTCAGCTGGGTATATTGTCACCCAGTTTAAAATCTGAGTAAAAAAAAAGTATGTCAGCAGTCTAGCCCCTCTTAAGGAGTTTTCACAGAAGATCAACCCAAAGACTTGTGCTTATATCTCAATGGCCAACCCAGATGCAAATGTGGTTGACAAATATAATCTTTCAGCTGGGTATATTGTCACCCAGTTTAAAATCTGAGTTGTGTTATGAGGGGAAAAGGGACGAGTAGATACTCTGTAGGCCACTAGCCATTTTTGCCCCATCTCACTTCACAACCAAGCCTGGCTTCAGTGTGCAGTTCTGTTGCTTGGTATCCACTCCTCCAAAGAGATGCCCTGATTCAAACTGCAATTACCCTCTCCACAGACCCTTAACAGTCGGTAAAGAATCTGCCTGCAATGCAGAAGACCCAGCTTCAATTCCTGGGTCGGAAAGATCTGCTGGAGAAGGGATAGGCTACCCACTTCAGCATCCTTGGGCTTCCCTTGCGGTTCAGCTGGTAAAGAATCCACCTGCAATGCGGGAGACCTGGGTTTGATCCCTGGCTTGGGAAGATCCCCTGGAGAAGGAAAAGGCTACCCATTCCAGTATCCTGGCCTGGAGAATTTCATGGACTGTATAATCCATGGGGTCACAGAGAGTCAGACAAGACTCAGTGACTTTCACTTTCACTTTTTCAGATCCTTAACATCTTGAGCTGGTTGCTTTCCGCACCCCCGCCACCCACCACCACCACCAAGGATCCCTTGACCACCGTCTTGTGATTAATCCACTTAAGAAGCTTTTGTTGAGCACTGCTGTCTTTCAGTAGAACACCTTAGTCTTTCATTAGAATCTTGGCTTCCGTTTACATCAGCACATTTGATCTTCTTTTCTGTCACGCTCTAGTCAGACCCTATTCATACCTACCCTTCTTCATTCACCAGTCTCCCTAGAACTATGTTCTTTACAACACAGGTCTGCTCTTCAATATAAGTTTCTAACTTCTTTCTGGCATTAAAGTTCTCAATCTCATGGGTGAGCGCCTAGGGCAACAAGGACTGTGGTGGAAAATAGCAGCTGAGTGGGGGTCGGTCTCCAAATCGTCATGGATGACTAGCTGTGGTTTGGTCTGGGGACAGGTGACTGAAGCCAGGACAGTGACTTCTTTTTCAGTTCTCCCAAGGCCTTCTGACCCCTTCTTATACATTTCAGACCCTGTGGACAGCATTGTAGGCCTCATTAGTGACCAGCACACACAAGGCAAGTCAAAAAATAATAATGAAGTGAATTATTGATGTGATGGAGACAAAACATCTGCTCCTCCCTACCTCACCTGCACAAAAATAGAAAAAAATAAAGATAAAAAATCAATGCCTGACAAAGCTAAGAAAATGTGTTACCTTGAGTCTTCATATAAAGAATACCTTTCAAAAGTATCTAGTTCTTTCACTTGAATTTCCCATTTTGATTTTAATTATAAACTGGAAGTTATTGTAACTCAAAAATGTACATTCTCTTATGTCTTTCAACTAGAAACATCATTAGGCAGATGTGAACAATTATCCCCATTTGGATTTTTTTTGAAGTTTTTCAGAGAAACAAATAAGTTATGCATTAAATCCTTGGTTTAAAACTAAGCCTGTGAGACACAGTATTATAGGTTTAACCAGGAGGGCTTGACTTTGGATTTAGAAAGTTGAATTGATCCCGTCATCTCTTTTATTAAAACTATCCATGTATTCTTAAACCAAAGAATTGAAATAATGCATATTTTAGGGCCAGAAGCATTCATTATCTTGATGACCAAGAGATAAAGGGTGAAAAGATTTAAGATCCAAGAGGCTCTGTTACTATGTTGAAAGCAGAGGAGATAAAGAAATTCCAAGGGAAGGTGTTGGCATATATCCCCTCTGCTTTTTAATTTCCAATGACAGACAGTGACATCACCATTCCAAACAGTTCCCATTCAGATTAAACAAAATTTGATTCTCTGGGGAAAATGGGCAGCATAAAGCAAAAAAGAAGTGCGCCTTGCTGAAAAGCCAGTCTGTACTCAGTCGTGACACCACCATCAGCCTGACTGGATCCCCGCAGAAAAGCAATGCTGGGAATGACTTCACTCCCCTAGAAGCACAGTCAGAAGTCCCTAAGGAGGTCAGAGGAACTGGCTGGATCTCAGAGGAGGCTTTTTGGTGCTGAAGAAGACAAAGGGAAGAAGACAGTTTGGGAAACAGAATGACCTTGAAGCGACCTTTCTGCTTATCTCCAAAAGGTCATTGGAAGGAAAATGTACCCAGAACAGCATTCTCCTCTATCTGACCAGCCAGGCCCTGGCAGCCCTACAGCCTGGGCTGCTTTCCAGGCCTGCAGCTCCCCTACCGGCTGTTGAGCAATGTGACCCCGGACAGGCCTCTGAGGCCAGGGAGCCTGACCAATAGCTCACGGATGAGAAAGTACACTGTCCTTGGAGACGCTGCCTAGTGGACTTTAAGAGCCTTCCTTGTTTTTCCCCCCTCCAACATACCACAGCCTGGTTTCCTCTCCCCTTCCTGTTGGAGCATTTTGTTGTGAGGACGTTGAGCCACAAAGCTAGAGGGGGCATGCAAATCATTTTACACAAGAGGCATAGGTCCTGTACAACTAGCTGTGTGTTGCTGGACAAGTCTCTTTAACTTCTCTGTGCTTCAGCTGTCACAACAGTAAAGTGGGGATTAGGATCGAGTTTACTTAAAAGGGCCATTAACCAGCATTCAGTGAAATCCCACTGGAAAGCGCCAAGGAACAGTGTGCAGGTCACAGAGCTCCATAAAGGCTGGCTGTCACTGCAAGTGTCAGGGGAGCAGTTTTTCCACACGTTTCCACTCTACCAACACTCATTCACCTCTCCCAACAGGGGACAAAGATGATAAGAGAATGAAATGTCTCACTTGATGTAGGAATCCTTTCATTGCGTCAGTGGTTCTTGCGATATCAAAGTGTGTGTATGTAGATTACTTCAATTTTACAAAGTCTACGCTGATTAGGCTCCTTTTTCATCTAATAGTGAAAGGCTACGTATTCAACTGTGAGTGCACTGGCTTCAGGAACGTGTGGATAAAATGTAACCAGCGTTATCTTGGTTCAAATTCCTTTTTTGTGACCAACTGTTGTCTCAATGAACCTTTGCAGGGTTTTTATTTGTTTTCTTCTTAGTTGCAGCAGAGAGTAGAATAAACACACCCAGACCTTCTCACACGGAGATAGACTGATGCCAAATTAGGTCTGTGGAGGCCTCGTTTTGGCTCCCCTGGTCACCATGCCGAACAGATTTTCACGCACATTGAAGACAGTCCATTAGTTCTTGGCAAGGAGAATGAAGTTTTCGAAGCTGCTTTCTCTAACAAACTCCCATTCCCCACCCACTCACCCCCTGCCACCCCCAGCTTCTCATACACAAAATCTTGCTAAAGGGGAGAGGCTCTCCCCCATTTGTGGAGAAGCGAGGTCAACCTCATCTGCAATCACCCTGCCACAGCCTTGATAGTCGTCACCTCTGGGATGCCCCTGGACTCTGCTCCATCATTAAATTCCCAGGGCACCACCCAGATTAAAATCTCTCCTTCTTTCTCAGGAAAGAAGCATTTTTATTTCAAAATCATACGGTAAGGGCTTTGAAAAGTCGTTTGCAAACTTCTCTGCCACTGGGGAAGGCATGTCCATTCACGTCAGAGATTTTCCCTCAGTGCCTTAGCTGTTGCACTGACTGAGCTGCTGAGCTCTCACAGTGCAGCCAAAAAAGAAACAAAGAAGTTTTGCCTCTCTTTGTCACAGCAGAAATGTAAGCCATGATGATATGGGTTAAGCCAGGGTTCTCAGTGGAATCTTTAGACTGGTTCCCGAGAGGAAAAGCCAGGAGGTTTCTGTTATAGTACCAGCTGCCACAGGGCCTGGGTTCCTTGACCTAGATGTGCTCTGAGCAAGGCTCCTTCTAGTAAGGGAGCAAGCCCTGTAGTGAAAGAGGCGGAGGATCAATATTCACCAGCAACTAGTATTGTAGCGCATGGTTGCCATGGTAACATCGTCAGCCCCAAATGACTGTCATGAGGTGAAAAAATTCTCTTAAAATAAATGAAACCAGAAAAGACATATTTATAAACCTCTTACCAAACACCTATCTATTGACAAAGTAGAACCTGTTCCTTAAGTGACAGATACTCAAAGATTGGGAGGAATTTCATGACATAAACATTTTCTTAAAAGAATGGTTACTCACCCCCTAAAAATGATCTGGAAAAACAACAAACGCAGATTTTCTTTTTAAATATGGAGAGTTCTAAGGAGTGAGGGGCCTATACACTTAGATATTATGCAGTTATGACATTAAAATTCTGCACTAAACTGCCGATACCTTGTTTGAAATTTACAAAGTGGTACTTACTAGGAGTTTTCTTCTAAGTTGGACACACTATTTCTGGCAGGACCAATAAATAAAGTGTCATAAAGCTTGTTGTACAATGAGAAAAAAGACATTGGTAACACAGATTAAAAACTTGTGGGCACAGCTTTTGTTGTGTTCTTGAGAAGCTCCATCGTGCACTCGTCTTTCCTTATGAACAACAGTGTACCCAGCCAGAGTGCCCAGGTTCACAACTCCCTGGCAAATCAGAGGTGGCCTGGAGATACAGTTCTAGGCAGTAGCGTCTAGGCAGAAGTCCCTGGGGAGGATGTTGTTGGGTGACAGTTTTCCAGAGTCTCTCTCATTTCTGTGTACCTTACAAGCAGAGGACTTACTGATAGCAACAGAGTATCCTTCCAAGGATGCTTGCATAGCATAACAGCCTCTGAAGATACAGATACTATCTCTCCAGAGCAAAGGGCAGGCCTGCCGACTGCTCATCCTGTAAGATTTGGGGTCCCTGAGTTCAAGGTTCCTCTCCCTGGAGGCAACCCATTGAGTGTGCTGACATTCCTGTGGGCTTATCTGTATCACCCCTATGGGACTTGGGCAAGGAGAACTACCACAGATCCTGCTGCTTGCTGTGTGCTGAGTAATAGAGCTGGCTGTCCCTGACCCAGGAGTCTCATGACTTCTACCAGCAACCATGAAACCAAGGCAGGCTAACTGCTTAGCTTGCAAACAGGATGATACCTCAGACCCTTCATTGTTTTTGGTTAAATTTTTTTTACAAAAGAAAAGTAGGAGAGAGTTCTTGCCCACTAGCCCTTCTCCTTTCTTCCTGCCTTGAGGTTTCAGCAACCTCAATTTGGGGACCATGAGGTGACAAGCATGAGGACAAAGGTCAACATGCTAAGGATGGCATAGCAGAAAGATGATGAAACTGGGTCCTAATAGAGAATTACTGTGGCAGCCCTGGATTGCATAACTTGAGTCTTCTTGTTATGAGATATATGTGCCTCAATATATCAATGTTGAGCCTCAATATATCACTATATGATATATATATATATATATATATGTGAGCCTCAATATATCAGTGTTATAGCAAGTCAATGTTAACTGTTTTTCTGCAAGCAAATGCATCTCTAAAGTTTGTGTCAAACATCGTAATTACATAATAGTAATTGTGTCTAACATAGGCAACTTACAACGAGTATGTTGCTACCTTCCTTACTTCTTGATCTGGATCTGGTCTTTCTGTATATGAACATTATTGTATATATCTTTTATAAGTTAACTCAAACCCTTTAGGGGAAATCAGGTAAAATTCAATTCAATAAGTGTAATTCAGTCCTGGTCCAAATTTATCTCTAAAATTCTATGAGTTACCCTTAAATTATTAGTTATCCTTTAAGGTATTAATCAAACAATAGGACTATCTCTTTCTGGAAATGTCTGCCACATGCCATAAAGTCTGTTTAGTCACCAGTGTGAATCCAGATCCAGCAGAATGGCTGGCTCAAGCAGGGCCTTCAACTTTGTATTAACCAAGTGTTCAGGAAAGGTCTCTCTTTATCAAATGTGTTGGTTATGCCCAAAGAAAATTAAGATGTAACAGAGAGTATTTCAATATATTAGATCTGTCATTTGACTATAATAAGCAGTTTAAGAAAAGACCATATGTCAACTTCAAAGAAATAGCTTCTTATCTTTGTTCCTTGTGACTGTAAAATGCCATATAACCTAACAGTGGAATTCAAGGAATCTGTTAAATGTTGAAAACTAGTGCAATAGGATACCAGAAGTAATAATCACCACCAGGGAGGAACACACCTTTTAATGTTATGCACACAAATTATTTTTAGAATATTAGACAAAATTTAAACTTGTGTCAGAAAGAAAAATCAACTAATGTACAGGATGAGAATATAGGAGGTTAGAACTTTACACCAAAAGTAGAATAATGCAAAAGATGCTCTGCACAGTAAGTTTATAGATATCCTTAGTATTGTTTTCAGTATATGTTATGATTCCTACTTTTGGTTCAAAATCTAAATTATATGAAATTATCTGTAATATGTGTTCTTGGTATGATTTCTGTTTAAAAAATCTCTCCAGACCACAATGAAATACTATTTCACACCCATTAGGATGACTTTTTTTTTTTTAACGCAAAACAGTAAGTATTGGCAGAATGTGGAAAAATTGGAGCACTTGCTGGTGGGACTATAAAATGATGCAGCCACTGTGAAAAACAGTTTGTAGTTCCTCAGAAATTAAACATAGAATTACCATGATTCAGTGATTCCATTCCTAAAGAACTGAAAAGAGGGACTGGACCAGATATCTGCACCCAAGTGCTTGGAGGAGCACCATTTACAATGACCAAAGGTGGACCCAACTGTCCACCAGCCTATGAAGGGGATTAAAAAAAAGGTAGTATATGTACATAGTGAAATATTATTCAGACATAAAAATGAACAAAATTCTGATGCATGCTACATGAGAGAAACTTGACTATATGATGCAAAATGAAAAAAGACAAATACTGTGTTATTTTTGTCCCAAAGGACAAATATTATTTTTTTTCCCTTTATGTAAGTTTCCTGGAATAGGCAAATTCACAGAGACAGAAGGTAAAATGATGGTTACCAAGATCTGGGCAGGGCGGTTGGGAAGTTGTTCCTCATTGGGTACAGAGTTTCTGTCTGGGTTGATAAAAAAAGTTCTGGAAAATAGTGGTGATGATTGCTCAATATTGTGAAGGTCCTTAATACCACTGAATTGTATACTTAAACATGGTTAAAATACTAATTTTTATGTTGTATATATTTTACCACAAGGGAAAAAAATCTATTAAAAATTAAACTGAAAAGATGGGTTTTGTTTATTTGTTTTAAGAAGAGTAAATAGAACGGATTTTTAAATTCCGTTTGGGTTTTGTTCTGTTTGTTTCTGCTTGCTTTAAGCCCTGCCTGCCTGTGCTAGGAAAGAGAGTGACTAAGATGCCCCCACACCATTGCCAAAGCCATTCAGGCTGTGGGTTTGGGTGGTCATGCGCCTCAGAAGGTCTTATGTCATTTGGAAAGCTCTCTAGTTCGGCAGTCTTACTTCACTTTGTCAATGCGCAGGAGAGTGTATCATTGCAGCTCCCTCCCCCCACCCCTCAGGCATATGTTGGGCTAGAATCTGTTTGTGAAAATATTATTTTAGGATTGCTTTCACTCCTATCATCTGCTTATTTTCCTTCCTGCATATTTCATAATGTAGCATAGGGATTTCTGATTCAGCAGTTAAAATAGTCTGTGCATTAGTTATCACTTCCTTGTGACCCACTTTATACACAATTACTCATTCTGGCATTGAAAGTCCAGATTAAAAAAAAAAAAAATCCTTGGGACTAAAGTATGTATTAATATCTGTGGGAGTAAAAAGGAGATATTGACCAAATATTTATTGGTAGCACTCAAAGGACCCCAATCAGCCCCAAGATTTCCCATCTCATTTACTCTTCTGTAAAAGCTCTCAAATTACACCCTCTTCAGTTATTCCACACCCACAATCCCACTTTTTCCACCTCCTCTACTTTCATTTCCTCCCTCTCAAAATACATCTCTATGATGAATCCACCAAACACTACTGTCTGCTGTACCTCCCTGCGCTAAGGGTCCAGGGGAACTCAAAGAGCAATGGGACAGTCCCTGCTGGAGGAGGCATCCACACCAGTGCAGTGTCCCACCCCTCGGGGGGAGGGGGCCCACCGACTCAAATGTGCTACAGGCACCCCTGAATGCTTACAACAGGCAGATTCTTGGGCCCCACCTGCCGCTAGAGAATCTGATCCAGTGGGTCTGTCCTTTTAACACCTCTCCAGGGAATTCTGATTGGGACCCTAAGAACGTATTTTGAGAGACGCGGTGACGCAGTGGAAGGCAGTAGAATCTCTTGCAAGCTTCACTGAGGTGGCTCCAGTCCCACGAAAGAACAGAGAAAGGGGAGACAGAATTGGTCTTAGAGATTGAGGGAAGGCTTCCTGGAAGAAGTGCTTTTAAAGAAGAGCTGAAAACTAGACAGTGGGAGGCACGCAGGCATGGTCATCTGCTGCCCCCCACTCTCAAAGGCGAGGGCAAGAGTTTGGCCACATTCCTCCTGTCCAGGACCTTTGGAGCAATTGGGGAGGACAGGAGACCCTGGGATAAGGGATACACTCCTCTTGGAGAGGCCAAGTGGATGATACATTTTTCTGGGGTTCCTTCCCCCACACAGAGCCCCAGCTCCAGAACCACCTGCTCCAGAGCACCCTGCCCGAGGTCCTTCACTTCTCTGACCTCAAGAGAGGGATGATGTTATCTGCCTTGTAGGCTGGGTTTAAGAATTCAGTGAGTTAATGTGTGTGCAGTACCCTTGGTACACAATTAAAATTCAATATATAAGAGCTAATGTTATTCTTATCATTCTAGTTTTTTCTTTAGGATAAATTTCTAGAAGTGGGATTACTGGAACAGTGGTATAAGTGTTACTAAATGGGATGCATAAAACAATGTGTACAAATTTTGAGTTTTATAAAAGTGTCTAAAATTTGACTGCTAGAGATAAGGGTGATTATTCATATTTATATCACTAGGTCCTTGGGAGGATATATACTAAGATATTGTTGTTGTTTAGTCACTAGGCCTTGTCTGATTCTTTTGCAACCCCATGGACTATAGCCCGCCAGGCTCCTCTGTCCCAGGGATTTCCCAGGCAAGAATACTGGAGTGGGTTTTGGTTGCATTTCCTACTCCAGGGATTGAACTACATCCCGACCCAGGGATCAGACCTGTGTCTCCTGCTTGGTAGGCAGACGCTTTACCACTGAGCCACCTGAAAAGTGAAAGTGAAGTCGCTCAGTCATGTCCAACTCTTTGCAACCCCATGGACTGTAGCCTACCAGGCACAGAGCACCCTGCCCGAGGTCCTTCACTTCTCTGACCTCAAGAGAGGGATGATGTTATCTGCCTTGTAGGCTGGGTTTAAGAATTCAGTGAGTTAATGTGTGTGCAGTACCCTTGGTACACAATTAAAATTCAATATATAAGAGCTAATGTTATTCTTATCATTCTAGTTTTTTCTTTAGGATAAATTTCTAGAAGTGGGATTACTGGAACAGTGGTATAAGTGTTACTAAATGGGATGCATAAAACAATGTGTACAAATTTTGAGTTTTATAAAAGTGTCTAAAATTTGACTGCTAGAGATAAGGGTGATTATTCATATTTATATCACTAGGTCCTTGGGAGGATATATACTAAGATATTGTTGTTGTTTAGTCACTAGGCCTTGTCTGATTCTTTTGCAACCCCATGGACTATAGCCCGCCAGGCTCCTCTGTCCCAGGGATTTCCCAGGCAAGAATACTGGAGTGGGTTTTGGTTGCATTTCCTACTCCAGGGATTGAACTACATCCCGACCCAGGGATCAGACCTGTGTCTCCTGCTTGGTAGGCAGACGCTTTACCACTGAGCCACCTGAAAAGTGAAAGTGAAGTCGCTCAGTCATGTCCAACTCTTTGCAACCCCATGGACTGTAGCCTACCAGGCTCCTCTGTCCATGGGATTTTCCAGGCAAGAATACTGGAGTGGGGTGCCATTTCCTTCTCCAGGGGATCTTCCCAACCCAGGGATTGAACCTGGGTCTCTCACACTGTAGGCAGATGCTTTACCGTCTGAGCCACCAGGCAAGTCGAGAGCCACCTGGGAAGTCGAGAGCCACCTGGGAAGCCCAAATCAAAATATTAACAGAGATCATCTCCGGGTATTCTCTGTGTTCTTCTTGCTGCATTGATAAATGGCAGCCACTCTCTTCCTCCTCCTCAATTCTCTTATTCTCTGTCCTTCCCTCTATACACACACACACACACACACACAGCTAGTTTTAAAGCCTGGAAGTTAACACTTTCTTCTCTCAGGAGACTCTTATTAAAATGTAAATATATTACCTGGGAAAAGCACCACTTTCAACTCTTCCCCCAGGTTATTGATTCAATCAGCCGGCTGAATCCTGGCCCACAGTGAACACAGATGGAAGGACTGTGCCAGGGCTACCATCCCCCAAGGATAAGCCCAGAATAAGAATGATGGCAGTGAGCATTCCAAGAGTTACAAGGCACATCAAAAACAATTTGATGTTCAAGGAAAGGAACCAGACCACAGTAGGTTTGCAGAGGAGGGCTTGAGAGGGAATGGCTGCCTGCTCTCTGATTTGGTCGATGTTCAGTTGGACGCAGAGGAATGAACCAATGGACTTTTCAATACCTTCTGTGCAGTTCTATAAAAAGCCAATTATTGGGTGAAAAGAAAGATCATGAAACTGGAGATTGCCTATTTGCACACACCTGTTCTTCTTGGCATATATTTTAGAGCAGAAGGTTATGGTTTATATAAGTGAGTTTCAAAGGGCTGGTAAGTAACTCACTCTGAAAGCCCTTCTGAGATCGAGTAGATAGATGCAACAGTTTGGCATTAAACTGACTCATTAAAATGTTTCCTGTATGAAAACTTTCCTTTTTGGATTATCTTATTTCATAGCTCTATTACTTTTGACCATAGGGTTGGTTTTAGAAAAGCAAAACCCTGTAACATTCCCTCCAGTACATTTTCATACCACAGTTGAAATCTACATTTTTGGAGAAATGCTTTGAGAGATTGGTATTTCTGAAATGCAACTTCGTTGTTTTTAGTTTTCCCAAATTTGAGACAGAAACACTTTTTTTTTTTTCCCCTAGATCCCAGAGCCATCCCTGCCTGACTCAGGGCTCAAACTTCATATCAAAGTTCAAATTGTAAGAAACAGATTTCCAGTTCTAGAACCAGGGGCTGCATAGAAAAGAGGATACTTAGGTTGTCAACGGAGACAAAGCCTGACACTGTCTCACATTTATCATAAGGAAAAAATAAAGGGAGGTGGGAGGCTGAGGGAAGGGGCCAGCTAGGCTGTAACCCGTCTTACATACTCTTCCTCGATTTGGCCTCTACTTCAGAGGAGGCTCCAGGAATGGGTCTTTCAGGGCTCTGTCTTTGAAAGAGACAGGCCCAGGGGTTTGCTGGGCCTTCCTGGATGAGGATGATCTCAATCCAGATCTGGAGGGAGCCTTTCTCTCTGGCCCTTTTACTAATTCTGGAGGGAAAGGAATACAATCTCCCAGACAGGCAAACCTGCACAGCAAATAGAGAACAGGATGGGCAGGGGCAGGAAGGGTAGGGCCGCACTGGGGGAGGACAGAGGGAGGAGCCCACCAGAGCAAGTAGTGGTGGGGGGTGGTTTTCCTGCTAACCAGACGCCAAAGGGCGTCTGCAGGGCTGGGAGCTGCTGGAGCTTCCCTTTCTCTGCCTGAGTGGGTGCTGCAGTTGTCTGTCCTGGGTCCTCTTTGTTCTCCCCTACCAGGATCCCCATCAGAGCATCTCACCTACCTCTGCAGCTCCCATCTGCATCAGCGCTCGAGGTTCCCAGATTTCTTCCCTGGGGACCAGACTCATGCATCCCTCCTCCACCGTGACATCCCACTGGTACCTCAAATCCAACATTTCCTGAGTGACCTGGTGCCTCTCCATTCTAATATGCCCTCCACTTGGATTCTGTTATCTCAGTCAGGGGATGGGGTGCTCACTCCCAGCAGAAATCTTCCCCGCCATCCCACCCTTGCATCTTACCAAGTCCTTATGACCAACTAGACCCCTTAGCCACCCTAACCACGACCTGGGATGTCAGTCAGGCCACCGTCACCTCTCAGGGGACTGGAGTGGCAGCCCCCTCCCTGGCCTCCCTGTCTCTACTCTTGTCCTCCTCATATCCAGCCTGGCTGATTTTTCAAGCAAGCAAATCTGATTCCATTTCAAGCCTCTTTCTATGTTCCCACTCCCATGCAATATGTTCAAAACCTAAACTTGGCATTGGCAGCTCACAATTCTATTCAGAATGGCAGCTTTTTAAAAAGTTACATTATGAACTATTTAAAACCCACAAAAAGGCATAAAGACTATAACAACATGCATACCCATCCCCTAACTTCAGAGATAAAGCCTTATCTCTACAACAGCCAAAACTGCCCCTGCGTCCCCTCCCCTCCTCTCCCACAGAGGTAACTGCCATTCTGCATCTGCCAGCACTCCTCTGATGTCTTTGTAATTTTCCTTAACATGGCTTTTCTATTTCATTATAACTTGTTATTATTCCTTATGAGCCTCTCTTGCTGGTTAGATTTCAGGGAAGTCCAGGAAATGCTATGAAGAGACCACTGAAAAAGTTGTCCGTTCAGGTA
The DNA here is from genome assembly GCA_006410675.1 of Oreotragus oreotragus. NCBI lineage: Eukaryota > Metazoa > Chordata > Mammalia > Artiodactyla > Bovidae > Oreotragus > Oreotragus oreotragus. Next base: position 51,449 of record SJYX01021630.1, read on the forward strand.
CATTCTCAGATTCAGATCACCTCTCCTCCTTGCTGCTCTCCAGCGTGATGCTTTGTGTAAATTCACTGGGTGGGAAGGATGATGTCTTTGGGGACCCTTTGGGTAGGGGTTGGGAGGGTAAAAGACAAAGTGCTCAGACCCATACCACACCCTCCAGATCCTCACTGATTCCTGCTGTGGGGTAGCTGGGCTCAGCCCGCTCAGCTTCTGACTCCAGGGGTACTTTGCCACCCTCCCCTCCAGCCCAGGACCCAAGAGGCCCTCCCAGCCTCGGCTAGCAGCTCCCCTTGTGCTTTACCATTGCAGACCCCAGAGTAGGCTCAACCATCTCCCATAAGACATGGGAGCTGAAGGGAGTTCAGAGAAGCCAAGCTCCAGCCTTCCTCTGCCTAATCACACTACTCTGTTTCACTGAGATAAGTTGGGGCAGTTTGAGAGGTATTTGCCTTTCTGATCCCAGATATGAAGAAGAGCAACATCCACCCAACCCAGGTCTGGGGTTCACATCAACCTCCCTAACAAGCAGACAAGGTTGTCCTTCATCTGTATCCTTCTTACCTCTGGGGTAGGTAGTCTCCAAAGAGGACCATTGTTAATTCATCTCTCCCTGTGTGTGCAAAGTGCTTCTCCTATCAAGAAGTAGAAAGTACTTCCTTTCCCTGACTCAGGGCTGGTCTTGTGACTTGCTTTGATCAACAGAGTGCAGTAGAAGTAATGTTCTGGCAGTTCTGAACCCAGACCCTACCTGCACTGAAAGCTTCTTCTTCCTCTCAGTTGGAAGCCATCTGCCATGTACTCTGATGTCATCATAGTGTGAGAAGCCACCTGAAGAGGCCAGAGAGACAGAGAGAATGGCCCGGCTCTTCCATTTATCTCAGCCAAGGCACCAAACCTGCGGGTTAAGAAGTTTTCTTGGATGTCCCAATCCCAGTAGATGCTCCATGAACAGAAGAACCACCTAGCTGAACTCAGCTCACATGGCAGATTAGGAGAAATGATAAAATGTAGTTTTAAGCCATCAAGTTTTGGGTGGTGGCTTATTCTGCTCAATAGTAAAATGAAACACCCCTCTAGCTGCATTTCTCCCCACTGCCTGCCTCATTTTATGCTTCAACAACTCATAGCAGCCTGTGTGACTCCCTGCATAGGCTGTGCTGCATCTCACTTCCATACCTTTAATTCAAGCTGTACTCTCTTTTCCCTACCTCACTCCTCTGCCTGGCTAACTCCTGTTCCACTTCTGACTCTCTCTCTCTTTTTTTTTTTTTTTTTTGGGCATCTATGGTTCCCTTAGGCAAATCCCATCATTACACTATAATTATCTATTTATGTATCTGCCTCCCAAACTAGGCCTGAATTCTTTAAGGCTGGGTACTATGCCTCATTCAGCTTTACAACATTACTTTATATGGAAATGTGAGCAAGTCCCTTAAACTTCTTTAGTTCAGTTTCTGTGTCAGTCAAGGATAGAATTCAGTTGTCTGTAGCAGAAACCCAACCTCACTGGGTTAATGAAACAATGGTTTATTTTTTCACACACCAAGACTGAAAGTAGGCCTTTGGGAGCAGAAAGAGTAGTTTCACAATGTCAAAATACCCCAGTGTTCTTCTGTATTCCTGCTTCACCACCCTCAGGATATGGCTGTCTTCCTTACGTTTGCCTCAAGGTCACAACATGGCTGTTCCAGCACCAGCCTGACATCCGTGTTCCAAGTAGGGTGAAGGAAAGAACAGGAGGAAGGGGCAATGTCCATACAAGGACAGCCACACTTTCCCAGAAATACCCAGAAGACTTCTACTTAAGTCTCACTGGTCAGAACCATATCACATGGCCATTCCTCCTAGCTGCAGGAGAGACATGACAAGTGTTTGCAAAATGATTAATATTGACAGCAATCACCCATGGAGTATAAGCGCTGAACTAGAAGCAGCAACTGCTTGGGGTTATCTATCTGTAAGGAACAAGAAGAGGATGGATTTGGGGGTAGCAACTGGCAGTGTCTGTATCATTCCCTGTGTGTAAAACAGGACTAAGACCTACCTTGTAGAGCTGATGAAATTGAGAGAGAATGCAGGCAAAATGCTGTTCTTTGTACCAAGGACATACTATGCATTCAATAAAAGCAATTCTCTTTCTGCATTTCCAGATGTGGCACTTAATTCAAACATCCAAGAGTTTTCCCTGAAGGGGCAGAGAATTAGTTGGCTCAAGGCAACCATCCCACTCTCTGTCTACAATGCTTCTGTGGTGAATTTGCTTCTGACAATTAACAAATCGTTTCTCAAAGGTCTATTCAACTGTTAATAAATCCAAATAGAATTATCACTATGACTCTTCACTTATAAAATGTGACCCAGAAAAAACAAAGCTTGGAGAAACAGACAAAAGGCAAATGAGCTGTTTTCAATGCTTTGTGGCTATTGTGCTGCGTATTTAATTTCTGATTCATTGGGAAATATCCAGCACACAGGAGTTACTTAGATTGGTGAGCAGCCTCAGACCAGGGGGGTTAAGGATAAAGTCTCCAAATTCTTAGTCACTGGCACCTAGAAATGTTAGCAGTAGGAAGATTTCTTTTTGCTAGGAAACTGCTCTGTGAATCTGTAACCACTCTTGCCCCGCTGGAGCCAGGAGGTTGGTTGAAATTGGGAGATGATGCTCCAGAGCATAATTAGGTTACTACTGCCAGCAGAACAGTGTGCCCAGGCCCAGCCTCACAAAAGTTTATAGAGTTCTGAACAGATTTAGATTCATTTGACTTTATTGAAAGTTAGTGAAAGTGAAGTAGCTCAGTTGTGTCCGACTCTTTGCGACCCGTGGACTATAGCCCACCAAGCTCCTCCATCCATGGGATTCTCCAGGCAAGAATACTGGAGTGAATTGCCATTTCCTTCTCCAGGGGATCTTCCAGACCCAGGGATCAAACCCAGATCTCCCACATTGCAGGCAGATGCTTTTAACCTCTGCACCACCAGGGAAGCCCTCAAGTATTGAAAGTTAACACCATAATAATACCAGTGATACTCTTTGCCATCTGTCAAAATCCTACTCATTTTTTCAGGCTCATTTCAAATGCCACCAGAAACAAATCTCTCTAATGAGATTAATTTTCCATCAGCACTTAATTTTTCTCTCATGATGGGTATTATTTCTTGCCATGGATTATGGTGAGTTACACACCCACTTGTCTCCACCCTTGATCTGAACAAGGCCCCCCTGTCATCCACTACCCAGAGCCTGAGGATAAGGGTTTCTGTCTGGCTGTGACCAGGCCTTGGAATGCAGAGAATGCAGGATGGTGAGGAGGGGAAAGATCACATGGTCCCCTCCAGGAAGAAAACACATCCATGGGGCAAAATTGGATTTTAGAATTCAGGCTGGCTTTTCTTTTTTAATTCTTATTGGAACCGTCTTTTTTTTTTTTGTGACATACATGTGTGATGAAACCTGGAGAGAAGCTGAAAACAGATTTAAGCCTTGAGATGGTAGCAGTCTTGGAAATATCATGTCCTGAATGAATTAGGGAGAGAGAGAGAGAGAGTTGTGAGATGCCTTCCTCTCTTCAATAAACAAAGATGCAAATATCCCAGATGCCTTTTATACCCTCCCCAGGACTAGCGGCTTATTAATCAGTTCAGAACCTTTCCACGCTGCTCCAGTTTTTTACAAGCTGTCTGTTTCCTCTTCTGTCCTTGGTGGCTTCCTTCCAGGGACACTCCCCTTGAGAGAAAAGGCGCCGACATACGGAGATTCTTCCAGAGTCACCCTTGCTTGCAGACACCTGCAGATTTCCCTTGAACGTTTCCTGTTCAACTCAACAGGTTTTAATTATGTGAACTAATATTTGCTCACTCTTAAACCATGTTTACCCTCGTAAAAGGCAAACTCCAAAAGACTAGGATTAGGCGAGCCCAGAAGGAGCTAAACGTTTATGTAAACGGGCTCGTGATTTCCCGCCACCTCACATTTCCTCACTGCTCCATCCTTCTGGGGACTCTGCACCTTGGTCTTCTCATTTAGAGCAAATGATCACAAATTCTCTTTTCAGTTTCCACCTACCCCTGGTAGAAACAGGACTAAGTTATCCTCCTAGAGACACTCCATTTTTCTGTGCAGAAACATCCTCTGTTGGTTCCTTATTCGAGACTCTGCTGCTACAGCTAAGTCACTTCAGTCATGTCCAGCTCTGTGCGACCCCATAGATAGCAGGCTCCCCCGTCCCTGGGATTCTCCAGGCAAGAACGCTGGAGTGGGTTGCCATTTCCTTCTCCAATGCGTGAAAGTGAAAAGTGAAAGTGAAGTCACTCAGTCGTGTCCGACTCCTAGTGACCCCATGGACTGCAGCCCACCAGGCTCCTCCGTCCATGGGATTTTCCAGGCAAGAGTACTGGAGTGGGGTGCCATTGCCTTCTCTGAGTCGATTCTATGTGACCCTAATGGTCCCACAAAGGTGCTTCTCTTTCTGTGGCTACTGGGTCCTATTTAATGGAAGGCCACCTCAGAAAACCTGAGACGTATTTTCACTCAGTTCTTCTCAAGCATATCATGTAGTTTGTTCCACAGCCAAGTTTCTTCCTCATAATTCTGACATATTGGTCTGAAAATACACTCATTTCCCATAACCAGAAGAGCCTGGAGGAGGGGAACTTTACAATTCAAGAGACATAAAAGTGGAAACTAGTCACATGAGGCTTCATTTGTTCTAACAGCAAACGCAAGAATTTCTAATGTATAGTTTTGGGCTGTTGTTAAGAGTCCAGTGATCTTATTTTGAGCCGAGAGAAAATGTAAGGTTCTTCCCCCCCTTCTCCCCCAAACATGAACACCAGGCTGCTCACATGGTGGGGCTGGGGGAGGAGCATCTTGGGAAAAGAAGCGAGAATCAAGTCACACATCTATCAACCAATGGGAAGTGAGCCACTTTATCCACAAAGTACTGAAGCAAGAGCATGTGAGTATCTTTCTGTCTACAGTAGAGCCTGTGTGTGGATCATGAGAAGTCTGACCCACACTGGAACTCTTCTCAGTGCAACAGATATTTAACAAGGCAAAACTCACACCTTTCCTCTTCTCTAAATTGGTTCTGTGATGTTGGGGGAATGAAAGTCTTTGACTTTCAATACACATCACTCTGATATAAATAACCACTCTGAGGCCGCACACTTGACTTCCTCAAAGCTCAGGTCTTCACTTCCCCAATGTGTGGTCAAATACACCTGTTCCTCAAAAAAAAAAAGGCATATTGGTTTCTTCTAAGTAAATTATCCTCGGGTATTTCTGAGGCAAAGTCCTCTACCTAGGTGATCAGTTGGATGCACATTGCATTTCTCCAAAGACCTACAAATTCAGATAGGCAATTCTGGAAATCAAAGAAAACTTGCCATATGCTGTAATCTTTAATCAGGGCATGCCTTTAGGTATAAATAGTTCAGCTGAAAACATGCCTGTACAGACAAGCCCGGTACACTGAGTATGTGCACGCACACGCAATGCCATTGTCACAAATAGAAAATTCCATGCTTTCAGGACAGTCACCAGCCAAATCCTTAAATTGTGAAACTAAGAATGAAAGTGACAAAATGAGTGATTTCATCCCACTTTGATTATATTTTTGGAGCTTGGTCAGCAGAGCAATTTCCAAGTGCACCAGCTCAGACGGTTCACCAGGGAATGTGCGGTTCACCAGCCGAAACCAAGCTCTTTGTCAAGCTAGGGGATGTTCCTCTCATTCCAGCTCAAGCTCCAGTCATATAGCTTATTAACTAAACCACAGGTAATCAGCCCTCTCCAAAATGTGTAAGGAAAAAGGTTTTAAAAAGGAGGGGCAAACAGAATAAAATCAGCTCACACTGTGAGCCAGTGGAAAGTCTGTGAACAACCAGACAACTCCACATTGAGCACTGCCAGTTAACAGGCACAACCAGCCAGTGCTCCATTTCAGACAGACTGGGAGGACAAACTGAGTTCTCACACGTGTCTCCATATGTGGCCCTACACCCCGCATCCAGGTAGGCAAGAAAATAGTTTCCCTTAGGTGAGCAGACTTGTCTGGTGAGACTTAGGTGAAGAAGTCATGTCTATAAACAAAAGCTGACCCTGGGGACTGGATAAAATCTTAACTGGACCCCTTTCTGTACTGAGGATGGGTTGAGATCACATAACCTATCTGGGGGCGTCTGCTCAGATGGAGGGGAGCTGGGCTCTTAGCAGGGAAGAAGAAGCTGTGAGTTTCCTGGCCTGAGAGCCCAGATTCAATGTGCCATCAGTCCGCCTTGAAGATTCTAGGATGGAGTCTTTCTCCTTATCAGACACAAAAATCCACGAGAACCGCACTTTAAAGTTCCATAAACACACAGTAAACGAATTGTCACTGACCATTTACATGCATGGCATTTGTGGTAGCAACCACTAATACAGAACTTTTGCCCATTTAAGATCTGAGGTTTATGTTAGGAAAACTATTAAAAAGTAAAAAAAAAAAAAAAGAATTAAAAAAAATTTTTTTGAGTTTCTTAGCTCATTGGTGTCATCACCTATCTTGGAATTTTAAAAAATAAATATCTAAAAATCCAGACAGCAGATGGTATCATTTTATTCATGCCCCGAGTGTTGGGCATGAATTAGCCTCTGCCTCTCACCATCATAAATTTCAGACTGATTAAAAATCCTAATGTAAAACTCAAAATGAGTATTCAAAGGAAACATAGAATATTTTACAATCTTGAGATAAGGAAAGACTTTCTAAACAAAATATAAAGCTCAGAAACCATAAAGAAAAAGATGTATAACCTTGACTGCATAAAAATTTTAAACTCTGTGAAGTGAAAGTAAATATAAATAAAGACCAGGAGAAAATATTTATAAGAGCTATAACACAGAAAAAACATAGAATATTTTACAATCTTGAGATAAGGAAAGACTTTCTAAACAAAATATAAAGCTCAGAAACCATAAAGAAAAAGATGTATAACCTTGACTGCATAAAAATTTTAAACTCTGTGAAGTGAAAGTAAATATAAATAAAGACCAGGAGAAAATATTTATAAGAGCTATAACACAGAAAAAACATCCAGAATAAATAGAATACATACAAACCACTCAATAATTAATGTACAAGGAAGAGTTATAGAAAATTCACAAATATAATTGGCCAGGTTGATATTACTCATGACCCCAAAATTTCATTCCTAGATAATATACCCAACAAAAATGTGTGCACATGTATTCTGAAAGACATGCACAAGAATATCCATAGCATCATTATTTGCTAGTAATTGAAAGTTGGAAAGAATCCAAATATCCATCAGTAAATAAATTGTGGTATATTAACATAATAGAATATAATAAGCAATGTAAATGAATATATTACAGCTACAAGCAAGTATATGAATGACTCATAATGTTGAATGAAGGAAGCTAGACATGAGTGCATGCTGTATGATTCCATTTTATGAAGTTTAAAACCAGGCACGTCTAATCTATGCAAGTTATATTGCATAATGATACTTTGGGGGAGGTGGGAAAAGTGATTACTTTGGAGGAGGTGGGAAAAGTTCTGATAATAGTCTGTTTCTTGACCTGGGTGGTGGGTATAAGAAGAATTCTGTTAATTCTTTCAGTAGTATACTTTTCTGTATACTTTTATACTTTTCTGTATTTTTATACTTCGAGAAAATGCTACCAAAAATCCAAATGGTCAATAGGCATATGAAAAGATGCACAATGAAAAGATGCAATTTTAAATGATGCAGCTTTTTCTGTATATGATGCTGGCAGTACTTTTTAAATTTATAATGTTCAATGTTCATGAGTATTTTGGTATCTTTGTAAATTAGAAAAGAATTTTCAGGGAGAAGCTTTGGCATTATTTACCCAAAATTCAAATGTGCTTGCCTTTTGATGCAGAAATCCTACTTCAGGAATATATCCTTCAGAAATATTGATGCATAAGCACATAAATTTGTGAACAAAAGCCTTGCAGTAGTATTGTTTGTTTGATGCTGAAAAATGGCAAACCACCTATGTGTCCATAATTTGGCGAGAATGTAGCCTTTAAAGAAAATGAGGGAAGCTTTTATGTACTAACACAAAAAGAACTCCAGCAAACATTGTTAAGTTTAAAAAAAGTTAAGTCACAGAACAGAAACATATGATCTCATTTATATATAAATGACCTGAATGTAAACTTTTAAAATGAAATTTAAAACAAGAAAACAAAACTAAAATCTGATGTGGCTTATTTATTTAAATATCTTACAAATCCTATCACCAAAAAAAAAAAAGAAAAGCACCTTAACTTCTTTCTGGAGATAGATAGAATGCAGTCCCTGGATCATCTCTGTTTCCTGGACAAGTCCTAAGACTGAACCACAAGAGGAAAGGAGTGTTTCTTGTTCCACAGCCTCCCAGAGGAGCCTCAGTGTCTCACAAATGCCAGCTCCCACACAGGCCAGAGCAAGGGCACATGGAGTCTCTCCAGCCCTTTGTGCTTCCGAAGCACTTTTCAATAATTAACTAAACTGCCTGAAGGGCGAGGTGGGTGTGGCTCCGACTCTACACTCCCTGGACAGAAACAATCCTTTAGAATGCAAAGGCATCCCTTAGCAGTGGCTGTTCCCTGGCCCCTGCCCTTCCTCGGCCCCCAGACACGGAGAGGCAAGGGTCTTCAAGGCCCTGCCCAGAAGGCAGTTCTTCTGTCGGACGAGTTATACTATTCTCTGTCCTCCTGGCCCCGCCTCCACTTATGGAGGAAGAACATTGCAACAGGCAGCAAGAGAAATAATATTTTAATACTGTCAACTGCAACTCTGCCTTTTTTTTTTTCTCAAGGATCCTATGAACGACGAAAAATGCATACATCCTTCCAGTTTCTTATTGTACAAATAAATAGCAGGAGCAGTCTATGCTATTATATTTTCAAATGGTTAGCATCTGGAGCAAACTTTTCCAGCCTTTGGTATTTAATAAGCCATTAAAATTTCACAGTTTCGGAGAAGCCCAACAAAGGATTAATGATTTTCATTTTACCAAGTACAGATGGTTTCAAAAACAACCTGACTCTAATACCAAAACAATGTGAAAATGACAATCTCAGATTTAAAAGCAGCACTCTAATACACTAAGATCTTATGAAAAACACGTTTTCCTCATAGACTGTTAAACATTTCCTCACAGGCTGGCGTCAGTCCCCTTGGAAAGAGTTGACAGAGATTATATCCTAAATTCCCAAACCTGTCTATGCCCAAGAAAGACAGGAAGGCATTTAAAAAAAAAAAAAAAAATTTTTTTTTTTTGTGACATACATGTGTGATGAAACCTGGAGAGAAGCTGAAAACAGATTTAAGCCTTGAGATGGTAGCAGTCTTGGAAATATCATGTCCTGAATGAATTAGGGAGAGAGAGAGAGAGAGTTGTGAGATGCCTTCCTCTCTTCAATAAACAAAGATGCAAATATCCCAGATGCCTTTTATACCCTCCCCAGGACTAGCGGCTTATTAATCAGTTCAGAACCTTTCCACGCTGCTCCAGTTTTTTACAAGCTGTCTGTTTCCTCTTCTGTCCTTGGTGGCTTCCTTCCAGGGACACTCCCCTTGAGAGAAAAGGCGCCGACATACGGAGATTCTTCCAGAGTCACCCTTGCTTGCAGACACCTGCAGATTTCCCTTGAACGTTTCCTGTTCAACTCAACAGGTTTTAATTATGTGAACTAATATTTGCTCACTCTTAAACCATGTTTACCCTCGTAAAAGGCAAACTCCAAAAGACTAGGATTAGGCGAGCCCAGAAGGAGCTAAACGTTTATGTAAACGGGCTCGTGATTTCCCGCCACCTCACATTTCCTCACTGCTCCATCCTTCTGGGGACTCTGCACCTTGGTCTTCTCATTTAGAGCAAATGATCACAAATTCTCTTTTCAGTTTCCACCTACCCCTGGTAGAAACAGGACTAAGTTATCCTCCTAGAGACACTCCATTTTTCTGTGCAGAAACATCCTCTGTTGGTTCCTTATTCGAGACTCTGCTGCTACAGCTAAGTCACTTCAGTCATGTCCAGCTCTGTGCGACCCCATAGATAGCAGGCTCCCCCGTCCCTGGGATTCTCCAGGCAAGAACGCTGGAGTGGGTTGCCATTTCCTTCTCCAATGCGTGAAAGTGAAAAGTGAAAGTGAAGTCACTCAGTCGTGTCCGACTCCTAGTGACCCCATGGACTGCAGCCCACCAGGCTCCTCCGTCCATGGGATTTTCCAGGCAAGAGTACTGGAGTGGGGTGCCATTGCCTTCTCTGAGTCGATTCTATGTGACCCTAATGGTCCCACAAAGGTGCTTCTCTTTCTGTGGCTACTGGGTCCTATTTAATGGAAGGCCACCTCAGAAAACCTGAGACGTATTTTCACTCAGTTCTTCTCAAGCATATCATGTAGTTTGTTCCACAGCCAAGTTTCTTCCTCATAATTCTGACATATTGGTCTGAAAATACACTCATTTCCCATAACCAGAAGAGCCTGGAGGAGGGGAACTTTACAATTCAAGAGACATAAAAGTGGAAACTAGTCACATGAGGCTTCATTTGTTCTAACAGCAAACGCAAGAATTTCTAATGTATAGTTTTGGGCTGTTGTTAAGAGTCCAGTGATCTTATTTTGAGCCGAGAGAAAATGTAAGGTTCTTCCCCCCCTTCTCCCCCAAACATGAACACCAGGCTGCTCACATGGTGGGGCTGGGGGAGGAGCATCTTGGGAAAAGAAGCGAGAATCAAGTCACACATCTATCAACCAATGGGAAGTGAGCCACTTTATCCACAAAGTACTGAAGCAAGAGCATGTGAGTATCTTTCTGTCTACAGTAGAGCCTGTGTGTGGATCATGAGAAGTCTGACCCACACTGGAACTCTTCTCAGTGCAACAGATATTTAACAAGGCAAAACTCACACCTTTCCTCTTCTCTAAATTGGTTCTGTGATGTTGGGGGAATGAAAGTCTTTGACTTTCAATACACATCACTCTGATATAAATAACCACTCTGAGGCCGCACACTTGACTTCCTCAAAGCTCAGGTCTTCACTTCCCCAATGTGTGGTCAAATACACCTGTTCCTCAAAAAAAAAAAGGCATATTGGTTTCTTCTAAGTAAATTATCCTCGGGTATTTCTGAGGCAAAGTCCTCTACCTAGGTGATCAGTTGGATGCACATTGCAGTTCTCCAAAGACCTACAAATTCAGATAGGCAATTCTGGAAATCAAAGAAAACTTGCCATATGCTGTAATCTTTAATCAGGGCATGCCTTTAGGTATAAATAGTTCAGCTGAAAACATGCCTGTACAGACAAGCCCGGTACACTGAGTATGTGCACGCACACGCAATGCCATTGTCACAAATAGAAAATTCCATGCTTTCAGGACAGTCACCAGCCAAATCCTTAAATTGTGAAAGTAAGAATGAAAGTGACAAAATGAGTGATTTCATCCCACTTTGATTATATTTTTGGAGCTTGGTCAGCAGAGCAATTTCCAAGTGCACCAGCTCAGACGGTTCACCAGGGAATGTGCGGTTCACCAGCCGAAACCAAGCTCTTTGTCAAGCTAGGGGATGTTCCTCTCATTCCAGCTCAAGCTCCAGTCATATAGCTTATTAACTAAACCACAGGTAATCAGCCCTCTCCAAAATGTGTAAGGAAAAAGGTTTTAAAAAGGAGGGGCAAACAGAATAAAATCAGCTCACACTGTGAGCCAGTGGAAAGTCTGTGAACAACCAGACAACTCCACATTGAGCACTGCCAGTTAACAGGCACAACCAGCCAGTGCTCCATTTCAGACAGACTGGGAGGACAAACTGAGTTCTCACACGTGTCTCCATATGTGGCCCTACACCCCGCATCCAGGTAGGCAAGAAAATAGTTTCCCTTAGGTGAGCAGACTTGTCTGGTGAGACTTAGGTGAAGAAGTCATGTCTATAAACAAAAGCTGACCCTGGGGACTGGATAAAATCTTAACTGGACCCCTTTCTGTACTGAGGATGGGTTGAGATCACATAACCTATCTGGGGGCGTCTGCTCAGATGGAGGGGAGCTGGGCTCTTAGCAGGGAAGAAGAAGCTGTGAGTTTCCTGGCCTGAGAGCCCAGATTCAATGTGCCATCAGTCCGCCTTGAAGATTCTAGGATGGAGTCTTTCTCCTTATCAGACACAAAAATCCACGAGAACCGCACTTTAAAGTTCCATAAACACACAGTAAACGAATTGTCACTGACCATTTACATGCATGGCATTTGTGGTAGCAACCACTAATACAGAACTTTTGCCCATTTAAGATCTGAGGTTTATGTTAGGAAAACTATTAAAAAGTAAAAAAAAAAAAAAAGAATTAAAAAAAATTTTTTTGAGTTTCTTAGCTCATTGGTGTCATCACCTATCTTGGAATTTTAAAAAATAAATATCTAAAAATCCAGACAGCAGATGGTATCATTTTATTCATGCCCCGAGTGTTGGGCATGAATTAGCCTCTGCCTCTCACCTGCATAAATTTCAGACTGATTAAAAATCCTAATGTAAAACTCAAAATGAGTATTCAAAGGAAACATAGAATATTTTACAATCTTGAGATAAGGAAAGACTTTCTAAACAAAATATAAAGCTCAGAAACCATAAAGAAAAAGATGTATAACCTTGACTGCATAAAAATTTTAAACTCTGTGAAGTGAAAGTAAATATAAATAAAGACCAGGAGAAAATATTTATAAGAGCTATAACACAGAAAAAACATCCAGAATAAATAGAATACATACAAACCACTCAATAATTAATGTACAAGGAAGAGTTATAGAAAATTCACAAATATAATTGGCCAGGTTGATATTACTCATGACCCCAAAATTTCATTCCTAGATAATATACCCAACAAAAATGTGTGCACATGTATTCTGAAAGACATGCACAAGAATATCCATAGCATCATTATTTGCTAGTAATTGAAAGTTGGAAAGAATCCAAATATCCATCAGTAAATAAATTGTGGTATATTAACATAATAGAATATAATAAGCAATGTAAATGAATATATTACAGCTACAAGCAAGTATATGAATGACTCATAATGTTGAATGAAGGAAGCTAGACATGAGTGCATGCTGTATGATTCCATTTTATGAAGTTTAAAACCAGGCACGTCTAATCTATGCAAGTTATATTGCATAATGATACTTTGGGGGAGGTGGGAAAAGTGATTACTTTGGAGGAGGTGGGAAAAGTTCTGATAATAGTCTGTTTCTTGACCTGGGTGGTGGGTATAAGAAGAATTCTGTTAATTCTTTCAGTAGTATACTTTTCTGTATACTTTTATACTTTTCTGTATTTTTATACTTCGAGAAAATGCTACCAAAAATCCAAATGGTCAATAGGCATATGAAAAGATGCACAATGAAAAGATGCAATTTTAAATGATGCAGCTTTTTCTGTATATGATGCTGGCAGTACTTTTTAAATTTATAATGTTCAATGTTCATGAGTATTTTGGTATCTTTGTAAATTAGAAAAGAATTTTCAGGGAGAAGCTTTGGCATTATTTACCCAAAATTCAAATGTGCTTGCCTTTTGATGCAGAAATCCTACTTCAGGAATATATCCTTCAGAAATATTGATGCATAAGCACATAAATTTGTGAACAAAAACCTTGCAGTAGTATTGTTTGTTTGATGCTGAAAAATGGCAAACCACCTATGTGTCCATAATTTGGCGAGAATGTAGCCTTTAAAGAAAATGAGGGAAGCTTTTATGTACTAACACAAAAAGAACTCCAGCAAACATTGTTAAGTTTAAAAAAAGTTAAGTCACAGAACAGAAACATATGATCTCATTTATATATAAATGACCTGAATGTAAACTTTTAAAATGAAATTTAAAACAAGAAAACAAAACTAAAATCTGATGTGGCTTATTTATTTAAATATCTTACAAATCCTATCACCAAAAAAAAAAAAGAAAAGCACCTTAACTTCTTTCTGGAGATAGATAGAATGCAGTCCCTGGATCATCTCTGTTTCCTGGACAAGTCCTAAGACTGAACCACAAGAGGAAAGGAGTGTTTCTTGTTCCACAGCCTCCCAGAGGAGCCTCAGTGTCTCACAAACGCCAGCTCCCACACAGGCCGGAGCAAGGGCACATGGAGTCTCTCCAGCCCTTTGTGCTTCCGAAGCACTTTTCAATAATTAACTAAACTGCCTGAAGGGCGAGGTGGGTGTGGCTCCGACTCTACACTCCCTGGACAGAAACAATCCTTTAGAATGCAAAGGCATCCCTTAGCAGTGGCTGTTCCCTGGCCCCTGCCCTTCCTCGGCCCCCAGACACGGAGAGGCAAGGGTCTTCAAGGCCCTGCCCAGAAGGCAGTTCTTCTGTCGGACGAGTTATACTATTCTCTGTCCTCCTGGCCCCGCCTCCACTTATGGAGGAAGAACATTGCAACAGGCAGCAAGAGAAATAATATTTTAATACTGTCAACTGCAACTCTGCCTTTTTTTTTTTCTCAAGGATCCTATGAACGACGAAAAATGCATACATCCTTCCAGTTTCTTATTGTACAAATAAATAGCAGGAGCAGTCTATGCTATTATATTTTCAAATGGTTAGCATCTGGAGCAAACTTTTCCAGCCTTTGGTATTTAATAAGCCATTAAAATTTCACAGTTTCGGAGGAGCCCAACAAAGGATTAATGATTTTCATTTTACCAAGTACAGATGGTTTCAAAAACAACCTGACTCTAATACCAAAACAATGTGAAAATGACAATCTCAGATTTAAAAGCAGCACTCTAATACACTAAGATCTTATGAAAAACACGTTTTCCTCATAGACTGTTAAACATTTCCTCACAGGCTGGCGTCAGTCCCCTTGGAAAGAGTTGACAGAGATTATATCCTAAATTCCCAAACCTGTCTATGCCCAAGAAAGACAGGAAGGCATTTAAAAAAAAAAAAAAAAACAGATTCCAAGTACCCATCCCATATTTACAGCATCTGCCTCTCAGTTCTTCAAGAATGGAGCCCTGGTATGTGTATTTTTTTAACTGTTTTTAACTATGGTAAAATATTTATAATATAAATTTTACCATTTTAACCATTTTTATATGTACAATTTAAAAATAAATGGTGTGTGTTTTTTTCTAATGTACAATTTGGGCTTCCCTGGTGGTTCAGACAGTTAAGAATCCACCTGCAATGCAGGAGGCCTGCGTTCAGTCCCTAGGTTGGAAAGATTCCTTGGAGGAGGGCGTGGCAACCCACTCCGATATTCAAGCCTGGAGAATCCCACGTACAGAGGAGCCTGGTGGGCTACAGTCCATGGGGGGGTGGGTCACAAGAGTCAGACACAACTGAGGGACTTACCACGACTAAGAAGACATATGTACAATTTAGTGGCTTTAATGCATTTGCAATGTTGTGCCATCATTATCACTGTTCATTTCCCAAAACATTTTTATCATCCCAAACAGAAACTCAGGAATAGTTTAAAAATAACTCCCCATTTCTCCCTCCCCCTGAGCTCCAGACAATCTCTATTCTACTTTCCAGGTACCACATACATATATTGAATCATATGTTATTTGTCCTTTTGTTATTTTACTTAGCATAATATTTTCAAGTTTTATTTACTATAACATGTATTAGAATTTCACTCCTCTTTAAGGCTAAATATGCATTATATGTATAAGGAATGTTTCCTTTAACCATTCATCTCATGATAAACAGGTGGGTTGTTTCTACTTTTCAGCTATTGTGAATAATGCTGCTACAGACATTGGTGTACAACTTTCTGTTTCGTTGCCTGCTTTCAGTTGTTTTGAGTATATACCAAGGAGTGGAATTACTGAATACAAGTAATGCTATGTTTACCATTTTGAGCGATCAAACTGGTTTCCACTACAGCTGCACCATTTCACATTCCCATCAGCAATGTATGAGTTCCAATTTCTCTACAACTATGTCAATGCTTACTATTTTCTGTTTGTTTTTTCATTGTTTTTGTTTTCTTCTTTTGTTTTTCATTTTGTTTGGTTTTGGTAAAAACCGTCCTAAGGGGTGTAGAGTGATATCTCTTTGTAGTTTTGATTTGCATTTTCCTCATGATTAATAGGGGCTTCCCTGGTGGCTCAATGGTAAAGAACCTGCCTGCCAATGCAAGAGTTGTGAGTTTGATCTCTGGGTCAGGAAAATCCCCTAGAGAAGGAAATGGCAACCTACTCCGGTATTCTTGCCTAGGAAATCCCATGGACAGAAGGAGCCTGGCAGCCTACCTTTCCATAGGGTCGCAAAAGAGTCGGACACCACTTAACAACAAAACAATAACAACGTGACTAATGATGTTGAACATCTTTTTGTGTGCTTATTGGCCGTGTGTATATCTTCTCTGGAGACATATCTATATAAGTCCTTTGTCCATTTTAAAATTAGGTTTGGTTTTATTTTTTTGTTTCTGAGTTATAAGAGTTTTAATATAATCTGAATATTAACTCCTTAGCATACTTGCAAATATTTTTTCCCATTGTGTGGGTTGTCTTTTTACTCTCTTCAGAGTGTCCTTTGATGCACTAAGGTTTTTTATTTTGTTGAAGCCCAGTCTATTTTTTCTTTTCTTGCCTGTGCTTTTGGTGTCATAGCCAAGAAATCATTATCAAGTCCAGTGTTATAAAGCTTTTCTCCTGTGTTTTCTTCTAAGAGTTTTTTTAGTTTAGCTCTTCAGTTTAGGTCTTTGTTCCTAAACAAAGCTGATTTTTTAAAATAGTGTAAGAAAAGTGTCCAGTTTCATTCTTCTGCATGTGGATATCCAGTTTTCACAGTACCATTTGTTGAAAAGATTGTCCATTCCCTATTGCATGGTCTTGGCACCCTTGTCAAAAATCATTCAATCATATACACAAGGGTTTGTTTCTAGGATTCTATTTTGTACCATTGGTCTATATGTCTGTCCTTATGCCAATACCACACTGCTTTGATTACTGTAGCTTTGTAGTAAGTTTTGAAGTCAGGAAGAATGAGACCTCCAATTCTGTTCTTTGTTCCTCTTTTGAAATATTGTTTTGATTATTCCAAGTCCTTTGATATTCCATATGAATTTTAGAATAGATTTTTCTATTCTGAAAAAAATGTTGGGATTTTGAAAGAGATTGCATTGAATGTATAGAGAAATTTCTGTAATATTTTCATCTTAATGGGCTTCATTGGTGGCTCAGATGGTAAAGAATCTGCCTGCAATACAAGAGACCAGATTTGATCCCTGGATCAGGAAGCTCTCCAGGAGAAAGGAATGGCTATTCACTCCAGTATTCTTGCCTGGAGAATTCCATGGACTGAGGAGTCTGGTGGGCTATGGGGTCACTAAGAGTCTCACACAACCAAGTGACTAACACACACTTCATCTTACCAAGCCTTCCAGTCCATGAACACGGGATGTCTTTCCATTTATTTGTGTTCTTTAACTTCCTTCAGCAATATTTTGTAATTTTCAATGTTCAAGTCTTTAGCCTCCTTGATTAAAATTTTTTTCCTGAGACTTCCTTGGTAGTCCAGTGGCTAAGACTGTGCTTCCACCGCAGAGGCCACAGGTTTGTTCCCTGGTGGGGAACTAAGATCCCACGTGCTGCACAATGTCACCAAAAAATATATAGTTTTATTCCTGAATACTATCTTTTTGACATCCTAATAAATGGAATAATTTTCTTAATTTCCATTTCAGACTTTTCATTGCTAGTATATAGAAATGTAACTGATTTTTTGTATTTTTTTTGTATCCTGCAACTGCTAAATATTATTTACTTTAGTTGTTTTGTATGTGTGTGTAATCATTAGAATTTTTTACATAAAAATTCTATCATCTCTGAACAGAGATAATTTTATTCTTTTCTTTCCAATTTAGATACCTTTTCATTCTTTCTATTGCCTAATATCTCTGGCTAGAACTTCCAATATTATGTTGCCTAGAAGCATACATCTTTCTTTCATTCCTAATCTTAAGAGAAAAGCTCTCAGTCTTTCACTGTTGAGTATGGTATTTGCTGAGGATTTTTAATATATGGCCTTTTTAATANATCTAGATGTGTATAAGAGACAGCTTTTCATTCTTTCTATTGCCTAATATCTCTGGCTAGAACTTCCAATATTATGTTGCCTAGAAGCATACATCTTTCTTTCATTCCTAATCTTAAGAGAAAAGCTCTCAGTCTTTCACTGTTGAGTATGGTATTTGCTGAGGATTTTTAATATATGGCCTTTTTAATACTGAGGAAGTTTCACTCTGTTTCTAGTTTATTGAGTATTTTTGTCATTGAGTGTTAAATTTGTCAAACAATTTTCTGCATTAATTGAAATGATCCTGTGGGGTTTTTTTCTTCATTACATTAATGTAGTATATTCCAGAAATTAGTTTTTAAATATTGAACTCTCCTTGCATTTCATGAATAAATTCCATTTGGTCGTGGTACATAATCTTTTTAATATGTTGCTGAATTTGATTTGCTAATTTTTTTTTTAAAGTTATATTCTTATTGGACCCTGGTATATAGTTTTCTTTCCTTGTAGTATCTTTTTCTGGCTTTTGAATAGGGTAATGTTGGTCTCATAAAATGAGTTAAAAAATATTCCCTTCTGTTCAATTTAGGAAGACTGTGAGAAAGAGTGGTATTAAGGCTTTAAATTTTTGGTGGAATGCATCAGTAAAGATATATCATCCTGGAATGGTTTTTTCCCTAATTTATTTTATTGAAGTATGATCTCCTGGTGGTCCAAACAGTAAAGAATCTGCCTGCAGTGTCAGAGACCTCAGTTTTATCCCTGGGTCGGGAAGGTCTCCTAGGGAAAGGAATGGCTACCCTACTCCAGTATTCTTGCCTGGAGAATTCCATGGACAGAAAAGCCTGTCAATGGGGTCATAGAGTCAGAACCCACTGAGTGGCTAACACTTTCACTTTCATGATTGATTTACAATGTCGTGTTAATGTCTGCTGTACCTCAAAGTAATTCAGTTACACACATATACATTCTTTTTCATATTCTTTTCCACTATGGTTTATCATAGGATATTAAATACAATTCCTTGCGATATACAGGAGGTACTTGTTGTTTTGGAGTGTATATTTTTTTAACCAACTTCTCCCTCTCCCCTGCTCCCATGTTTCTGGTAAAGAGTTGGGTTTGGGCCTGACTACCCCAAATACCCAATCTGACCACTCTTAGATACAACTCTTGATCAACTAGTCATATTATATTTTAAAAAAGAAAGAAAAAATAAATAAAAAAGAAAGAAAAGGCTTTGGATAAGAAATGTACCCAAGCTACCCAGCTCTGGAAGTGCCCACAGGAGGGAAAGAAAAGGACACAGGGGTGAGTGAGCCTCTGAGAATGAGGAGAGCATTGACACCCTCGGGAGGAAAGGTTGCCTGGTGTACAGGTTCCACCCTTTGCCTGACTGCACCTGCTTCTATCCAGATAGCTTCTCCCTGCAGTTATACCTGGCCTGCAGCCACTAGCATTCTGGGCAACTGCTTAGTCTGAGAGAGGGTGAAAGGAGAAGCTGCTATGTACAAAATGCAACTCACAGGACTCAGATGACCAGGCGTCAGGTCCCTCCCTGAGCTCTAATGGACCAAGCAGTGGTGCTGCAGCAGGAGAGGAGCTCCTTGGCGTGAACTGATCAATGTGAGGTTATTCTCACCAAAACGTTTTCTTAGTCTTGTGCACAGAGATCCTGGACAATGGGAAAGCATCATAAAACTTGTAATTAGACATGAAAGCTGTTTTCTGCAGGTCCCTTTGCCTCTTAACCTCAATCTCTCTTCTCCCCACCCCCATCTTTCCTCAGGCACTAGTCTAGCTTCCAGTAAAAACTTGCTCAGCTCCTTGTGTAGAAAGAGGAATTAATATTTGAATACTCAGCGGACTGGTTTTCCTTGGGAGCAAGTAGCCAAGTAAATAGCCAAGTGAGAACCAAGGAAGGAACAAAATGGCATCAAGCCCAAGTGAGAAGTGCCTCAATCATCCTGCAACACCCTGGATGTGCCCAGAGAACTACATCCTCTCTCTAGGTGAGTCACGACCTCCACACCCAGCAGGGTGTAGACACACTGCACTGAAACGCGAATGAAATAGTAAGAAGTCAAGCACTTCCTTGCTATCAGTTTGATAAAATACTCAATGCTGCTTCAAGATGGAAGACAAGGTTGGGTTTTCAACAATACAAGGTTTTACATGATCCCACTAAAACTGGGGTCCTGCAATAAGGCTTGAAAGTGTGTAGTCCCATAGATCTTTCCATCTATAAACACAGAAGTTCATGGAAACGCTGAAAAAAAATTTTGTTTGTTTGATTTTAAGTGGAGGCGAACTTCAATAGTGCTCTAGACCTTAAATAGATGATAAAAGACAATTTGGGAGATCTGAGTTTTCTCTTCAAAAATCCAAGATGTAAACACATACTTAAACTATTCCTATTTATACTTTTTTCCCCCTTACACCTCATAACATTTCAGTACGAAAGAGAAAGTGATAATAGCATCTTAGCTTTTCAGAACTGGCTCAGGAGACCAAAGGCCGAAAAGAGATTGTAACATTAGCTAGAAAGCCTGTGATTAAAAGTCCAAAACTTAAGACCTAACACTCAAATATTCTAAGCTACTATTACAACAGAAACATTATTTCTCAAGACTAAGAAGGACTAGTGAAAAACTCTGTGGACCTGCAAAGGCATGAACTTACCTTCAACGCTGCAGTAACCTAAGCTCTGCTCTTGACAAGCACAGAAGTTCATCTGGCCCTTTTTACAGCTAGAAAGTGTCCCACATGAACTTTACCAGGTCATTTCATCACTATCATGATGACTATTGTCAATAAACACTGATTAAGCATTAGCACTTGGCCAGCACTAACATGAACAGACCTATTTCAACTTCCCTGAATCATTCCTTGGTGAACATATCCAAGGGCATTGCTCCATCACTGTTCTGGAATTGTACTCTTTGCAATTTATATATATATGTGTGTGTGTGTGTGTGCTGCTTTTGACACAACCTTTCCTTGTAAGTAGGCATTAAAATACAGGCTTATAATTAGCTTCTAGGGAGGCAAATGTATGGTAGAGTAGGGCTCAGCAGGAGAGAAGTCAAGGCAGGTATTGAAGAAACATGGCCTGGATGATGCATAACACAAAGGTTTTTGGAAGTGTGAGAAATACTACTAAAGTAAGGAAAGAAAACAGAGTCCTATCACTATAGACTTTTCAGTTATTATTTCCACACATATTAGCACGTGTTTCTGAAAGTGGATTTGCAACTTGTCCAATCTTGGAAACCTACGGTAGGCTGACATGTACAACACATGATACCAGACAGATCACAGCTACAGGAGGGCAGCATTGTGTCTAATCATGCCGGTTTCTGGTCCTGGGGCCAGCACCTTGCCCCAGGATGGGCTTTCCATTCCTTTCCCTCTCTCCCTCCCTCCCTCTGCTCTTTCTTCCAGCCTGCCTCCCTCCCTTCCTTTCTTCTTTTCTCTCTCTCTTTCTCCCTTCCTTCCCTCTTTCTGGTGTGACATGTATATTTTATTCAGCCCTTGGGCAACTTGAATTGCCATCTCCCCTCCCCCCACCC
Organism: Oreotragus oreotragus; assembly: GCA_006410675.1. Lineage (NCBI taxonomy): Eukaryota > Metazoa > Chordata > Mammalia > Artiodactyla > Bovidae > Oreotragus > Oreotragus oreotragus. The sequence continues at coordinate 73,072 of SJYX01021630.1, forward strand.
TGCCATGGACTTCAAGGTGAAAAACTGGCGATAAGTCGGAACTGTTTTGCCTCTTAAATTCATCACAGATCACAGTTGCCGAATCATTTACTGAATAAAACGTAGGTCACATCATTCACTGTCTGGCGATCACTCTTCTCCAGGTAGATGGTTCACAGCCATCACTGTGGCAGGAAGCCGTCCTGTGTAGGTGCAAGTCATCCACAGTCAGACTCTCCCCCAGGAACGCTCCTTCAGCACATGCTGGCATTTAGACAGCTGTCCCTCCTCTGTACTCAGTGCTGCTACCAGCCATCAGATACTTGAACATTTACTCCCATTCCTTCAAACCATGGTAGTACCAACCCAGTGCCCATGGTGATGGAATCCCCTCTGGTTATGGCTCACGAGATCATTTCTTTAAGAAGTGTTCTTCTGGAGACATCTGTCTTAAGTGATGGAGTCCCCAGATGTGCAGTTCTCCTGGATAGCAAGGTTGTAAGTACTCTTCCCATCTTTGCAGATGCTGGTAACTATCCTCATACAGCCTCTCTCACCCCATGGTTCACTCTGTAAATTCTGGACAATTCAGTACTCTCTTCCATGGCTGACATTCCCCCTGGCCACAGAAATGGGCCTCCTCATGGTATTCAGCATAGATGCCTCCAGAGTGATTAAACATCTTGCCTGTTACCATTGTACTGTGGCTGATGGACCCGCTCGCCTAGATTTCTGCCATCATCTGTCCCTCCCAGAGAGGGAGAAGTCACCAGCTTTCTAGAGGGGGTGGTTCTGAAGGATATGGCACTGTCTGAATTCAGCGCCTGTTCTGCACTGGCTAACCTTGCACACTTCTGCTCCTTGGCCTGGTACTTGTTACTGGTCTCCTTGGGGCTGTGGTGGGGTGGATGCTGGATCCAGTGGGTGCTGCCATGCTGGGGCTGTGCTCGTTCCTGGTAACACTGGCCTAGTCAGCCCCATCCCACCTTGCACCAGTTCCGGTTCTTGGGCAGATCCAATGGCGACCCATACTCACAAGGCCCAGAGCCTGTCCTGCACCCCAGCTGGGCATGCTGTTCCCAGCACAGGGGCTGGTAGCAGTCATAGCCTGGGCAGAAGGGGCAGCCCTGGGCCACGCAGCCAGCAGCAAGGGCAGCACCAGCAGCGGTGGCGGCGGCCATGCTTGCCCGGATGACTCCCTGGCTCCCGTGAGAGTGGAATCTGACCCCAGCTCAGACCACAGTTCAAGTATTTCTTGAATCACATCCTCACAGACCTCCCCATTTGTTCCTTTCCTAGGCTCTGACATCTAAATCTAAGAACAGAAGTGAACTCTAAATCCTCATGTCTCTCAATTTACAGGATCCTGCCACAGTACATAGAACTAGCCTCAGTGCAGAAATAGAAAGGGTCCTTGATCCTTTGTGCTGTGCCTGGTCTAAGTTCCAGCTTACCTCACAGGGTGTTCTGGCTGCTTGTTGCCTAAACATTCCAGCCTCCCCTGAGAACTCAGAAATGTAACGTCCACGGCAGGACGTTACCACTGGGCCCTACCACTATCCACCCTTTGCAACTGTTTTTCTCATGTTGTACCAACTCTTCTTGCTACCCTTCTTCATATATTTGAAGACTGTGTCTCACCTGTTTCACTCAGATGACCTACTAAACTATTTTCTCTGCTCAGTTTATTAGAAGTTAAGTCTTACTAAGCTTTAAGTTTGTTGCCACTCATCACAGTCTATGCTGGTCTAAGTGATGAATACAGAGGTGCCCCTGGAGTAGCTAAAGGCTGTGTGGAGAAAATAATATCTTCTCCAGGAGCGTGTCTTCTTCCCCCCAAGATACACGAGGTTGTGTTTGTGCCAAAAGTAGAGCAGGGTTTTCAAGGACCAGATCTTATGGGGAGTGTGAACTTTAGTAAAACTGCCTTTAGAGCAAACTCACAATTCTCACTGTTCTCCTCACATCTTGTTTCCTCATAAAATTAGGCAAATATTAATAGCTGCAGAATTCAGGTAATTACACAGTGCTTCATACTGCATCATATAATAATACCATTTCCAAGTTAGCCTGAGTATAGTATTATATTCTCGGCAGAAACCCAGAGAGTAAGGGCGCATCCGTATAATGCCCAAATGTCAAGCAAATGACAATTTGCTGGGCTCTCCTCTGTAAAATCTCTTTTGTAAAATTAATAAATAAATTAGAAGGTATAGGATTCTATATTTACTATAGTAAAGTGTAGAATATACTACTCTATACCTTCGTAGAGTATCCTATAGGATTTACCTGTAGACTGCTTAAAGATAAAATTCAAAAGCTATTGAAACCTGTTCATAGGATGTTGACATACAGAAAAACAAGCCAGTGGCTTTTATATAATGAAGAAATCCCTGTGTTCATCACTGATTCCCTCTTCCCTCCAAAGGCCACATTTCTAAGTTCAGTGGCAGGAGAGAAGATACTCATTACCCTTCCATCATTCCCAGAAGTAGTGCTGGAGAAAACATAACCACCCAGATGTGTCATCACTACCCTGAGAGGGGTATACCCACAGGTGAAGCTGATCCCCAGCAAGGTGTGGGAGGTAATAAGCAGAGCTCTAGTTTGCAGGGAGGCATAAATCACGGAACCTTTGTACTTCAGAAACTGCTGCATTGTAACCAAAGAGCTGATAATTATGTCAATGAACATTCTTCTTTCTCTTTACTATATCCATCTGTTCACTTACAAAACTAACACAGATGTTCTTTTCAAAGGCTATATATTTCTGAAAAATGCAAAAGGTCTCACTAAAAAGAAAATACTAGGTGGAAGAAAGCATTTTATTTTTATAACTTTTTTGTTAGCACGTGTTCATTCATCTTTATATGAGATGTGTTATTCAGTTAATTTTCTTTATAAAATTAAAATATAATATATAAGAGGGAAATTGCCAGAAAGAAAGCAAAACTACAAATTGTGGTAAAAGTAGCTGGTTCTACAGTAAATTTTAGCTTACTAGAAAATTCCCTTTCAGCCAGTCTTTATCAAGGTCCCTATATATCAAACACCATGCCAGATGCTTTAGGAATACAAGAAGGCAGTATGATATATGGTCTGTGTCCTCAAGGCATTTTTAGTTTAATTGGAAAGAGCAGTGGTATGTAGATATAGATACAAAAATCAACAGTCCTAGCACATGAGTTATGCCATAGTCAAAAGTATAGACATGGAGCCCAGTGCCTCATTTTAAATCCCAGCTCTACCCCTGAAGGCCAGGATTAGAGTTAAGGGCTCACCTTGGGCACACAATTTACAAGGGTGCCAAAAGTTTGGTGATCAAGATAAATATTTTAATGCAATATTTTTTAAAAATCAAAATTAATACAAAAAACTCATGATGCACAAAATGGCAAAAGTTTAAATGCATACAGTCTCCAGCAATCCTGTGTCAAATCATACTGGACCCCTAAACAAAAGAAAAACATGTGTCCCTACGTAGATGTTTCATTGTAGTTTAACTGCTATTATTTTTCTGTGACAATGATGTAGTTGAGAAAATGTTGAAAATGAAAAAGTAGGTGCACTAAACATCACATTATTTTAAGTTTCAATATTTTACTTTTACTCAAACTAGAATTTATTCTAATTTACTTTCCTGGCTTTTAAGGAAGGAAGGTTATCACTTACTGGCTTTGTAAACCTGAGTGAGTTTCTTAACCTTTCTTCTCTTAGTTTTCTCCTCTATAAAGGGTGGGGCAAACAGGGCCACCTCACAGGGTTGTCATGATGGTTAAGTGAGTTATTACATTTTAGGCACTTAGAACCACACCCTGCCCAAATTCTTTCCAGGTATGAATTCACTATTACAGTGTCTCACATAGACAGTGAAAATTCCGGAAGATTAGAGACCAGAGGTCAGCTTCTGTGGAGATGATTGGTCACTCATGATCTGATACATCACTGCACAGGAACATATGCTCCAAGGGGGCTTACTCACCACCTTATAGTGAGGTCTACAGTAGGTCTAGACCCATGACAGCCACTTGATACATATTATTTTATTGGATGGGTGAAAATCAGAAAGTTCTTTACAAAGAAGATAAAATTTGAGTTGGTTGGCTTTGATTAAATGATCGGAATAAAACTGGAGATGATGAGAAAAGGCATGGTGACTTTAAATGTGCTGAGTTTGAGGTACTAGCAATATACCTAACTGGGAGTATCCATCAATTATATGGAAATGTGAGGGAGGCAGTTTGGAAGAAAGAATCAAAATGTAAACGTGGCCATAATTCACGTGGTTGCGATAGGAGCATCACATAGGCAGACGCCTCTCTAGAGGAGCAGACAGGCATGAAGAAGAGCAAAGAGCAAGACCAAGATGCAGAGACAATGACTGGATGAGTCTACAGAGGAACCGCAGAAGACACCTGAGCATTCAGGACGACTCTTGAGAAGTAACAGCCTCCAAGTCTATAACATCTCCCTGACTCCTAAGACATCTCTTAGATAAGTGTTAATGATATGAATTAAGAAAGACTTAGATCATTAAAGGTACCCACTAAAAATTATTTTGTGTCTTCCAAAAGTTGATGAAAGTTCAGATGAAACATCTAGCAGTTAATAGAGTAGGGAATTGCCTGGAAGTCCGGTGATTAGGATTCTGTGCTCTCACTGCCAAGGACCCTGGATCAATCCCTGGTCAAGGAACTAAAATTGAGGCTAAAAAAGTAAACAAAAGGATCACGCACACACAAAAACACAGTTGATAGGATATGTGTTAACATCATATATTTACTTCTAACTACATTCCAGAAAACACACTTATAAGCCATTTATTAGCTCATTGGAGAAGGAAATGGCAACCCACTCCAGTGTTCTTGCCTGGAGAATCTCAGGGATGGCGGAGCCTGGTGGGCTGCCATCTATGGGGTCGCACAGAGTCGGACACAACTGAAGTGACTTAGCAGCAGCAGCTCATGGGGGATAAGCTGGTATGGTATACACTGTCAATTGCCTGTTTAAATCTATCCCTTCCACTCTTAGGAAAGCCTTGACTTGGTTCCCATGGCCAGGTGCCACGGAAGGGGCACCATGGGTCAAGCCCATGGGATGGTGTTCTAGATTCAATTCTAGCCAATGAGACATGAGAAGCAATCTTCTGGTTAGGGGCATACTTCTGGGAGAAACTTTCTTGCTGTTAAGGAGTGACAGGCAAGAAGAGGCCATTCCTTCCCTCTGACTCTGGAAATCTTGCTGGAATTTAGAGCTTGGAAGAGCTTCATCTGTCTTGGGACAAGGGAAGAACCAACGCATAGAGGGTGGCAGAGAAGAAAGCTGTATAGAGCCCAGGTCTTCCATGATGTCACTGAGTCCCTGGATTAACCAATGCTAGAATCAACCCACCTCTGGCCTTTTAAATGGAACAATAAATCCCCCTATTGTTTAACCCCATTTGAATCAGAGTTTCTGTGACTCAGTCAATCATGGTTATAGGTTTAAGAAGAACTGAGCTTCCCTCTTCTAGTGATTCATCAATTTTTTACTAGAATCCAGCCTTCATATGTATGGCATGAGTTAGAGTTGTGAATCCCCAAAATGTTGATTCTTTGCTTCTTGGAATAGGATCTATAATGAATGAAGAAATGTTAGCATATGCTTGCTTGTCTTAAATGTATCAATAAATTACTAGGCTCACATGCCAGGAGAGATACCCCACCTAAGCTGCCTTGCTATGCAAGATTGGAGACTATAATAGTAAATGGTCTCTATTCAGAGAAGTAGCTGGAATAAGGGGCTCAGTAAGAAGCTTGATTGTGGAGTATATGCTGTTTCATTTGTTACACAAATATTTGTTTCCAGCTGGAGTAGGAGTCCCATATTAATTAGAGCTAGAATCGCTGACTTGGTTTACAGAATGTAGACAAGAAACACTCCTCATTCCTGACTCTAAAAAGTTTGAAGGGGAAAGGAGGAGTGACATTATTCATACCAGAATAGCTTTGAGATGAGGTTGCATCACTTATGAAATTTTAAGGAATCACAGAAGATAGTGACACCAAATACAAAGCCAATTAACCCTTCTATTTGGCAGCTAATAGCCTTTCAGCATGTCTATTTTCTTTTTCCCCTCATTAATTTTAAAGGCTATTGACAAGACTTGTTTAACCTATTTGTTTTTAATCCCTCTCCCACCCCATGCAGTGAGCGCTCTCTCCCTTCTACCATGTGAGCAAAGAACAGGTTCTGTGCTTCCTTGTCTCAAAGGATGCTGTGGCAGAGCATAGAGCACAAGTTACCTGCAATATATTTTCCTTCTTGACTTTTGTTTTCAAAAGCCATTGATTCATTTGTAAGGTGTATGTGTGGCAGGAGGGGTGGGGGACCTATAAGGGAAACATGAAGAAAGTGGAGTGTTCATCAGACTAAAAGATTCCAGGAGACAGGGGAGATGGACAGAGGTCTGGGCTCCTCAAGCATCAGCAACCAGAGCCATATCCATAAGTGGCCTAAGGAGTGACCAGATCTTCAAAGGCTCAACTTTATGATACAACCAAGGAACCAGAACTCTGGGCAGCAGCCTCACCATAGGTCACCATGCTCCATGTGCTGCAGGGGAGAAAACAGAGCCAGCAGGTTTGAAGGGACTGGACTGGCTGGGGCAGAAGGTGTCTCAGAGGTCACCAGTACAGTCCAGGTACTGAAGAACAGAGGGCCTTCCCTTATATCTTGGTGCTATGAGACCCCGAACTTCCGAACAACCCTTGGAGTGAGGAGGCTCTGGGGGCAGTCACGTATGCCTATAGCTATACAATACTCTCTTGCTATATAGGAAAAGGTGAGGTTGAAATTAAGCTGATTTAAATACACGCAAAAACTCAGTATCTCTTGCCACCTAGGTCTGTGGCCTAGAAGTCATACCTGCAAACACTGACCATTTAGGGCCCACCCTCAGCGAAATCCCCCTCTATGTTAAGTTTGGGAAAGTGGCAGAAACCCTTGACTCTAAATTTGTCTTAACATCTCCAGGTACAGCAGCTTTCATGTGGAGGAGCACAGGATGCATGCTGCCAGACCATTCTAGATAGACACCAACTAGCAGCACCAGAAACACCTCTTTAAATTTCAGGAGCATCAGATGGTCCAACCTAAGGCCTGGTTGCAAGCAACAGAAGACAGCTCTGCTCACTTTATCTTAGATGGAGTATTGGGAGGATACTGAAGAGTTCATAGGATAAAAGGGAGGATTGGAGACCGAGGTTCAGAAAATGGGCTGGACACCAAGAGAGGATGGACAGTAGGGACCAAAGTTATGCCATGGGGGTGTCTGCCCCCAGCACAGCACCGTCACTACAAATGGCCTCTAAACAACCTTTGAATCTTCCCCTTACTCCCTTGATGTTCAGTGTCCCAGAGAGGAGGGTCTGACTGGCTGAGCCTCGATCCTCCTCAGAATGACTGGGGTAGGGAGGAGGGACCATCCTTGATACAGAGTGGAGCACTGCTCCTCCCCAGTATGACACACAGCGAGGCATTGCCTCCAGATGGAAAGGGAGATGCTGAGCAGAAAACAAACTAGGCAAATGTCCACCACATTCCCAACCATTTAGGGAGAACGAAAGGGTATTAAAGTTCTGAAAGCTGCAGCTTTAAATGAACTACCTTGGAAATACATTTGCCTTATTTCTTGGAATCAAGCCCTGTAAAAGTATTACGTCGGCTTGTAATTTCACTCCCAGATCAATTTGTAACCCATGACCCTGATTCCTGCCCCGTACTTGGCCCTGGATTGCTTCTTTTGTTGATTTTAGATTACGATAGCAATTCCCAGCTCAGGGACAGAGGCTTGCCAGGCACCCACATTTAGAACAACACTTTCACTTTATCTCTCACCTCTTACCTCTCAGGTACACATGAGTCCTGTTGGCTACCTGGTAAAGTTAAGAGGGAAGATAAGCTTAAGGACCTTATTGATCCCTGGGTAGGGAAGATCCCTCGGAGGAGGAGGAAATAGCAACCCACTCCAGTATTCTTGCCAGGATAACCCCAGGGACAGAGGAGCCTGGTGGGCTATAGTCCATGGGGTCCCAAAGAGTTGGATATGAATGTGCGTCTGTGCATGCACACATATATTCATATTCAGGCTTAAGGACCACAGAATTAGAAAGATATTTCATCTCCTTACTTCGAGACAGAACCAAATTCTTGAAAAGTAGGAATATGGCCTGTTTTTTAAGCTCTTCAAGAGGCAGAAAAACACTATCCTCGATACATCCAACAATACATAAGACACAAACTGTGTTTGAAGTCTCAGAAGAAAACCCTTGGTAAAAATGGAAAGTGGGGGGAGGGATAAATTAGGAGATTGGGATTAACATATACACAGCACTATATTTAAAATAGACAACCAACAAAGACCCACTGTATAGTACAGGAACTATACTCAACATTTTGTAATAATCTATAAGGGAAGAGACTCTGAAGAAGAATATATATATATAACATATAACTAAATCAGTGTGCTATACATCTGAAACTAACATAATATTGTAAGCAACTATACTTAAATTAAAAAACAAACCAAAAAAGTGTGAAGGAAGATAGACAAGAATATTAGGAAGAGGCTGTCCAAGGGATTATGACAGTGGCTGGGGACATAACCTCCCCACATGCATGACTGCTCCTGGCTGCTTTGCCAGCTTCAGGCAGCGGACAAAGCGAGCAGACAAAGCCTCTGTTGGAGGCGGAGGCTTCTCTCACATCTGTCAGCACTGAGGGGAATAAGCCTCAGGATCTGAGTCTGACAAAAGAATCTCCCTTTTTCAAGAGGTTCATCAGGATCCAGACAGAGGGGAATATATGCTGTGGAAAGGAAAAAACCAGATGAGGTCTAAGGGCACATTCACACCTGTGTGTGTCTTAGTTGCTTAGTCGTGTCCGACTCTGCGACCCCATGGAGATCTGAGTCTGACAAAAGAATCTCCCTTTTTCAAGAGGTTCATCAGGATCCAGACAGAGGGGAATATATGCTGTGGAAAGGAAAAAACCAGATGAGGTCTAAGGGCACATTCACACCTGTGTGTGTCTTAGTTGCTTAGTCGTGTCCGACTCTGCGACCCCATGGAGCCCACCAGGCTCCTCCGTCCATGGGATTCTCCAGGCAAGAATACTGGAGTGGGTAGCCATTCCCTTCTCCAGGGGAACTTCCCGACCCAGGGATGGAACCGGGGTTTCCCACGTTGCAGGCTGATTCTGAGCCGCTCTGCTACAAACCTGCAGTGAGCACTACGAAAGTCTTAGCATTGGTCAAACCACGACCGATGCTTGATATATGCGAACTCATTGAATTTCTTTTAAAAAGAAGTAGGGAAATTTTAAGTAAAGGCAAAATCTCTCCAATGCTTCTTGTTCTAGTTTTCCTTAGCTTTGTCCCTCGGCTCATGCTATATTGGTCCACTGGAGAAGGGAATGGCAAGCCACTTCAGTATTCTTGCCTTGAGAACCCCATGAACAGTATGAAAAGGCAAAATGATAGGATACCAAAAGAGGAACTCCCCAGGTCATTAGGTGCCCAATATGCTACTGGAGATCAATGGAGAAATAACTCCAGAAAGAATGAAGGGATGGAGCCAAAGCAAAAACAATACCCATTTGTGCATGTGACTGGTGATAGAAGCAAGATCCGATGCTGTAAAGAGCAATACTGCATGCTACTGCTACTGCTAAGTCACTTCAGTCGTGTCTGACTCTGTGAGACCCCATAGACAGCAGCCCACCAGGCTCCCCTGTTCCCAGGATTCTCCAGGCAAAAACACTGGAGTGGGTT